>JAJMGI010000017.1:0-334557 GCA_030568615.1 Suhomyces bokatorum
AAAATATTCTAATGCTTTTTTATAATTATGAACTTTTAATCTTATTAAACCATTAATTTTATTTAAAACATATATCATTTCTTCTTTTTTACTTATGGGGGTTTCGTGGGGGATGCTGGTCGCTGGAGGTGAGGACAGAAGAAGCCAGGAATCCGATGGTGTCAAGAGTCATGGGGAAAATTTCACAACTTTTTAAACTGGTGTAGGCCCACGGGATAGATGATGGATTATTGGAGACGACCCTTTTGGTTTTGTGGCGTGCGGGTGGTTGCATTGATGGAACGTTACAGGAGAGGGATGGAACATGGAGGGTGGAATGAGAGAATAGTGAGAGAATAGTGAGAGAATAGTGAGAGGTGGTGTGGATGGTACGGTTCTATGGTGTGGTGCTATAGTTGTATGGTAATGGTTCTATGGTATGGTTCTATGGCATTGAAGTATGGTTGTAAACGTGGTGGCCATGAGGCGTAGGGGCTGACAGCCGAGGCCCTAGGCCGAAAAATGGGGAAGTGGGAGGGGAATTAGCGAGAGGTGAGAAGTTCCGTGGATTCGGGGGAACGGCTAGGGAGAGATAGAGGGGGGAGAAGGGAGATGGAATAGATGAATGATGGAATAGATGAATGATGGAGTCGATGAATGATGGAGTCGATGTCAATGGATAGAGTCGATGTCAATGGATAGATTCGATGTAATGGATAGATTCGATGTAATGGAAAGGATAGAGTCGATAGACAGGATAATCTAGGTAGAGAGTGACAGTATTCACAGTGATGACCCTGCTGGTCTCTCGCTAGCCTCACCGAGTTTTCATGACTCTACCGCGGAGTCCGGCAGTGACCACATCCGTCCTGCCCAACAGGCATTGTCATTGCTGTCACTAACAAAGGAAAGATTGTTCTACGAGTCATCCTATGATTCTATATGAATCTATCCCATGAATCTATCCCATGAATCTATCCGCATATCTACTGTCTACCGTTTTCTCTACTTTCTTTCTCTACTTCTTTCTCACTCTTTCTCACTCTTTCCCTCCTCCCTACCACCCCACCCACTGTAACATCAATGCAACCAGCCTTTGCGATGAGCATCTCACCGGCACAATGGCCCTTTACACGCCTGCTATGTGGGCGGACCGCGTGTCCGTAGGAGTCGGTTGCTGGTGCACGTTGCTGTTTCCGTTCTATTCCTGTTTCTGCTGTGGTTTCTGTGGTACGCGGTGTGCTGGTTGTGTGCTGTTTTCGGTGTCTCTGGAGATGCCCGTTGCACTGCGCGCTAGGAGTGTTGCATCGGACCACTGGAGAGTGAAATATGGAGAAAGGGACGAGATGAGATGAAAGGGGGAACTCGGGGTACAGGCAAAAGTGCAATTATGAACAGCCCCATGGGGAACCAACCAAATGCATAGAATATGGATTACGTCTGTCGAGTAGAGTGTGGTGTATGTCTCCTCTGGTCCGATCGGACTATTCAGCCACCTCGGACTTGCATTGAACAGAAACAATCACCGGACTTGCATTGAACAGAAACATTCACCGGACTATGTACCGACCAGTAACCACTAGCAACGACACCCAACGACACGTCGGACTTGATGCTACATTTTGAGAGTGCAGAATGGGACCAGTCGGGCCTGTTTCGGCCGTTATGCACCCTGCCAAAGTGGTGCGCTGACGAGTTTGCAACTACATGCTAGGCACAAATTCTGGTTGCATTGAGTGAGACTGTTGCTAACCATGGCATCACCCGTTCTTGGCACGAATTGCATATTACAAGGTGAGCAGGTCTGGTTGGAATCTGGTAGAATGGAATTTTGGCATATTGGAACCTTGCTTGCAATTGAGCGTGAACTTGCATTGTGCTTGAAGATGATGCATTGAGACTGCTTAGAGTTGATGCATTGAGACTGCTTAGAGTTGATGCATTGAGACTGTCCAGGGTTAAACCTCTCCTAAATTGTTTATATTGTGTTCTAACGTATTATACCTTTGGTTAGTGCTATCTTGAGACCAAATCGAGAAATTGGGCTTCTGCTCCACGTTTTCCTCAATAATAATTTTCAGTCCAAGCACGAATATGATGTCGAAGTGGCCTACTGTGGCTTTGACCAGGTATAAAGAGGACCGATCTGAACCAATGCTTTGTTTCTCACAAGCGAGACTATTCCACCAGAGCTAGTTTAGTGTGCTAGAGTAACGACTTTACTATGTGTATCGAACCCAACAATGACCTTCACTTTTCACTCCAATTATGAACTAATCGATGTTATATAAATCCTTCCCCTTCGATTTTAATATTATATTCCACTCATTTGGCCAGTGCTTGTCATGGAATTTCAATTCTACTATGTCCAAACGTATCACATTTAATTCTCTCAATTCACTAGATTCCATGTATTTGTTTAATTATCATCATTTTCAACAAACAAAGAATAATTAAGAACAACAATTCACCAGGAATCCATGAATTAGTATTATCATCTTCATCTAGATTTCATGCGTTATATTAATGTCATCAAGATTCCATGCATTAGTTTAAACATTATCATTCATCTACCTAACTATTTTATTATTATTAATTCATCCAGATATACCAGTCCATCTTGGCCAATTCCCCTCGGCTACCCTTTACACATTTTGATGAAAGCATCATATTCTACTTCTATCCCTATTTTTAAGTTATCTAAGAAACCAATCTACCCATAAGATGCCTTGGTCATTTCTTGTTCCCATTTTCTGATGGTATCACCACCTCCGAGTTGGGACCCATCATAAACGCGCCCACACTACCCAAGTAGCCTTCATGCCGCAAGAAGTATGACTTCATATCTCCCTTGGACCAGAAATTCACCGCATAACTGAGAGTATGGATGGTTTGCATATGACCCGATATGTAGCTACCACCAAAATAAATTCTCTGTAAGTTGAAGCGAACGGCCTGTAAGTAGGAAATTTGACCAATGTTGTTCGATACCAGGTAAAGCAACGAACGGGCGATGTCCTCAGGCTTGAACTGTGCCAATTTATCGGCAGGAGTCATAGGTTTGGAGTTAAAACGGAGCTTTTTAAATACCTTGGCGAATGACGATGCAATGTGTGTGGATTTTAATCCAATTTTATTATAGTTACTCCCGTAGATGTCTCCCACGAGAAGATCAATGTTTTCGTTGTTGCCTCGTTGGGCCATTTCTAACATTTCGTTGTAATCTTTGGCGTCTGTTAAAAGGGACAAAAGACCCCACAAGGTACCTCCTCCAAGCGAAGATCCGCCTATACGCTCAAATCCGTTGGGGCCCGGCCCCGTCACTTTGATCATCGACACACCACTGCCAATATTAACTAGCAAGTACGGGTAAAGGCCGTCCACACTTTGGATAGAGTCCGATGCTTTTGTAAGATTGTCATCTAGATCGTAAGTAAATATTTCATTTGGAATTTTGGTAATCAACCAGTCCAAGCCTTTAATTAAACATTCCATTTCATCCTTGGCGACGATCTTCATTGGAAGCTTGTGTTTGCGGAAGGACTTGTTCATCAAGTGGTAGAATTTGCTGGCACCACCGCCCGTGGCAATGATATAGGTGATGGGAGGTGCGCTTTCCTTATTAACGGATTTTTGAACAAGTTTGATCATGAAATGAAGAGTTTCGCTAGCAAATAGCTCTGTCTGGAAATCTTTGAAATGCAAACGTCCACCATTCTGACTCCTGGTGCTCTTGGTGAAGTAGACAAGTTTGGTCAAGGTACCACCGATGTCTACCGACATGTGAATGACTTCTGAATTATGCTGGGGAAGAGTGATGTGCTTACTAAGATCGAACTCGTCGTACTGATCTTCCTCGAAGCCAGAGAAGTCCACCGACGTGTTTGCGGTTCCGGACTCCTCGTCCTCCTCGGACTCAGAGCTCAACTCGGGGCTGGGAGTACCGGTAGCAGAGTTGGATTCCGAACCAGAGCTGGAGCGATTCGTTCGCAACAAATGGTCATTGGCGATATAGGCTCCGGAACATTCGATCTTGATGGTGCCGGGATACGCGTCTTCTAAGTTGATGTCTTCGCCCATCTGGAGCATTGTTTGAGGCTTGCCCATCTCGGTGGAAGCGAGTTATGAAGTATTTGTTGATCAAGGTTCTCGTATACTGGTTTCGCACAGAGACGATCTGTGAGCAACGATCTTCGCCAGGTGGATTGGTTCAAGCCAGGAGTAAAGTGTTGAAATGGGCTATCCCGCGGTCGTGTGGATGGATATAGGAATAACGACCAGTGGGCAAGTGTTGTTCAAATACCACACAGCTGAACGCCTTCGGCTTATTTGCTTGGACCGTGACTATCGGAGTGTTGGAAAGTTTTTTTGTGTCAAGTTTCCCCAAAAAAACCACCCATTCGCATCCTCGGGCTGGTGGATGCGTAATGGGGCCGACAAATTGCCGCAATGGGAAAGTAATCTAGTGGTTCGGTTGCCGAAGTCCGTGGTTCTATGTGTAAAATGGAATTGCAAGAAGTGGTGCAAGATGAGAGGACTTGGGAGGCCTCGATCCAAAGATGCCTGTGTTCCAGCTGGAGGGCATCAGAGCTGCTGGCGGTGCCGCCTTGTAGTCGTGGATGCTAACATTCTGGAATACGACGAGCCGATCACGTGGGTCTGGGGAAATGTTGGGCATGTTGCAAACCGACAGCATCAGCAGCGCTAACGGGCGGCGATAACATGGACTAGCGGAAGTTCAGGGTCCAAAACAAATCAGCTTCTAGCTGGAGGTGATATTAGGCGCTGTTGGGTAAATTGGGGTAACGAAGGCGCCGTCAACAATAGCACCTATTGAAGCATTGTAACGCTGAAAGGCCGATGTTAACAAGGCTCAGGGGCCGTTTTGGACACCGATCTTGCCAGTACACTTACGACCTTGACAAATAGAAGCTAGAAGCATAGAAGCTAGAAGCATAGAAGTAACTGGATTATTATGACCAAGTTAGGCAGTAGAAGTAGGAACTGATAGAGATGTATCCTAGATGCACTCTATGTGTTGTATGTGTTGTTCTCAAGAAAAGAGTCTGGTGTTTATTTCTAGTTTTTGCAGCTATGAGAAAATTGTACTGTATTCGAACATGTGAGAGAAACTGAAAGGGGTCAACAACAAAGAATACAGAGTATTCTGCTTTGGGATGTCTATTCTTCAAGGATAATTAAGCGCATATGATCTATTACTACTAGGGGCAATGGTAACTTTACAAATTGATCTACATTATGGCCTTGTTCTCTTTATTCTAAGATACGAAAAGATCACATTACCCCAGAATATAACCAGAATCAGATCTTCCCCGGAATCTCAGTCAAAATCTATTGCACTCAATTGTAAGTTGGTCAAGTAGCAACATAACACACCTGGTGATACTTCCTTTTCCTCGGTTATCTCATCTCACTTTACTCTGGTTGAATAGTCTCGCTTTTCATTCCATGTGGGAACATCAGGTCCTCCTAAAATATGCAGCCATACCCAGTCTCGTTCTTGATGTCAATTCTTGATTTTGCATTCCTGGCCGCATCCTGTCCAGTAGTTCTGGATATTGACTGTCTTCTTTGATAAACTCTTGTTGCCCGTTTTGTTAAATGAAATACTCCGAAATTCGTCAGTGCTAGGAATGAATTAGTGGAATAGCAGAAAGAGAAACTCCTGAAGCCTCAAACACTCGTACACGTTAAGCAGACCCACAGACATTCCAACTGTACTACTTTATTCTTCAATCCACAGTGTCTTGGAGCTTGTTGGCTTACGTAATCGAGATCGATGCAAAATTTCCAGTTAGTCAAAGTGAAAAGTTGCAGAGTACATCATGGCCGAAATCGCAGACAAAATGGCCTCTACAAGCTTGAACACGTTGTTATCACTCTCTAATGCATTTGTTCCTTCGTTGTATGATTTGAATTTGAATATTGACCACACAAAGCCAAACTTCAGTGGAACTGTCCGTATTGAATTGTCCAAAAATGCCGAATGTACGACCAAACCAGAGTCTTTCCAACTCTCTTTGCATGCTCAAAAGTTGATTATCACCAAAGCTTTCGTCTCTGACCAAAACGGAGAATATCCATTGAAAGTTGCCTACGATAGAGCTAACCAAGTTGCCAATCTCTCTTGTGAAGACAAGGTTGCAGAACCCAAATCCGTCACCATAAACTACTTCGGTCAAATCAACAAGATCCAGACCTACAAAGATGTCACCCACGGATTGTTCAAAACTAATTACCTTGACGTGGTGTCAGGAAAATCAAATAATTTTATTTTGGCTACCCATTGTCAACCTCATGGTGCCAGACTGTTGTTTCCCTTGATCGACGAGATTCACTTTAAAGTGCCCATTAAGCTTACCATTGAGGCTTCGGAAAAGTTTCATGTGATGTCCAATGCCATCTTGGTCGAGAACGAGTCCCGAACTACCACCTTTGACTTTGAAACCACTCCTCCCATTTCTCCCTCTGTCTTCGGCTTTGTAGTTGGCGATTTTGGATACGTGGAAAGCTATGCTGGCTCAACCAGACTCAGAGTGTACAATGCGATTGGTGAAGCCACCCAGGGTTCTTATGCATTAGAGGTTTTGAAGGAGTCGGTAATTACATTGGAAAAATTGCTCAACGTCAAATATCCCTTGAAAAAGCTTGACCTTGTGGGGTTGCCATTCTTGAGTGATGGAGCCATGGAAAATTGGGGTACGATTACTGTCATTTGCAATCAAATTAAAATGGAAGGTAAGGGCACGGCCCAGCAAAAAGTACAAATGCAAAAATTAATTGCCCATGAAGCAGTACATCAATGGATTGGTAATTTGGTCTCGTTTGACGACTATTCAAATCTCTGGTTGAATGAAGCGTTTGCTACCTGGTTAGGAAATTATGTGATTGAAGTTTCCGACCTTGAAAAGCCAGTGGATTCCAGTTTCGAAATCCAAGAAATCGAAGGATACGAAGCATTCTTTGATGAAGATTGCATGTTTGACGAGAATGGCCACATTATTCCCAGTATTCACGAATACAGCAGTAAGCTTGATACTGGTATCAATGCATCTACCGGAACCATCTTTGAAACCAAGGCTTACGAGAAGGGTATAATTCTCCTTAGAATGATTGCCAGCACCATGCAAATCGACAGCTCGAAAACGCAAGGCTTGGGTAAGGAAGACTATACACAAATGCTTAAGGGATTGAACAAGGTTCTCGAAATTTATAAATACAAGGCCATCAAAGCATTTGACATCTGGAATACTCTCAACGAGTTCAGTGCAGTGGACATTCCTAGTTTGGTCCACTCGTGGACAAGACACCCAGGCTATCCATTGGTCACCGTGAAAGCCAGCGAGAATAAGCAATCGATTATTCTCGAGCAGCACATTTACGTATACGATGCTACTGCCGAAAAGCTTCGCATGGAAGATCACCCATTCCATGTTCCGGTGTTGGCCAAAATCGTTGATGCACAAGGGGAAAAGAAGGTCATCAATGTGGTGATGACCGACAGAACCTTGACCTTGGATATTCCCATTGGCCAATTTGTTGGCATCAACAACAAGCGTGGAGGTTTTTACAGAACAATTTATTCCAGCGAAATCATAGAACAAGGAATCATTCCGCAGATCACCAACAATAATGTCAATGGCCAAGACGTGATTGCCATCATAAATGATTACGGAAGAATTTTGGGTACGTCCAACTCCACCAGTGCCCATTTCAACGACTTTATCCTGGTGATCGACACTTTAGCGCATGCCAAATGGAAGGTCGATTATCAGGTGTTGAAGGCAGCGCTCAATTACTTAGAGACCTTCAACAACATTCTCATGCACTTCAGCGACTACACCAAGTTTGAGCAGTGGCTTGACTCGTTCGTGATGAGATTGTTCAAGAAGCTTGGACACTGGGACTGTTTATTCAATTTGTCCAAGGACAGCTCGTTGTTGGAGGTCCAGGTGAGGAACTCGGTGCTCCAGTTCGGCATCAAGAACGCCGAGTGTCAGGACATAGCCAGGAAGTTGATGAAGAGCTTCTTGAACCCGGGCTCCCGCAAGCAGTACATCCCCAAAGAGTTGATGTCGTCGATGTTCAACTTGACCATGTACAAGGCGAATCAAAAGGAGTACAAGAAGACGTTGGAGCTTGTCAAGAACTCCAACAATTCGTTGTTGGACCACACCAACGCCTCACAGCATGAGTTGCAGACCATTGCGCTTTCATCGTTGGGGTTTGTCACCGACAATGAGTTGCTCGTGAAGACGCTCAACTTCGTCATGACCAACATTGATGCCAAGATGATCGAGCTTGGTCTTATTGGGTTCCAGTACAAGTCGGCCAAACAGGACAAGCTCAGGCTCTTCCAGTGGTACAGCTTGCACTACGACCAATGGGTGCGCAAATCCATGCGTAAGGGATCGGACTGGGCCAAGCAAATGGCTGCTACGGTCCAGAACATCTCCACCATTGTGTTGGGAGAGATCATGCAGCACGATCCCGAGCTTGTGGAGCTCAAGAACAAGTTTGTGGCACTGAAGGCGGGGTTGCCAGGACATGAGTTGGTGGCATTGGTGGAGGAGGTGGAGTCGGCCAACTACGAGAAGGTTGTCATAGGCCGATTCTACGGGGACTTTAGGAAGTGAGAAAATGCATGGGGAGACAGTGTAGACGAATGCAGAGAAGAGAAGGTAGTTGATAGAATGGAATGAGAGAAGACTGGGATAGTGAATTCAGACAGATGGAAATAGTCAACTGAGGCAGATAAATAGTGATATGAAGCAGCTGAAATTGAAGTAGACAGAGGCAGTTAAAAAGAGATCTGAGATAATTATGATTTGAGTTAGGAGAAGATAATGACAGCAGGTGAAAAATTCTGGTTGGGACCATAAACACTAATTTTGACCCCACAGATGGAACCTTAATGGATCTAGTATAACCGACCAGTTGGCCATAATAACCAGACAGGTAGTCCTACTTCCAGTCAATGCAACCTGCGTCCGTGTATCCTTCTTACGCCCACCTTATCTCCAGTGATCTGCCTAGACCTTCACCCAGCCTTCACAAAACAGAATGTGGGGTGGACCAGGCCCTTCGCCAGTGCTTCTATTCTAATTACACTAACAGTTCCCGATGCAGACCTCGGCTGCACAGCTGGTTACAACAGCCCAAAGTAGCAACACGGCGGCAGTGCCTTGTCCTGTTGTTGGTCTTGGTTAGGGGCTTTGGACTAGCGGCCGTTTCGGCTAGACATTGCATGTACATAGTATTGAAAAGGACAAAGTATCTATTGACGCGAGGGCGATCTAACGGTAATGCCACGAGAGGACTCCTTCCAGGAGTGCAGAATTGAAGATGCGGAGGTCACAAGTCCCTATAGGGCCATGGAATATGAGAGAGAGGTTAATTGAAGACAAGAGTGAATTAGAGGTTAGGTTAATTGGAGGCAGGTAAAGTGGGGGTTATGTGAATTGGAGGCAGGTGACTTGAGGCAGGTGAAAGTGGAGGAATGGCGGTGAAATTGTAGGCGATTGATAATGTAGGGTGATCATAAAATTAGGGGAGTGAAAAATTACGGGTGAATTGTGAGGGTGAAAAATGGGTGGAGTGAAAAATTCATGATTTGTGGAATAATAATTCATGAGTAGTGGAATTATAATAATTGGGATCGAGGCTGGCAATCCAACCACACACGTTGTAGGATAGAATAGTGCCATTGAATAGATTGGGGTGCCAATGAATAGATAGAACAGAGCCATTGAATAGATAGACCAGAGCCATTGAATAGATTGGAGCTAGTCCATAGGCAGCTATGCACGAGGAACGCACGCTGCATGACGGAGATGTGTAAAAGTGAAGTCCATTTACATGGACCATTCCACGTCGCTATCGGAAATGACATGGAGAATGGACGTTGCAAGGCGGTCCACGTCGTCGGTGGCCACCCACGCGTGGCCAGGCACGGCCTGGGCCTCCACCATCAGCATGGAGTCGGAGTCAGACGCGGTGGGGGACGGCAACGGGGGAATAGTGGCCTCCTCGTGGTGGAGGGGGGTGCGCGGACGCAGGGGCTCTAGCGAGGGCAGCGGCGCGGCAGGCCGCACCGCGAGGCCGGTGGTGGTAGTGGTGGTGGACGGCCTGTCGTGGTCAGTGTTGCGACGGGAACGGCCGCTGGCCTGGCGGTGGAGGCTGGCAAGAGTGCCATTGGTCAAGGCCATGCCACTGCCGACTGACGACACGCACGAGGGCATGGAGTTGGCCCGGTGTCGAAACAGACGTAGATGCGATGGGGTTCTCAGGCAGGACCCCAGGGCGCCTGCGGGACGATGGCAGTGGACACTCAACCATCTTCTGACACGATTGTCGTCCATTGTGAGGGTAGGAAGTGAAACGGTGGAGTCGGTGAAGCAGTGAAAGTTGATGAAAGTCCAGTTGTAGTGAATCTAGTGAAAAGTCAGGAGTGAAAAGTCTCAGTAGTGAAAGTCTCAGTAGTGAAAGTCTCAGTAGTGAAAGTCTCAGTAGTGAAAGTCTCAGTAGCAAACACTAACTGTGAAAAGTCTCACTAGTATCAGTATTGAAGTAGTAGCCACGGCTCAATGTCAATGCTCATGCACCTGGACAGACCCAACCTCAATGACACTATGAAGATATTCGAGAGTCTGGATGGGGCGGCATATATACTCTGTAGCGTGATGGATCGGTTAGGGTTCGGCCTGGTTTTGCCGCGTGCGCAGGATCGATAATATCCTTAGTCTCGGCGTTATGAGGCGCGCCGCTAGTTGTCTAGAATGCCATAACCGTCCCAAACACTGTAGTGGGGGTGACAGGGTTGCTGGGGAAAATCAGGGTGATGTGAACTGGTATGGACGTCGATTGTGAAGACTGTCGATTGAATGGGATATGTGTATCGTGTGTATGAAGTGTATGGTGTGTATGGTGTGTATGGTGTGTATGATCTGTGACTCTATGATCTGTGGGATGGTGGATTGACATATGGTTGTGGACTGTGGACTGGGTGTCTGGCTGATCTGTCACTCTCTATTGTGTGGACTATTGTCGCGAGACTATTTCTAATATTCTCCCTACAATTCTACTCCTGTCTATTTCACTAATATTCTCCCTACAATTCTACTCCTTTCTATTTCTCACTACGCTCCTTTCACCATTTCTCTCTGAAATAGCTCCATTTCTCTGTACCACCTCATTCTCTACACCACTTCATTCTCTACAGTGCCACGTCTCTTTCTTCTTTCTTCTCTCGTCTCTCATTCTTCTTCACATTCTCGCTTCCACGACACGGCTCGGTTGCCAGTACCAGCCTGCGACGCGTTCCACCACCCCCACCTGGCGACCATGCCCCTGCTGCCCCTGGCACGACACGGTCACAGAACACACAACTCTTCCTCCAAGGAGTCTGTCACCATGGGGTCACCAAGGAGTCTGTCATGGGGTCACTAAGGAGTCTGTCACCGTGGAGTCACCATGGCAATGGACTTTGTTGTACGTGTCAAGTCACCTCCCTAAACACCCTCCTTTTGTTCGGGGTCCACCGGCATCTGTCTGGCCACATTGGCATGCGCACTTCGGCTATGTGTGCTGGGGCAATACGAGAAGTACAAGCCAACACGTTGACAGTCTATGACTACATCTTAAGGGAATTGAATATTAATGGAATTAATATTAATGGAATTACTTAATGGAATTACATCTAATGGAATTAAATATTAATGGAGCTACATCTTTAATGGAATTACATCTTAATGGAATTACACCTTTTTTTTGAATTACATGAGAATTTGATCAATTACAACTAGTCTAACGCAAATCAACAGCCTTGTAATTAAATCTTGATTAACGCAAATCATCCTTGTTTTTTCAACTAGTCTAAAATTATCAGCATTGTAATTATACCTAGTCTCAAAATATCACTATTGTAATTTAGTTCAACTCTCAATCATTTATCAGCCTTGTCATGCTGTTACAAATTATCTAATCAAGTTATCAGCCATGTCCAATGCAATTACACTGTCTGTTGCAATTACAGGCTGGTTTGTCAATTATCAGCCTTGTCAAAAATTATAGCTTGTCTAATTGATCATGTAACGACTCCGAATTACCAGCTTGTCCATTACAGACTTTTTCAATACAAATCCGATCCTGTAACTACTCCAAATTACCAGGTTGTCCAACAGAGCTTGTCCAATCAATCATGTAACTACTCCAAATTACCAGTTGTGTAATATAGCTTGTCTGTTCGCTCATGAACTACTCCAATTTCCAGCTTTCTAAGATTCTAGCTTGTCTGATCGATCCGGTAACTACTCCAATTGTCAGCTTGCCACACACACTTGTATTACCTCGTGTTACATTAGGTTCCACGTACTGTATTCATGCCTGCAATCTGTAATATTAACGTGCCTGCAACTATATCAACGGTGTTCTATGCAATTAAACTTATGCACGCGTCACTGCAATTAATCAAGCTCATCTGAATTAATCAAGCTCATGTGAAGTAATCAACGCCAACGCTCCACTGCAATGATCCAACGCTTCAATCAGACCAATTCAATGTTCCAACCCTTCAATCAGACGCTCCAACTCAATCTCATCTGCATTCACACTAATTGCTCTTGTTGTGGCCAGACTATCGCGGGACTCGGGCGCGCTCGGGGTACGCCGTGGTAAATTTGCGACAACGGCGCCACCGAACAGTGAAAGCACCACCTGCCCTGGTCCTCCATCGGCGTTGTCGCCACAACGCCAGACCGATGCCAGGGGTCACATAGGCGCCTGCGTCCCGGGCTCTCTCTACTCAGAGGCCTGGGAGCCCTTGCCGTCGCCTGCCTTGGGCGGATACTCGCCAATATCTGTTCCCGACACCGAGACACAGGTGCACCATTGGTCCCGGGGTACGGGGTCCATCGCTCGAGGGATGTGCAAGCCACAGCCGATCCAGGTGGTGTTTTCTAGGGAAGTTAGTGGAAGGAACGGGGCTAGACCACCGTGGGGTACTTACCGCAAGTGGGACAAGGAGTGGGTCTACACATGTGGAGTGATGTGAGGAATAGAGGAGAATGAGGAGGAGAATGAGGATAAGGAGGAGAAGAAGATGGACTGGAGGTTTTTATTGGCGAGTGCGCCACAAATGTGGGAGATGGAGAATGCAGAGAGTGAGCATTAGATTAGACAATACCAGGTGAGATGAGAGAGATGTGAGAGATGAGAGAGATGAGAGAGATGGAGCAGTTAGATGGGATGTGATATAAGATACTACATATAATATTATATATAATGTTATAGTCATTTAGATGGAATGGACATGGACTTGGACATGAAGACGGTGGATGGCTGAGTACTGTCTATAATAATATGATACATTACTTTACTTTACTTCTCTTTTGGTCAGGGCCCATACTTGGCACAATTGGAGTGGCTTTTCCTCGTTTCTTCTTCTCTCTTCTTCTTGACCCGTTTGGCTCCTTCTGGCCAGAACAGAGCTCCGTTTCTTTCTCCAATTCTCTCACCTTTTCACTTCTTCTTCTTTGCCGGCATTTGCAATTGGAATGTAAATGATGCCATTGCCAGAAGCCGATGGAACTACATCGCCGACAGAAATTAGACCATGGCCTTGGGGCCATGATGACGTATAATAGTATAAATGGGTATTGTGCGATGAGCCGTGGGATGACTTGGTGGGGTGGAATGCAATACTGTAAAATGCATTGATTCCCTTGAATATCTCCACATCTGAGGTCCCCGGACTGTCTGTGCATGCACTCAACGCATTGGACGAGTTTGTATGGGTATTGCTTTTGCCAATATAGCTTGTCTGAAATAACGCTATGATTCTCTCTGGATACAGTTTATCGATAGAACTGTCCATTGACCAGCAATTTCATTGTCCAGACCTCATCTGTTTTCATCGTAATCTATCATTAGTAGGAACTTTTATCTCGCCATATGGGTCTGGAGTTAGTGGCAGCCAGACTCTTAATTTAATCTGAGAATAATGCTTTTTCCATTCGTATCTCATCATATTGTATCTTTTGGACTTTTGGTTCATAGCAAAATCTCATCATATATCTTTCGGACTTTGGTTCGTAGCAAAATCTCATCATATATCTCTTGGACTTTGGTTCGTAGCAAAATCTCCATTATGTTGAATATATTCTCAATGCATCTGATCAAATATCACCAAACTTTGGGTCTCCGCATTATTCCATTCGCAAATGATATGCCTATTTTGCTCTATCTCGGCTTTTGAATTTTGATATCATAATAAACTACTGTTCGGCCTTCTTTTCAGTAGCATTCTCCCCCTCTTGAAGTAGCTTTCCAAGATCCAAGTTTTCTTGAATATTCCATAATTGGGAATACAACGAGTTCTTGTCCTCTACGAGGCTTTGGTGCGTGCCTTCTTCATGCACATTGCCCTTGTTCAACACAATAATTTTGTCTGCATCTGCAATTGTCCTCAAACGATGGGCAATAGAGATGTTAGTATTGCTTTGTTCACGGAAAATGTGTCTGATTGTTCGCAAAAGAGCTTGTTCAGTGTGAGTGTCCAATGCAGAAGTAGCCTCATCGAAGAACGTGATAGGTGCCCTCTTAAGTAAAAGTCTAGCAATTGCCAATCTTTGCTTTTCACCTCCTGAAATCATCATTCCTCTTTCTCCGACAATAGTGTCCATTCCTTCTGGTAAATCGGCCACCAAATTGTCCAAGCGTACTTTCTTGACCAAATCAAGAATTTCTTCATCAGTAGCATCCAATCTTCCGTAACGAATATTTTCCTTAATAGTTTCGTTAAACAATGGAGTTTCTTGAGGAACTATTCCAATGGCTTTCCTTAAAGATTCCACTTGTACCTGACTGATATCTTGGCCGTCAATCAAGATTCTTCCCAGAGTCACATCATAGAAACGGAACACCAATCTCAAGATTGTGGATTTTCCGCTTCCCGAAGGACCCACAATAGCTACCTTTTGTCCAGCGGGAACGGTGAAGCTAACGTTTTGCAAGATTGGTCTGTCGGCGTGGTATCCAAAAGTTACGTTTTCGAATTTAATTTCTCCAGGAATTCCATTTTTCAACACCAAAGGTTTTGCACCGGGTGCATCTTTGATTTTGATCTCGTAATTTTGCAATTGGAACAAATTCTCCATGTCCAACAAAGATTGCTTCAATTCACGGTACACTGAGCCCAAGAAATTCAATGGAACGCTCAATTGGAAGACAAGTTGATTAATAAGAACCAAGTCTCCCACAGTAAGTGCTCCGGTTGACACACCTTGGCATCCCATGTACATCATGGCAGTTAAGGCGCTGGTAAAGATGAGATTTTGACCGGCGTTCAAGAAGGCCAAGGACGTAGCCACCTTGATGGACGCATTCTGGTACTTAGTTAATGCATTTTCATACTTCGAAGCCTGGAACAACTCATTATTGAAGTACTTGACCGATTCGTAGTTTATCAATGAATCCAAAGCCACTGAAGCTGCCTGATTGTCTGCGTTGTTGGCCTGTCTTCTAAAGCCAGTTCTCCAGGCAGTGGTCTTGATGGTGAAAACAGAGTACGCCAACATCGTCATAAAGGTCATGGCAGCGAATGAGAAGCCGTAATTGTAGGTAAGAATGCCGCAGACCACAAAGATCTCGAAGGAAATGGGAATAATATGGAAGACCAATGCATTCAACACCGAGCTGATACCCTTGGTACCACGGTCAATGGCTCGGGTCAAGCCTCCGGTTTGTGTAGACAAATGGAACTGGAGATCCATGTTAAGAAGGTGCTTGAAGGTGTTCTGGGCCACTCTCTTGATGGCACTCTGGGCCACCGAGGCGAACACGGCATTTCTCAATTCACCAAAAAGCACCGCACCAAAACGGGCGCCTCCGTATGCCAAAATCAACGATCCGATCACGGTTCCGACCGTGCCCAACTGGTCGGCCCAGTCGACGTTCATTTCATCGACAATCAGCTTGAAGAAGAAGGGCACCTGCACGTTCAAGAGCTTGGAACTGATCAAGAGACCGAGGGCAATGAGCACACGGATCTTGAAGCGGGGGTTGTTCTTGGGCCAAATGGTGGCAAGAAGCGACTTCATCATCTTTGTTTCGGAGGTGGTGATCTTTCTTCCCAATAGGAGGGTGGAGGAGTCGGTGGTGGCGGACTTGGCTGTTTCTTTGGCATATCTTGTGATTCCCAGATGGAAGGGTCTCAATGCGGTCCAATTCGTTCTGGAGACGTGTCTGGAAAGGACAGGTGTGGTGTTTCCCGTGGCAAGCCCGAGCCGTTCTCGGGAAACAACCGACCTGGCGATAGCGGCTGATGCCGATTTGGAGAAGACGGGTGTTGATTTTTTAACCGTCAGCGAGGCCCAGTTGCGCAACAGAGGCAACAGGACTGGTCCTCTGAACATGGCGGGCAGGAAAAGAACGGAACTGGCTTTAACTAGTTGGAATTGGAAGAAGGAACGGATCTTTACGGAGAGATCTGTAACCTCAGTAGTGATAGGAAGCAAAGTGTGGCGCATCATAGCACGTGACGAGGGAATGTGCAGTATTGAAAAGGCTACAGCTATACTACAAAGCTACAAATACAGCATTCTAAGTCCTGGAAAAGCTAGAAGGAATTGAATGTGTAATAACGATTTTAGTGTGTCAAGTAATGAAAAAGGTAACAAGTACAGATGTGTAGTTCTGAAATAGCTAAAATAGTATGAGCAAACTATAGAGACTAACAATTATAGTATGTGAAGTACTAAAAAGGTAACAAATACAGCACTCTAAGTAGGGGAAAAGATAGTGCATATTGTATGTCAAGTACCTACCGCATATTCTATGTCTGGTACTGAAAACGCTAACGCAAATTAATTAAGCTAACACTTATAGAATGTCGGTACTGAAAGCATAGTATGTGCAGTACTAAAAGTAGTTAACAGACAAAAGTATGTTAACAGATAAAAGTATGTGAACAGATAAAATGTTGACAGATACAGTATGTGCAGTACTGAAAAATAGATATGTACTGTTCTAGCTTATCTAGATACACTACTTGTGGCCTAACTCGGTCAATGCCTCCTTGATGGAGCCAAGAAGCGTGTCCACATGGCCAGCGTACACCGAGTAGCCCATGTGGCCAACACGGAAGTACTTTCCGACCAAGGCCTTGTGAATTCCGCCTGCCACCGTGAAGCCCTTCTTGGCCAAAAGGCCAAGAAGATCAGGGCCGTTGACGGCCTCGGGGAAGTACACCGCGGTCAAGCCGTGGGCAGCAACCTTGTGGTTGACGGGAACAATCTTCAAGCCCAACTTCTCCACGGAATTCTTGAAGTGAGTAGACACTTGCTCGTGCTTGGCGAATCTCTGCTCCAAAGACTCCGACAAGATCTCGTCCAACGAGACCTTCAAGGCAGTCACCGTCTGGACGGCGGGGGTGGCGAAGTAGGCGCCGTTGCCGCTCTCGTATGCTTTCATGATGGGGGTCCATCTCTTCAACGAGGCAAAGTACGTGGACTCCTTTCGGGCCAACGCCTTGGAAACAGCCCTCTCGGAGGCGTAGAAGATGGCCAAACCGGCGGGCACGCCGATGGCCTTCTGGGACGCGGTCAACGCAAAGTCAATGCCCCAGTTGTCGAACTCCAAGTTCTCCACACCAATGGAGCACACTCCGTCGACAACGATCAAGGTCTCGGGCGACTCCTTCTTGACCAAGGCGGCAATGGCGCCGACGTCGCTGACCACAGACGTCGAGGTGTCCACGTGGGTGATGGTGATGGCAGTGTACTTGGTGCTCTTCAACTTTTCGGCCACCTGGTCCAAAGGCACCACATCTCCAACAGGCGCAGTCACAACGTCGACATCGGCGCCGTAGACCTTCAAGCAGTCGGCGAACGAGTCGGAGAAGAAGCCGGTGGCCAAAACCAACACCTTGTCGCCAGGACTGATCAAGTTGGCGGCGGCGACGTCCCATCCCAAGGTTCCAGAGCCAGACAACACATAGGGCTGCGAAGCAGGGTCCGTGGATTGGAACAAGCGTCTCAAGTTCTTCAACACCGACTGGAAGGTGCTGACAAACTCAGGCGACGTGTGTGCTTGCGATGGTGTGGCCATTGCTCCGAGAACGGGGTCGGAGAACTCGATAGGACCAGGAATCATGGTCAACTTGTGGGGGGGTTGGGTGAAGTTGGAGGACATGATGGCGGTGGAAACGGAGAAGTTGCGTTTGGGAAGTGTGTGGAGGTGCTTTAAAGTGAAAAGGGGACGAATTGAACCAGACAAACGCGATCTAATCATATACGGATGAAAAGAACAGTGGTGGTTTCATTGCTGACCCTGGATCTGGAGATATCCGTAGTTCCGGGTCACGTGCGCGGAACGTGGGGGAATGGAACAGTGTGGGGGCACCCCAGAAGTAGAGGTGTACAGTGATGGGTCATTGGGGTGTGGATTGTGATGGTGAAGGGCATTTTGCGTGGTATAGTTGGTTCCTGTAGTTTCTAATCGTAGTGTTCTGATTGTTGTGTATTTTGGATGTGTCTGTTTTCGAAATCGGGACTCTGTTCCTCGGTACCTCGGGACTGTGATAATAGAGACCTCGAAACGGTTGTAAGTGAGAATATTGAAGTTTTGGGCTAGAGTGAGATAGTAGAGACGTCAGAAGGGCAAATTTTTCCACGTTGCTACTAAATCAGATTTCATTAAATGGGCTCTTATTGCCCAGATAATTATTCTGGATTCGATTGCAAAATAACTAGTGCCTATTGTGTTCCTGGACAATTTCAATTCTGGCCACCTTGACTATAAATTGCATATTAGCACCTTGATTGTAAATTTCATCTTGGCACCTTGATTATGGCTTTCATTTGCCTAGAATATTCTTCAATATGTAGCTATTAAATTGTCTCCATTAATTCCCTGTAAATGTCCCCACTGGCTCAAAATTCACCATACAGCTCAATTATCAATCTGAAGCTTCCATTTTCAAGATCTCCGTGTACTTATCTGCATTCCTAGTGCCTGGTATACTTGCAATCTACTGCGGAGCACTTTTTCATTCACTACGCATAAAACATTTGGTTATGGAAATGGTAGAATTTGCTATGCCTCAGGACTCCTTGAAAAAAAACCGGGATCTAAATCCATCCTAGCACCTAAGACTCTTTCTTACGTTGGTCTCTTTCTCATATCTTCCCCTCCTAATATTGAGACATGACTGTTCTCAAAGTGCTTGTTGTTGGCAATTCGCCAGCATATCTTCTCATTTGCTATGCTTTGGTGCAATTTGGGTGCAAGGTTCACTACTTTCCGTTTATTAATTCTCCATCCTCTTCAAAATCAGAACAGAAGCTAACGGTCATCCATGGAGATACCAAGTACAAATGGTTGGTTTCAAAGGTATTTTCTTCACTCAGAGAATTCACCGATATGGTTACTGGTCTGAAAATGCTGCAATCCTACGATTACATATTTCTTAATTTGAAATTTGTCCAGGTTCTTCCCTCAATGGCCCGTTTCATTGAAGCTTTGGTCAATCCATCCACTTTGCTCTTCTTTGACAATTCTCTGTCTTTTGTTGAATTTTCAAAAATTCGTCAAAGTTTCTCCAAAAACCCTATTCTCTCAATTCTTGCAGATGCTGACTGTCGCTTAATTGGAGTCAATACCTATGAAATCATCAATACTTCAACCCAAATAACAGTGGGCTCCATGGATGATGATGTTAACAAGGACGTAGAGCCTTCTTTGGATTTAGACGAATCCGTTGGCTCGCGTTTGAAGATCATACAAGATGCATACTGTTTGATTTTTGGAGAAACCTCTCTTGAACAACAAGAGCAGGACAACCTCCAAGTATTCAAATCCAGCGTGTGGAAGCTGATCATGGCAAGAATTTCTTGTCATACGCTTTCTATCAATTTTGGCGAACCAAACGAAATTGCTCTTCAAAATTCGTCTGCAACTCCCATAATTAAGGGTACAGTATTCGAGGCGTACTCACTAGGGGTCAAACTTGGCATGCTAGAAGATGACCACAGTATTGTAGACTTGATTGAGGAAGTATTCGCGACAGAAACCTCTGCAAGACGAGCCAGAGCACTGTTTTTAGTGAAAAGACGGCACCTTTCACAGAAACTCAGTGCAAATGCAATCTTCTACGATTATAAGCAGGGCCACGAATTGGATAACCCCCAGTTCTTGGAGGGTATACTCAGTCTTGCCCGAAAATTTGACATGCAATGTCCTTACATCGAGTCCATGGCAGGAGTAGGAACCCAATTGATACACTTGAGAGACAAAGTTCTACGCCAGAACAAATTGAAAATGGAATCTTATGAAGCGAGGATGAAAATGAACTGCAATACTCATAAGAACTTAAGCCATTCGCTCCAGGTTCAAGCACAAATTCTTCCACACAGTGTTCAGCCTGTTGCTGCACCTGCCACCGGTGTGGATTCCACTCAAGAAGCTAAAGAGGGGACCGACTTAGTGGATTTGGAACTTCAACAATTAATCGCTGGAACTGAAGGATTTACATATGGCCAGGAGGTATTTTACGATGCACCTGAAAATGAGCTGGCCACAAGAACCAAACCGGAGTCTGAAGAATGCACAAAAGCACAACATACTACTGTTCCTTTAGGCCCATTACTTCCTGCAACGTTGATGCAAAACACAAACGCTGCAACAGCTCCCAATTTGAAGTCTCCAGGCACGTCCATGGCAATCCATTCTCCTGTCCAAGTTCCTGGACCCTCAATGCTTTCTGACAATCTCGGCAATCTCTACCTCTACTATCCCACTGGCCAAGTTGTTCCCGTAAATGGGAACTTTCAAAATACGCCAGTAGCACCAATTGCACGCCGAAACACCGGATCTTCGCCCTTTTTCCATAATCCGCTTCTCCATACCCGGAATGTCTCTAGTGATAGGCTCAAGTCTTCTGGTAGTGAACTCGTGGAAAGAATGCAAATGGAGATCAATCTGGCCCAAAATTCCACCAGCAGATACGGAAAAGTCGACACTTTCACCCGGGCCATGAGCGGAAGTAGCAGCAGCTCCAGAAGCAGCACCTTTTCCAGATATCGGCCCTCCTAGTCTAGGTAAGTTGCAGCCATGGGGAGGCGCACGACCCCAATTAAATAGAAGCCATCGCTATTATATACTGAGTGTTCTATTACCAAGCGTACATGTCGGATTTGGCCTCGGAAGACGAGCAAGAAAGACGCATTCTGGCGTTCTTGGAGGACGAGAAGCTCTTTCACTCACAGACCGACTCCGTCTACAGTTCGGTCAAGTCGCAGACGCAGGCTCATGGTGAATTGGGTCTGCCCATCATCATCACCAAAAACGACACCATGAAGCGCAAAATCGACCAGGTGCTCGAGAATCTTGCACAGGGCCAGGTATTGGTGGTGGCCAGGGCCAAGGGAATACCGAAGTTGGTGTCGATAGTGGAAATATCGAAACAGCAATTCGCAACCAGTCTTATTCAGTACAACAAGGTAACCCACTACGATTCCACCGTGGAGCCTTCGAAGTCAAAAGAAGTGGCGCTGACTGCAGAGGACAAGGCTGCAAGTCACGTCCGGGGCCCCAAAAACTACCGGTACCAGACAATGTACGTGTTGTTGACCACCAAGGAAATCGAGTCCAACATGACGGGATGGACGAAACAAACCGCACAAAAGGCGTGAAATATCGGCTTTTTCCGCCGGGGTGTGACGCAGCCGATCCTGACACACCCACCTCACCCACTGGCAAGCCCACATAGTCCATAGCACAATAGAAACGGGGCCCCAGAATCGCCTGATGTGTGTGCCTGCACACAAGGGCGTGTCACGTGACACGCTCTGGCCAATTAGAGCGTCCCGAACCCAGTGAAAAAAAGAGTGAGAAAGTCGTAAGATCCAGATAGAGGTTGATATACTTCATCTGTCCAAGTCCCCAATCACATATTCATCATAATGCAAATTGACGCTGAAAACTTCAAGTTCGAAACTCCCCAATTCGACGCCAGATTCCCCCACCAAAACCAGAGCAAGCACTGTGCCCAGTCCTACATCGACTACCACAAGTGTGTCAGTGTTAAGGGCGAAGACTTCGAGCCATGCAAGGTTTTCTTCAAGACTTTCACCTCATTGTGTCCAGTCGACTGGGTTGAGAGATGGGACGACCAAAGATCTTCCGGTAAGTTCCCAGTTAACATGGACGCTTAAGTAGCATTACAATACATGTACAAATGAATGAAACGCGTAGCAGATGGATGGGGTGTGTGGGTGTGGTGTCCAGGAGGAGTGGAATAACACCGCAATAGGCTAGGGGCCCTCATTGCAGTATGAGGCTTCGGTCTGGCTCTTTATACCTGTTGTTTTGGACCTGTTTGGGTGGACTTTTCAGTGATGCTTCACTATCTACACACTGTGAGGCTAACCCCAGAAAAGTTCCCGGTACAGGGCTCCAGCAAGTCCGAAACATGTAGATGTTGATTGAATAGAGCCATCCCATTCAAGCAAGTTTCCAGACGCAGTTTGAAACCCTTCATACCCCAGAAAGTGCCCCAACATTGTATGTGTTTCCACAGTGTTCCAACTTTGTATAGAAATCTCAATGTGAGCAATTGGAATTGCGATTGGCCAAATGGTGTGGCCAATACACAGCAAGTCCGTCAGAATCAATACACACTACATTTCTGCAACGTTTCAGTACTTGAGACATTACTTCCGAATTTATATAATCCCAATAGGTGCCTAGCTATATATTTGCTGTGAAACTACCAGAACTCATCCTCCACCCAGTTCTCGTTCCGGAACTCATTGGAGTTGGCATGAAGGTTCTCGTCGGTGAACAAGTCGCCATATGGGTCGGCCTTGTTCTTCTTTTGCGTGGCGTACTCCTTTTCCAAGGCTGCAGCCTCTCTTTCCAACTTCTTTCTTTCGGCCTGGATATCACGGACCAACTGCTGCTGTTCTTGGATAAATGTCTCCGTAAACTTCTCGGTCTTGGTCTTGTTGAGCCGGTTGAGGATCATGTTGTCTTTCTTGGCCACATTGACTCTCTTGACGAGTTTGGGGTTCTTGAACGTGACCGTTCCGATGTCCATGGACCCATCGGTGTGGAGGTTTTCCACGGGAGTGTAGATCACCGTGATGTTGTTGAGCTTGCTTGCCTTGATGGAGTTGGCCTTGGTGAGCTGGGCCAATTGCTCCAACAAATTGGCATCGATGGAGAATTTGTCAAACGACTTGAATGTGGCCAATTCTTCTTCGGTTAACTGGAGATAAAGATGGGCCGACGAGTAGTTGTCGACATGGAACCAGATATTCTTGGGGTGCGAGTGCTTGATCAACGGGTCGTTCTCTATCTTGTCTCTTCCCATGTATATGGTGGCGTCACGGAAGTCGTTGACTGGGGCAGTGAAATAGTAGACCATTTGAAGAAGAGATGAGATGGTTCAGTGGGATGGAATGGAGTGAAGTGAGGTGAAAAATAGTACAGAAAGTATGGCAGATGACTGTATATGACAACAGGTGCCGGGTACGAAGCTGTTGTTATGATCTAGTGGCAGCAGTATGCTGGAAATGGTGAATATAGGTGGTGAAGAGAGATGAGAAGTGTGGATTTTGCGACATCGAGGATAGGAATGTGAGGGTGCAAAATTTGGCCATATTAGATCCTGGCCATAGTCAAAAGTAGAAGGAATAGAAGAGGATCACCTCTTCTACACTGGACCCCGAGGAGGTATGGGTTTTTATGCATTGAAGACCAGAAACCGAGTTTTTACCTCACCAGATGGCATTTTGATGTCGCAGAAGAGAGAGAGAGAGAGAGAGAGAGAAAGAGAAAATTCGACTTAAAAGCTTCCAGACCTACTTGGAGAGGAATGAAGCATCAACAGAGGACATCGTATGCAAATTGGCTCTGTTAATCTTTGTTATGTGGCCAATGGGCCCCATTTTACCCATCTCTTCGCAAGTCTATTTAGCGACATTTTTGAAAGGCTGTCATCTGTAGAGTTATGCACCTGTGGACTTTCTGCATCTAACGGTCTTGCAATCTGGAATTGGATAGGAGGCTGCTGGCCGATTGGGACAGGCTCCATAGTGCAATTGCATTTGATGAGCAAAGCCACTCGGTCTTGTAACGTGAAACTCGAATGTTCAACAATATAATCAGTTATTGGTACCGTACGATTTACGTGGATATGATACCATGGCCTGGGAGTAATTGCACACTGGGTGTGTTTTGGTATAGGATTTGGCATATTCACAACATGCACAGCTCTTTTCCGTGGTTACCAATAATAAGGACATTATAATAGAGTTTCCGATGTCAGGTAGACGAGGGAACAATGTGGATGAGAAAAGGGTGCAGCGCAAATACGGCAATGGCATATTTCTACGGCAAAGCACGAACGTTGACGAATGAAGCAGCAGTAGAAGATATTAGGTGAGAAGAAATTGCACAAGCCGAAGTATAGAATTGCATAGTAGGAGCTCAGAGAATAGACATAGTAGGAGCTCAGAACATGGACTTACAGAGTATAAAGAGCTAGGGCAAAGCCGACACGTAGGGCCAAAGCCATACAATAACCATGATTGTAGGATAATAGCATAAACGTGCTGGATTATTTAGTGACAATATTCAAGGTGCTAGACACAATGCAAGATAGTGGTTCCTTATAGGAAGGTTGGGGTCGATGGTGAATATATGCAAGAAGAGGCGAAAACGAGGCAGGAAAGGCTGGTCAGAAAAAGAGAAGAATAGAAGCAGAGATTGAGCGCAGCCAAGACAAGGAAAGACAAGACGACAAGAAATATGCGATGAAGGGTCCAGAGTGCGGATTTAGGCGGGATATGGTTAGTTGGAATCAGGTGGTGAAAACCAAGTGGTCCAATACATGGATACATGTGGAAGGTGCAGGTTGGGACCGGTGGTCAGATGTTACGAAATAGGCGACGGATAAAGGCATGGAGTTATTAATTAGTGGATGCAGACAAAATGCAGAGAAATACAGAGGAGGAAAGAAGCATCTACCAGACAGACACACGAAGAGAGACAATAGAGAGACGTCAATCTGGCCGATAGCACCAACGCGGTGATATCGAATATGAGCCCAAAACAGTTGATACATACACTCCTTCAGACAAGGACAGAAAGAAGAATAAAAGTGTGGAGAAGCACAAGAGAGCGAAGCAGTGGCACAGATGGAGTAGAAGTAGTAGACAAAATATGTAGTAGACAGTTGAAGAAATGTTCTTGGTAGGCATACTGAATTTATCAGGTGAAATGCCTGGTAAGAACTCTTCACAATAAAATAGGCACACGTCAGCCAGAAAGAGCACCAATAAAGTGAAAAGATATAGGTAGTAATTATCCTCTCCAACTCTCTGTGTTCCATACCCTCACTCCAACTCTCTATGTTCCATACTCTACTCCATACTCTAACTGTGTTCTCTACTCTCACTACATCCTATCTCGTCTTTGTCTACATAGTCCACCACCTGTTGCGACTACTTCTATTTCCTCCTTCTGCACTATATTCCTCACTTCCACTAGATCTGTCAAAAAATATCATGCGTGTGCTCTTGCCACGCACAGTCTCGTCTAACAATGCCGCCATCGCAGACTTTTGCATGGAAGAAGATAGGCACATACAGCACATCTCCTCATCCATACGGATCTGATACAGGACAGCTCCTTAGTGTCTCAGTCTCTACCTTCAGTTCGTAGTATCATTTCACGCGTCTCTAACGCCCTTCCCCGGTGCATGAGGCTCATGCACCTGAGCCACCCCCTCCGGCTTCTGCTGCAGGAACACGTGCAGAGACTGCCAAATACGACTGCACAATAGACAACAGACTGCACAAACCATACAAACACATCACAGAAAGGCCATAAAACACCAACACACAAATACCAGTAGTGCATACTATACCAGTAGTGCATACTGTACAGCTCAACCACCCACCCAGACTTCCCCATTTAGGCCACATCTCCTCCTGTTGCCGTCCTAGTGCCGTCCTAGGCATACCGTCGTCTCTGCAGGACGCCGTGCATTCTGCACACACCATGGCCCAACATAGCCGGTGTTTCACATCCTGCGGCCTGCACACAGGCCAGGACTCTGGATGCTGGTTGTCCCCCTTACGCGCGGTGCAATTCCTGCCCCTAACACTCGAATTACTGCATTTGTATAAAAGTTTGGCGCCCGCTGTGTTTGGTCTTTAACCAACTTCTACATTCCTTTATTGAGACATCTGCCAACAGTGCCCATTCCTTATCAGGCATCTCCAACTACTACATTCCTTTGTCCTTCCTTTGCCCCACCGTTGTCCTTCCTTCATCCCACGGTCGTTGCCTTGATATAGCCTGATATAGCCCTGCCTGTTGCCAGATTACTCCCATCTGCTTAAGAAAACACCCAGTCCAGCAGAGCCCACGTTAGCCTTTCCATTGACTCCAGCACACGAGAGTGAAGTGAACGAGAGTGTACTTCGTCAAGTGTACACACTGATCCAGTCCATTGTGAACCAACTAGCTGGAAACACCAGATCTTGAACTATTCTAGCTATCTAGTACTTGCACTAGGCTTTACTTCCATTGCCTAGTACTACTAGTATCACTTCACTAGTTTAGCACCTTACTAGTCTTTCACCTTGCTAGACTTTCACTTTACTAGTCTTTCACCTTGCTAGACTATCCCCTTACTAGTCTTCACCTTACTAGTCTATCACCTCCTAGTCTATTTTGGTCTACCCTCATGATGATCGACTACGAATCGCTTCTTGAGTTCGAGGAGTCCCTCAGATCCTCCTCCACCTCCTCCTCGTTGATTCTCTTGAACAACTTGGAGCTCAAGATCGAATGCGCCCGCCTGGCTTCCTTCACCGACGATGTTTCCCCCACCACCCTCCCCGAGTTCTCCTCGGCCGACTTGGACCGCTTGTACGCCGACTACCGCATCGCCGACGACGAGTTCATCACCTGTTCCAAGTGCGGGCGCTCGTTGCAATGCGAGGAAACCTACAAGAGCTGCTGCAAGGCGTTCGTCAAGAACAGCTCGTCCATCTCCTCCAAGTTGGAGGTGTCGTACTGGTTGTCCTTGATCAACCACCCCACCCGCACCATCAACACCTTGCCCCACTACACCGAGCTCTTGTGCTTGCAACAAGGTATTCCCAACCAATTGAGAGCCAAGGTGTGGCAGAAGTTGTTCCTTCTCAGCACCAACGAAATCCCCCAGGCGTCAATGTTGGTCTACCAAAACTTCCAGCACTCATACAACTCGGAAACCTCCGAGCAGATCAGCAAGGACTTGAACAGAACCTTCCCTGCGGTGCACTTCTTCAAGCAAGAAGACACCATCAAGAACTTGTCCACCATCCTTAACGTCTATGCTAACTACGATGCCGAATTGGGGTATTGTCAAGGTCTCTTATTCTTGGTAGGAGTTTTGTATTACCACTTGAATGGCAACAGCGAGTTGACCTTCCACGCCTTGGTCACCATCATGGAGTCGGAGGTCGAGTTGCACGACATTTTCACCACCTCCACAATGTCCGATACTTTGAACTTGTGGTACAACCAGTTCTTGGACATCTTGAAAGCCACCGACAAGGAGTTGCATGACCACCTCACCTCCTTCGTGGAGACCCAGGTGTTCCTCTACCAATGGTGGCTCTCCTTCATATCCAGCCACTCCCCAGACTTGTCCATTGTCAACAGAATCATGGACTTCTGCATCATCGAGGGCTGGAAAACCGGCTTGTTCAAGATTTCCTTGGGTTTGTTGGTCATCAACAAGCCAATCATTATGTCTCTCAACAAGGGCGATGAGGAAGTCATCTACCAACACTTGTTGAACGAGTCCAAATGGGGCAATGTCATCAATGACCTTGACTTGTTCTTTGGCGACTTGTTGTTGAAGTGGGACGAGTCCTTGTTCTTGAAGGACCAGTTTCCACCCATTGACACCACAGTGAAAGAATCAAAGGCTACATCTTCTTCCTTAGTGGGAAGATTCAAGAAGTTTTCCATGAACTTATCTGGAAACTCGAACGCCTCTGTGTCGTCTCTGGAATCCAGCATAGAAAGATCCGACAGCTCAGATTCCGCCAGTCATACCAACCAATCCAGTTTGTCCATCTTCTCCCACCAGAGAGGAAGTCAATCTAGCCATAACAACAACACAGAATTGGAGTCCATTTATTCTGACATCAGTGAGGTCAGCAGCAATGAGCCCGGCAAATCGTTCGCCGACTACTTGAAGTTGCCATACTTGTCCAAACGCAATTCTGGCGAGAATAACGAAACAACGACGGTACCTAGCACCGACGATTTGGTCGTCGAAAACCATACCTTGAAGGTATTGTTGAGAAAAGCATATTCCATGATTGATGAACAGCTGATGGAAGCATCTGCATTGAAGAATGAAATTTCTAAAGTGATTGACTTAGCGCAATGCTGAATTGAAAGAAAAGTGTATAGTAGGGACATTATTAAAGGTTTTAAGGTTACAGAGTGTAGGATTATCATGTAGAGTCGCATATTTATTATCCATAAAAGGCTCAGTTTGTGCAAGGTAAAATCAAGAAACCACTAATAACCATTTTAAACTTTGAAGATCTTTGGATTATATTTAAGATTGCTCTAGTGACAGTCTGGCAAAGATCAACTGCAACTTATTGTAGTTTTACATTTGCTTAGGTTATTTTGGTGAGATCATTACGATGAATATTATTATTGTGAAGTAAAGCAACAGATATTTCCATGACGATACTACTTAATAATTATAATCACCTAGAAGTATTAATCACCCAGAGATCTCACCTTCCATCATCTTTTGCCCATTTATTGTACATGTCTTTATTGTACAAGTTGTCTATCGTTGTTTATAGTGCTCACTATGTAAACTCCACAATAAAATTCGTAAAAACTACAATTGGGCCAATTTCAAGCCAGAAAAAACAGAAACAGGTATAACAGCAGACAAGCAACGTACCAGAGACACAATTGGACCCCGAATCCCCACCATGCCCCATCTTCACCGGTTCCCTACCTTCACCCCATGTCCGGGTAACCCGTCCGAAAATTTTCGTGTTGGTGGCCAATTTTTGACTCCATATTCAAATCACCAACAACGGCATTACCTCTAGCATTTCCGGTATTCTAGACTACTGATTAGATCTATTATACGTCTCTTGCATACACCCACCCCCGAGTGATTCCCACGTGCCACTCGAACCAAGACCAGCCTCCTCCATTGGGACCAATTGCCACTCCCTTTTCTCAGGCTGTCTCCTCCTCCACTTGAATTGTCCACCGACTTTTCCCCCACAACCATCAATTGTTGTAAATCGTGTCTTCATCTACAAGTACCAGCCCTAGGGGCCCCGAAGTACTAGAATCGCCTGCAATTTACCCCAAGAACGCTCCCCTTTCCGACGTCCCTGGCTCCTCCCCTACCTCTGAAGCTGCCAAGTCCAATTACGCCATCAAGGATCCCGAGCTCATCAAAGTCGTCATCTCGCAGATCTCCATCCTTCTCTCCACGCTCTCCGAGAACAACTTCCCGTCTCATCTGCGCCAGATCCGCCATCTACTTGTCAAACAGGGACGCAACAATCCCATCATCTACAACAACTACTTCGAGAAGCTCGTCAATCTTCTCCGATTCGCCGACTTTTCCAGTCCAGAACTCACCGCTGTCGAACGCCTATTCCAGGAAGAGGTCCAGTTTCTCACCAGCGACCTCCAGTTCTTCGATCTTCTCCTCGTCCACCTCGCCGTCCTCTTCGACTCCAAGGACCCCCAGCTCTCGGTAATCACATTCGTCGATAGATTCAACCTAGACGCCCTCACTGCACTCCTTATTGTCCCCCGCTTCAAGCACACCGATCCCCAATCCACCCGGGCCTATATCGAGAAGATCTCCCTTCCTGCACTCTCCCTTATAAGTGCATACAACTTCCCTCAGAACTACAACTGGGACTTGCTTTTTGAGAACATCCTCCACACCCCCGACTTAAACCTAGTCTTCAAGCTCCTCGCGCTTAGCCCCTTGAAGGACCGCCAAGTACGCCCAGACACAGTCAAACGCTTCTACGCTGATATTTTAGAAATGTCCTTCAAAGAATTGTTACTCGAAGTCGGCCCCCAGAACTTGTTGCCCGACAAGTTGTTACCCCACTTGTTGCAGATCCAGCCCAATGACTTAGACCTGAGCATCGCCCTCATCTTGTCGGAGATCTTGATTCCCGGCTCGCAGGGATTGCATGGCTTGGCTGTGACAAATAACTTGCCCGAGGCCAATGCTAGAGGTGCACAGTTACAAGCTTGTTTCCGCTCCTTGGACCAAGAAAGCAAGTTCACTATTAACTGGTACCAGGTATTTGCCATCGTCCACGACAACTTGTTTGAGTCTTCGCAAAGAAACGCCCAACCTACCATGTCAAACATCACACAATTCTTGTCCTCTTTGGACTTGAAGGTGGGTATCATTGACATATTCTTGAATTACGAATGGTGGTTCAGCAAGACCTTGTTGTACATATTGCATACCATTGACCCCCAACAAGGAGGCTATGACATCTCAAACTCCAAGAACTTGACCTACTGCTTCGAAAACGACCAAGTATTGCCAGCTCCTTTACCAGGAACGCCTCAAAGACGCAACATTTTGAAGTTCATTAATATTGGTAAGTTAGAACTCCTGGTTCTCACCAATATCCAGAAGCAACAACAAGATCAATCGCAAGTCACCGATGAGCAAGAGAGAAAGTTAAACCATTTCTTGACCCAGATCTTCGAGCACGACTACCGTGTATTCCCAGAGTACTTGATTGTGGCAGCCTTGACATTCCCAGAGAAGACCCCATTCATTCGGGACTTGATCGACACATTGTTCACTTTGCTTATGGACAGTGACAAGGCATCGCTTCCTCAGATTCTCGGCATATTCAAAGAATTGGACATTCAGCTCGTCTCTACCAAGTTAATCGACTATTATGCCCTCAGACATAGCGTGGAAGCCATCAATAAAATCTTGTTGTACTCCTCCAAGGTGGATTTGATCGGCGTGGTGATGACCAGAGTGTGGGCTGCTGATCCCAAGGTAGCAGTCAAGTTCTTGGTTGAAACCACTTTCTTTGACTATGACTACAAGTCCGTGATCGAAGCTAAAGCCAAGGACCCACAGCAAAAGGCTATTTTCTTCCCTGCATTGTTGGATACTCTTGAAGAGAGAGCACAGCGTGACTATGAAAGAGGTCAACAAGTTCTTGCCGGTGCGATCCAACCACAGGGCATCAACGATCCATTCAAGTCCTTGAACATCCCAACAGTTTATTACTTGTTAGAAAAGTTGAAGTCAGGAAAGGGCTTGGTCGATTCAGAGAAATTGAGGAACCTTCAATTGTTGTTGTTGACCACTTATCCAAGACTTATCAATTTTGGCAATGGGCACGATGAAGCTATCTTAGCAAATGCAAAGGATTCAAATTACTTCCCCCAAAATGTGGAACAAGAAATGAAGGCATACTACTCGAAGATGTACAATAAAGAAGTTGAGATAAAGGATATCGTGGAAATGCTTATTAACATGAAGGCGAGTGATGAACCTCACAAGCAAGATGTGTTCGCTTGCATGATTCACTCCTTGCTTGACGAGTACAAGTTCTTCTCCGAATATCCTTTGTCTGCTTTGGCTTCGACTTCGCTTTTGTTTGGTGCTTTGCTCGAGAAAGATTTGATTCAAGGAACTACATTGACAGTTGCTTTGAACTTTATTTGGGAGTCATGCAACCAACCTCAAGACTCACACTTGTTCAAGTTTGCAGTGCAATCTTTGTACAATTTTAAGTCTAGGTTGCACGAGTATCCTATGTATTGTAAGCATTTGTTGGAATGTCGCTCTTTGTCTGCGCATGCAAAGATGTACCAGATTGTCAAGGATGCTTCAAATGGAATTCCATGCTCCGGCCAGGCTGTCACCCCCACACCAGAAGTTGGACCCAGATATCAATCTATTAGAGTTTCAGACAAAACCATTGGATTTGTCAAACAAGAGGAACCATCTGAGGCTGTTTCTGACAAGTTATTGTTTTTTGTCAACAATATGACAAACGATAACATGAAATCTTCTGAGATCAAGGGTTTGTTGTCCGAAAACAACTATGCTTGGTTTGCAAACTACCTTGTTGCCGAAAGAGCAAAGGCCGAACCAAACAATCATCGCTTGTATGCTGATTTGGTGATAAAGTTCGATAATGAGATTTTCTTCGAATACATCTTGAACGTTTCCTTGACAGAAGTTGAACACTTAATAAGAAACTTCAAGGACTCGGCTACGGATAGAACACTTTTGAAGAACTTGGGTGCTTGGCTTGGTAAGATTACCCTTGCAAACGATAAGCCATTGAGAAGAGATCAATTAGCCTTGAAATTCTTGCTTGTTGAGTCTTTTGATTTCAAGTCATTGCATTTGATTATTCCTTTTGTCTGTAAAATCTTGGATCAAGTTCAACACTCCAAAATCTTCAGACCACCCAATCCATGGGTGTTAGGTATTATCAAGGTATTAGCTGAACTTTATGAATGTGCGGACTTGAAGCTCAATTTGAAGTTTGAAATTGAAGTTTTGTTGAATAGTCTTGGATTGAAGCTCAAAGACATTGAATCTTCCACTTTGATCAGATCGCATAACTCCAATCCAACTGCTTTAGCTGCTATGTTTGGTATCCATCCTGAAACAGTAACTTTGGCCAACGATATATCCAGATTAGCGATCGAATCTTCCGAACCAATGGACTCTAGTCGTGTCATTGCTGCTAGACAGCATTTTGCTCAAGAACCATTGCATTCCCAAGCCCAAGCTCAAGCACAAGCCCAAGCTGCACAGGCACAAGCCCAAGCTGCTCAAGCTGCACAAGTTCAAGCACAAGTTCAAGCCCAAGCTCAAGCACAGGCCCAAGCCCAAAGAGCTCAAGTTCAAGGACAAGCAGGAGAACCAACTCTTGATACTTCTTTCAGTACATTGTTGGGTAACACCGTATTCACTCAACATGCTAACTTGAGAAGAGCATTCCAAGCCTCTTTAACCAGAGCAGTGAGAGAGTGCGCTGTTCCTATCTTGACCAGGGTTTCTGAAGCTGTCTTGACCACAACCGAAGCTCTTATCAAGAAGGACTTTGCTACTGAAAGAGACGCAGAGAAGTTCCGCAAGAGTTACCAAAATATGGCTCAACAATTGTCTCATACCATGGTTCTTTCAAGTGGAAGAAAGCTATTGGCTGAAACCATCGAAGCCACTATGCTTCAGTTGTTGGGCAATAGTGAGTTCCCAGTTACTGAATTAAGTGCTGCTATTCAAGCCAATGTTGGCTTATGTGTGGACATTGTGGATAGAATTGCATCTGACAACATAAGTGAGTTGATCGACGAGAAGATGCAGAGCTATGTTGTGGCTAGAGAGCAATACAACTCCAAGGAGCCTTTCATTGCTGAAGGTACTCCAGACTACGCATTGAGATTACCAGAGCCTCTTGGTTTGAATCCCGAGGGCCTCAACGCCAGCCAGCTCAGAATCTATGAGAGTTTTGGCTCCAACGCCAGTGGAGTCAAGATTGAACAACCTCAAGCTCAATTAGAGACAGCGGCCCCAGTAGCTGCACATGCCCCAGTGGCTACCCATGCTCCGATTGTTCACGAGGAAGTGATTCCTCTTGAGCAATTGTTCACTGCTTTCACCCAAAGTTGTGAAAAGGCTATTCAGTTGTTATCTGAGGCAACGGAAACCAAATTGTCTAGTCTTGGCCCCACTCACCCAATTATGACCACCATGACACAAGTGTTGTCCATCGCACAATCCAATGCATTGAAGTATCCTGAGTTGTTACTCAAAGCAGCTCAATATGCTGTGAACTGTCTTTTCACCCAAGCACATGAGAACCCAATGAGCAATGAGATTTACGTGGTCATCTTGGATAAGTTGTGCGAGTACTCTCCTTCCACGGCTAAGGATGTTACTTGGTGGTTGGTTCACTCCTCGGATCAACGTAAGTTCAACATGCCAGTTATCTTCTCCTTGTTGAAGGTTCAATTGGTTCAATCTACTAAGTTGGATGCGTCAATCAGTAAACTTATCAATGACTCCAATAACCCAGTTGTGGTCAAGTTTGCTGCTGGATTATTGTTGAACGTGTTTACTTGCGAGGATTTGCGCCCAATTGCTCTCAGATCGGAATTTGGCTTGACCATTGAAGCATTGTCTAAATATGAGGCAACGGAAGATTCTGACGAGTCCAAGCAAGCAGTTCAAGCTCGCGATAACTTGTTCGAATTGTTGAAGACCACTGCATTGCCTGCTACGAACCAACTTTACGTGCAATTGGGTTACGTATTTGCAGAATGGTTCAAGTTATTGACTCATGGTGAGCAATCAGATGGTTTGCAAGACCAATTCATTAAGGGATTATTGGACACTGAAATCTTGACTAACCCTGAATACTTCCAAGTGTTCTTCAAGGCAGCCATTGAAATCTCTGTAATTTCATTTGGTGCTGAACATGAGGTGAGAAGCAGAACCCAGCATGAGACTTACTTAGCCGTTGATACTTTGGCCATGTTGATTGTCAAGATCATCACCATGTTTGAAGGCAAGGATGAGGCTCTTGAGTACTTCAAGAATATTGTTGGAATCGTGTTGTTAGCTTTAACCAATGACCATGAGAACTCCAAGACTTGGAACGAGCGTGCCTACTTCAGATTTTTCTCGTCCTTATTGGCCACTTGGAGCGATGCATCTATCAAAGAAGAAGTCCATGGCTTGGACAAGGAGTTCTACCTCTTTATTGGAGAGGTGTTCAACTCACTCCAGCCAATTGTGTATCCAGGCTTCACTTTTGCTTGGGTTTCATTGATCGCCCACAGAATGTTTTTGCCGAAGTTGCTTGAATTGCCCAACGGCGAAGGTTACAATACGGTGGTGAAATTGTTGACGGCCATTTTGAAGTTCCAATCGGTTTACTCGAAGCATGTGAATCACGATGTTATCAGCGTGATTTTCAAGTCTGTAAACAGAATTTTCACTGGATTACTTCACGATTACCCGCTGTTTTTGGTTGAATGCCATTATCAATTGGTTACTGCTGTTCCAAGAGGATATGTGCAATTGAGAAACATGATTTTGTCGGCAGCTCCACCCAACGTGCATGTGCCTGACCCATTCACCCAGGGCTTGAAGGTGGAGAGACTTCCAGAAATCAACGACTCTCCAGTCATTGCGTACAAGCCAGTGGATGATTTAGTGAAGGTCGGATTGAAGAAGCCCGTGGACAACTTTTTGAGAATTCCCGCTCCAGCATTGATGAGAACCATCTATTCAGGAATCAAGTTGAACCACCCCAAGGAAGTCAACGGACTTGGCACTGACATTGTTCACTACAATGTCAAGTTGTTCAACGCGTTGGTTTTACATGTGGGAATATCTGCTGTGGCCGACCGTTTGCCCAACAATGTGCGTGGATTCAACACCAAGTCTTCACAGGTTGCGTTGTTGGTGGATTTGATGAACCATGGTACCCTGGAGTTCAAGTTCCACTTGATCAATGCCATTGCCAACCAGTTACGCTATCCTAACAGTCACACCCACTGGTTTATTGGAATCATCTTGCACTTCTTCAGTGCCACTTCCATTTGGGGTAGTGCTGCAGCCAAGTTGACTGTCCAAGAGATAATCACCAGGGTGTTGTTGGAGAGAAGAGTGGTGAGCAAGCCACATCCATGGGGTCTCACTATTGTGTTCACCGAGTTGGTCAAGAATGACGACTTTGGATTCTTCGAGTTGCCATTCGTCAAGGGTGCCAGTCCCGAACTCCGGGCCATTTTCGACTCGTTGTCGGTGAACGTGAAGGGCTCTACTCCTACTGCGGAAAACTAGATATAGACTGAACTAATGTATTATTGTAGAAGTGTGGTAGAATGAAGATATAGTAAAAAGACCATTGAAGTAGGCATCCTATTCAGTTTGAAATTGCCAGACAAGACTGGATGAAAAGCTGATTCTTTAACTGCATAATTGACAAATAGGTCAATAGAATCCGTCTAGCCTGTCATTATTGTCAGAAAATCGTTCCAATCCTCGGATGTAGAGCATAATAAATGCTTATATGCTGAGAATATAGTCACATCTACTGAAATTGTCAGAATAAATGGTTAATTATATCATGCATATATACTAAGAATGGACACAAACTACTGAAATTGTCAGCATACATGGTTAATTATAGATGGTGTGGAATATTCAGACTCTAACGAATTAATAGTTAAATATGGACAGATCCAAAAATTGTCCGAATTCATAGGAATCAATGGAAAGTATCTAAAATATGGAATTTAAGGCCAGGTCCATAATCAGAACAGGTCAATAATCAAACAGGTCCATAATCAGAACATGTCAATGATCAAATCAGGTGTGAATTTAAGACCTGTCCAAATTTTTCAGACCAGATCTCACTTGACCAAATCATGGATTCAATCAGGTCAAAATCTACTGTCAAGATCCAAAACAACACAGTGTATACTACAAGTTAGAGAGTGTCTCTTTCCATAATTTCCCTAATTTCCCTGGTTCATGATAGAACTGGATGTCACCATGGATGCGACTCATTCTTGACAGGACGGAAATACTAGTGCGGAAATGTACACCAGTACAGTTATCACAATGAACCAACACCACTATGCAATCCTGTCGTCTCAACACCTCGGTATAGCCCCATGTAGCCAAACATGCAAAATAGCACTGGCTCATACTTAATTACTATAGTTCATAATTCTCAGTGTCACAGTATTATATCATGTCTATACATGAATAACTAAGCAGACCATATATGGCCAATTCTCGAGATTTCAGGCTGATATTTCACCACAGCATAGCCCCGAGCTCTGGCTACACGCCCATGCCCCCAAACCCCCCCAAAGCCCTCTTCTCCCCCAACCTCCCCCATTCCTTCCCTACTTCACCACGCCGCACTACCTCGCTTTTTCATTCCAAACACCCGTTTCTTCCTTACCATGTCCCGTGTCAAAAGAATCGCCAAGGAGTTGGAGGAGTGTCGCCAGGACACGCAGTCGGGCGTGTCGTTGAAGCTCAACAACGAGAACGACTTGACCAAGTTGACGGGCTTCTTCAAGGGGCCTCCCGGCACGCCGTACGAAGGCGGCGTGTTCCAGGTCGACATCAGCATTCCCAACGAATACCCGTTCAAGCCGCCGGTGATGAAGTTTGCCACCAAGATCTACCACCCCAACATCCTGTCGGTGACCGGGGCCATCTGTTTGGACATTCTCAAGGACGCCTGGACGCCCATTCTTACGTTGAAGAGCTCGTTGATCCTGCTTCAGTCCTTGTTGCAATCGCCCGAGCCCAACGATCCCCAGGACGCCGAGGTGGCCAAGCACTTCTTGACCAACCGCGCCGGATTCGACGACACCGCCCGCTACTGGACGCGGATCTATGCGCTGGACGACGACTCGACCCAGCTCAGCGACCTGGCGTTGTACGGCATCGACGACGCCATCGTGGCGCAATTCGAGAACATGGGCTTTCCCCGGGACAAGACCATCGACGTGTTGCGCCGCATGGGCATCAAGTCGTTTGCCGGCGTGGCCAACAAGGCGGACGCCGAGAACAAGGTGTTGGAGGAGCTCTTGCGCGAGTGCCAATAAAAGGGGTCCAGATTCAATGTGAGCAGATGTGACGATGATGTGGAATATTCTGATATCTTCTATGTGATTGAATCAGATGTGATCGATGAGATGGAATATTCTGATATCATTAGATGTGATCGATGAGATGGAAGATTCTGATGGTCTTTTATCATCAGATGTGATCTTTCAGATGGAATCAATGAGATGGTCGTTTATCATTAGATGTGATCTTTCAGATGGATTCAATGAGATAGTCATTTATCATCATTCAGATTTGATTCAGATTAGATCTATTTGATCATTATGGTCTATTTCATGAAACGGTCGTTGAAGCTCTACAGGAGTAGTCAGATGTGTTTGATCATTGTTGAAGCTCTTCAGAAGGGCAATATGAGGGTGGTCCTAGCAGTACATAGTGGCTCAATACACAGGCCACCGAGTCTATGCATAATTAAGGAAATGTAGTCAGAATGATAATTACTATGTGATCATTCTCAATGGGATACTAATGCAATTATATGGCATTACTCTAAAGTATGATGTATGCACCATGGCATTACTCTAAAGTATGATGTATGCACCATGGCATTACCCCAATTCTGCCATACAGATCTTCACTAATCAGTATCTTGTAATTCTCAAATGTCTCCAATCCATGCTATAGAGTCCATAATCTCTATCTAGATACACACACTCAATACTGAATTCTCTAATACTCCATACACACCGTCCAAGATTTAAAAACTCAATACACACCGTCCAAGCTTTAAAAACTAATACATACCGTCCAAGCTCTAAAAACTCCATTCTCTCTGATGAACGATCTACCTACCCAGTCAAATACTCAATACTCACAATTGCAATACTGCAATACTGCAATACTGCAATACTCATTACTCACACTATTCCAAGCTGCAATACTCATTACTCACACTAGTCCAATACTACAATACTACAGAAAACGCAATTCTGATACTGCAATACTCAATAATCAATACTCACACTATTCCAATGCTGAAATACTCATTACTTACACTATTCCAATGCTGCAATACTCCAGAAAACGCAATTCTAATACTGCAATTCTCAATACTCAATACTAAATACTCTCCAGGTCCCCATACTCTATACTCAGACTACTCCCTAAAATAATCATTACTCACACTGTTCCAATACTGCAATACTCAATACTCTCCAGGTCCCCATACTCTTTACTCAAAAATCCAAACTACTCTCATTATCCTCAAAGCTCATACTAAATCTATGTAACAATTTAATCTCAATCGAAATCTCTAGAAATCATAGTGTAAGCTCAATTCTCTAGAAATTACATGCACTATGGTCAAAGGTCTTAAAATCCATTCCCAAGGCTCAATGCGCTTCAAAGTCATATACTCATCAGTCAAACTAGTCCAAATGCGTTAATACTCAATACTTACAAGTTGAAGAAGAAGATAAAGTATACTAACTCCATTTAGGATCTAATCCTAATGCTAAAGTAATCGAAAAAAACGTCAATACTCATTACTCGCATTGGTCCAAATACTCTAATACTTAATATTTACAAGTGAAAAAGAAAAAAAGTATAAATACTCCATTTAGGATCTAATCCTAATCTTGAAGTAATCGAAGAAAAATAGTCAATACTCTTTACTCTCCAGGTCCCCATACTCAATACTCTGCAAATCTAGGCTCCAGGTCAATATCCGAAATATTCGCTGATTAATCTCCAGAATATCCTGACTCTATACTTCCATACTCTGACTATAGACTCCATCTTCTAGAAAATCTGTAGGCTAAAATACTCACACTCTGTATTTATAATTCACACACTTTGGAAAATCATCACAATTTATTTCAGTCCATTCTGTTATAGTCTTATAATCTCATACTCCTCATACAAGTATCTAGAGAAGCCATAAGCTCATAGTCGTAAGCTCCATAGAATCCATGATCCAGTAAATTCAATACTCGTATTCAATGCTCTAGAAAATTATGTCTCATACTATTAATGTCTCATACTAATTACAACTTCTCCAACTAATTCTATTGTCTCATACTAATTCAAATATCTCATACTAATACTATCACACTCTCACAGCCCCATTCTTCAATACTTCATAGAAAATACTCTAATTCCAATGTCTCATACTATTAATTCTCATACTAATTCTCATACTACTAATGTCTCACACTAATACTATCACAGCCCCATACTCAATACTCCATACTTAGCACTCTCTCTTTCCTCTCTCCATTACTACATTCTTCCATACTTCCACTCTATAATCTATATTCTTTCCCATACTCTCTACTACTCTATGCACTAGTCTATTCACTAGTCTATTCACTAGTCTATTCACTACTCTATTCACTACTCTATTCTAGTCCATTTACCTGCACACACCCGAAAATTTTTCAGGAGTATCAACTACTTTTCACCATAAACCACCGCCATCCTGCCGCCGGACGTCCGTAGCGCCACCATGACCAAGTTACCCGCCCCTACCGGCAAGCCAGACCCCGTTTTGCTGGAAGACCGCACCGCCTCGATCGGCTGGTTGTTCATCACCTCGTACTACGAGTTCTACAACTCCAAGATCGAGAACATCCACAAGATCTACCACGCTGCTGCGTCGCTCAGTCACGGCAACTTTCCCGATTCCACCGACGACTCGGCCGACACGGTCCACAAGGCCAATGGCACCGACGCCATTGCCGCCCGTTTCAAGACGGTGGCGGCGTTGCCCAAGAACTGCCACCGAATCGTCATCACCGACGCCGACTTCCAGGTGTCCAGTGGCAGAAACATCTTGATCGTGGTGTTTGGCGAGTGGTCCCGTGAGGACTCGCCCTACCACCAGTTCACCCAGACGTTCGTGTTGGTGCCGGGCAAGAAGGAGAACACGTTCGATGTGGCCAACGACGTGTTGCGCTTTATCGACCGCCTGCCTCGCAGAAAGGAGGCCAGGGAGGTCAAGGAGGACAAAGAACCCGTGAAAGAAGTGAAGGAGCCCGTGAAAGAAGTGAAGGAGCCCGTGAAAGAGATCAAGGAGCCGGTGAAAGAGCCGGTCAAGGAGACCAAAGAGGTCAAGGAAGTGAAGCAGCCCGAAGAGCAGAAGGCCGAGAAAAAGGCCGAGAAAAAGCCAGAGCCTGAAGCCAAGCAGGTGGAGCCCGAGATCAAGCCCGAGACGGAGGCCGTGGCTCCTACCGAGTCGGTGGAGACCGTTGAAGAAACACCCATTGAATCCGCTGTTTCCAAGGACGACGACGCCATTGAGTCCGACGACTCCAAGTCGCCATCCCAGCCCATCTCGTGGGCTGCGTTGGCGTCCCAGGCGGCCGCCAAGGCGCCAGCCAAGGCCGTTACTGCTCCTGTGGCCCCCAAGCCTGTGGCCGTCAAAAAGGTCGCCCCCGTGGCTCCCCAGACCCAGAACTCCCGCTTCAAGAACGAGTGGTACCCCATCTACATCCGAGGCATCAAACAGGGCCCCAAGGCGGTCGATGAGAAGGTGTTGCGTGATCACATCACCAAGAAGTTTGGTGAGCTCAAGTTCTTCAAGCCCAACGTGAACATCGCGTTGTGTGACTTTGTCAGCGCCGAGGCCCAGAGAAAGGCCTTGGACGCCAAGGAGACCATTGTCGATGGCGTGACCATCTACTTGGAGCCCCGTGAGTCCAAGATGGGCAACCACAACAACAAGAAGTTCAAGGACCAGAAGGACAAGGCCAACCTCGACCCCAAGCGCAAGGTGGAAAAAAAGGCAGTTCCTGCCAAGAAGACTGGCCCCAAGCCAGTCGAGTCGTCCAAATAGTGTATATAGAGACCATTTGGAGCGTATGTTATAGAATAATGCATGTCCACGGATATCCCCGAAAGCAGTAGAAGAGAATTGAGAATTGAGAGAATTGAGAGAATTGAGAGAATTGAGAGAATTGAGAGAATTGAGAGAGAATTGAGAGAATCGATAGAATGGAGAGAATTGAGAGAATTGAGAGAATTGAGAGAATATAGAGAGAATATCGAGAGAATATAGAGAGAATATCGAGAGAATGAGATTATTAGTATAGAAGTAAATTAGAGGCTAGATAATTTATAGAATACTGGATAGTTCAAGTATTATGATACTTTAATTAATCTAGAGAAGTAGCTGTTAATTTGTAATGCTAGTGAAAAATAAAGGTGAGATTGCTATTGGAAATTATCTCAATTCTTACTATCAAACTACGAATATCTGAGAGCCACATTAGTCTTAGAATCTGCTCACATATTATTTCTAAGAATAATATCCAAAGAATCTGAACAAGCAATATGAGCTCCAATCATGTGAGCTTTCAGCATCATTATTACTTAAATTGTCATGTAAATTCAGTAGATCACCATTATAAGAAAGAAAAATTTTCGATATGAGTTTATCTGATTCTAAAAATGAACTTCAAAACGTCACAGAAATTTGCAATGCATGAGAATTCATTCTATTAAAACTCCAACTCCTCCCAATGCATATTATCTTTGAAAATATACTCACTGAAATTACAGTACTTCTAATTTCGTGAATTCTCAAGAGAAACCTGAATTGTTATTAATTTAGCCAAATGAGAGAATCACTGCTTGGACACTTTGTTCACATCTACACAGTTGCAGAACCATGGCATTTTACACTGCCTGGTGTCTCGGCTATAAATAGGACACCTATCAGATGTGGAAAGTCACGTGACAAAAATGTCATCTAGGAAGCATTAAAGGCTCAAGCATACAGATCAACAAAAACAGAAAGAGAGAAACAGATCCACTTGTTCAGACGTCTAGCCTCCCATTCATCCGTATCTCCTCACCATACTTCAATACTCCAGGCACAAGCAGCCCATAGTCTGTGGTCACGTTTCGTCTCACGTGACACTCTCACTTCAACTCAAGATTCTAACAACTTCTACTAACCATCACCATGGACTTCTTACGGCGAAGAAAGGCCTCTGCAGATGAGGATGACGACGACTTGGTCAATGAACCTTCATCGGGCGTGCACAAGTCGAGAAAACCGCCAAACACCGCCTTCAGACAGCAGAGATTGCAAGCATGGCAGCCCATTCTTACCCCCAAATCAGTGATCCCATTGCTCTTTATCTTGGTGATTATCTTCACTCCTTTGGGAATCGCCATCATATACACCACCTACAATTCGGAAACGTTCTCGCTTGACTACTCCCATTGTGACAAGCTCACCAGCGACAAGTTTGAGAGCGTGCCCAACAAGTACACCAGCCACCATTTCCAGCACAAGAACAGCGATCCCGACTTCAGATGGATGCTTGTCAACGGCACCGACGACCAGCAGACGTGTGTGGTGCGCTTCAACTTGCCGGTGGACATCAAGCCACCGGTGTTCTTGTACTACAAGTTGACCAACTTCTTCCAGAACCACCGGAAGTACGTCGAGTCGTACGACTTGGGCCAGCTCCAGGGCAAGGCCAAGAGCGACAAGGACGTCACGGACAATTGCAAGCCTTTGTTGCACCGCCGTGTCGGCAATGAGGACAAGCTCGTGTATCCATGCGGCCTCGTGGCCAACTCGCTCTTCAACGACACCTTCTCGAGCCCAGTGCTATTGAACGCGCAGAACGGAAACAACAACGAGACGTACGAAATGCTGTCGAAGGGCATCTCGTGGAGCTCCGACGTCAAGCACAAGTACAAGAAGACCGAGTACACACCGGATCAGGTGGTGCCTCCGCCCAACTGGGACAAGATGTTCCCCGACGGCTACAACGACACCAACATGCCCGACTTGTCCGAGTGGGAGCATTTGCAGAACTGGATGAGAACGGCCGGCTTACCCTCGTTCTACAAGCTCTACAGTAAGAACACCACCGCGGCCTTGTCTTCCGGCACCTACGAGGTCAGCATCGACTTGAACTACCCCGTGTCGATCTTCGGGGGCACCAAGAGCATGGTGTTTACCACAAACAGCATTTTTGGAGGTCGCAACATGAGTTTGGGCATCATCTACATCGTGGTGGCTGCCCTCTGTTTGGCCCTTGGAATCGGCTTTTTGATCCAGCATTTGTTCAACCCGGTCCGTGTGGGCGACCACGCGTACCTCCAGACGGCAGACAACTCCGCAAATACCTTCAGAGACCAATTATAAGCCGTATACGTTATGTTAGCAGTGTAGTAGTCTGATGTTGATACTGGGTCGTGCGCCGGCGACGTGCGCCGCTCAAAAAGACCAACGAAATTTTATCGAGGCCCTTACTTTGCTAGCCCGACGCTTTCTCCTGATTTGACGTGACATAGATCGTCCAGAACACTGCAACCCCGTCCAATAGCCTGTGAATCCCCGTTCTCGCCGAGGTCCTCTGTGATTTCCCCTTTTTTCCGCTTCAATTCGCCTTGGATCCGCCTCACATCCCTTCAATGAATATCAATCCCCATCTTCAATACTTACAGCAGCAGGCGCTGCAACAGATAAACGTACCGGGCCAATCGCCCCAGGTGTCCCAGTTGCAGCTCCAGCAACAGCAGCTCCAGAGACAGCATCTTATGAACCAACATTTACAAGCACAGCAGCAACAGCAGCAGCAACAGCAGCAGCAATTGGGCAGCATGGGCAGCCAATCGACCAATCCGCTTTTGGCGGCGTTGAACGGTGGCGTCAACTCCTCCCAGAATAGCGGCACGTCCAGCGGATTATCCTCGTCCAGCCAAGGAGGCAACCCTGTGATGCAATTGCAATTGCAGCAACAGCAACAGCACCAGCAGCACCAGCAGCACCAGCAGCAAGCGCTGCAGCAACAGTCTCTGCAACAAGCACAACAGCTGCAAGCTCTGCAACAGCAGAATCTCCACTTCCAGCAATTACAAGCCCAGCAGCAGGCCCAGCTCTCCTCGCATGTCCACACCCAAGTCCCTATTATCAAGGAAGTGTGGGCACACAACTTGGAGCACGAGTTCCACACCTTACGCACTTTCATTAATGACAAAACCTCCAAAATATTCATCGCAATTCACCAAGAGATTCCGGGCATAGTGGCCAGACCCGTGGGTACATTCAAGTCCTCGTCCGACTATCATTTCCAGACCCTCAGAGCCAACTCTGACTTGTTGAACTTGATCCAGCTCTCGTTCTGCGTCACCAAGATCAAGAACAACGAAATCAGCTCCAGTCTTGTTTGGCAGTTCAACTTCTTGTATGACTTGACCACAGAAATGTACAACGAAGAACATTTGAACATGTTGGCACAAACCTCACAAATAAATTTCCAAATGCATATGACCCAGGGTATTCCACACTTCTCCTTCGCCGAGTTGATCATTGAAAGTGGCTTGCTCTTGGACAGCTCCATCAATTGGATCAGTTACCATGCGGGCTACGACTTGGGATTCTTCATCAGCTTGCTTGCCAACGATAACCTCCCCGTGGACGAAAAGGACTTTTTCTGGTGGTGCTCCAAGTACTTCCCCAATTTCTTCGACTTGAAATACATAGGCAACAAGTTGCTCAACAAGAACTCCGAATCCAACGAGAACAATAATTCCAACAAACCATCCATCGAATATTTGGCCGAGGAATTGCACTTGTTGCCTATTTCCCCTGCCATCCGTCAACATTTCACTTCCCAATTTCAACATCAACAACAAATGACTTCTACTTTGCATGCTTATTTATCAATGGAGTGTTTTAAAGAACTTTTAAGACAATCTTCATTCGATTTTTCTTTATTATCCAGATTCAAGGGATTTATTTGGGGCTTGGGAAACTTGAGTGGTGAGGGTGCCCTAGGTAGCAGTGCTGAAGCTCCCCATAATGGAGGTGTTCCTACACCTTCCACTCCAGGAAGCAACAAGTCAGGTGCTGTTATCTTCGGAAGAGCACTCTAGTCATCCGCTGTATTTTTGTTTTGCGTATTTGTATTCTAGACCTAGTTTTGTAAATGTTAATTCCATTCGTCATTCTATATGTTATGTATTTCTACAGATTTTATTCCATAACCAAAAAGTATTGATAAATAATTATACATCTAAGAACTATAAATTAAGACTCCTCCTTGTTGTCTTGAGAGATTTCTGGGGTTTCTTCAAGCTTGGCTCTCTTGGCTTCATTGGCTTCTTCCTTTTCGGCTCTCTTTCTCTTGTAGCCAGCCTTCTTGTCTTCACCAGTTCTTTCATCTTCATCCTTTGGAGGTGCTGTGAACCATGGAATCTTTCCTCTATTAAAGTCATTCAAAATCTGCTTGGAAACACCGCTTTCATCTGGCTCACCACCCTTTAATAATCTACCTTGCTTTCTAGCTATGATTTCAATGAACTCAATACTGGCCTTCTCCAACAACTCGGGGTCTTCTTCGAACTTGGCCCAACCCTTGACTTCATAGGTTCTCTCCAAGTGCTTTCTTTCACACTTCCTCAACATATCAGGAATATATTGCTCTGGGTGAGACACGTGCTCCACTCTGACCACACCTCTGAATAAAATGTCAGATTCGGTATCCTTGGACGAAGGTGGCACAATACCTGGGCAATCAATTAAGAAGATCTTCTTCATCAATGTGATATATTGCCAAACCTTGGTCTCTCCAGGAATAGGAGCAACCTGGCAAACCTTCTTTCTTCTCAAGGTGTTGATAATGGAAGACTTACCGGTGTTTGGGTATCCAATAAAACCAACAGAGATTTGTTGACGGTCAGAATGTAATGCAGAAAATTGTCTTAACAATTGAATTAATGAACCCTTACCAAAGGAGTTGGTAATAGAGGCGTGAAATGCTAATGTTGGGTATCCCTTTGACAAATGTTTGACCCATGCAGCCTAAATGTTAGTAAAATCCAAAGATAACCAAGTAGATCTCAAAGACTTGTGTGAGTTAAAAAGGTGAAAATGTGAAGAGAAGGAGAAGATGTCGGTTTCTATACTACGAAACTTTTCATGGGACCAAGTTCAACTTGGAAAAAGTTTCAACTCAAGAAGATTCCGACTCTACTCTGAATGGTCAATAAAAACTATCGACCGGATGCGAACAAATCACTAACCAAAACGGTCAACGAACTGAAGAATCAGGAACGCGGGCGAGTAGAGTTATTCTTCCAAAGAAGTAACAGGCAATATTGTGAAGTGATTGATCTGACGAAAAATCAAAAGTACCACCCTGACAAAGATCTTTGGTGCCGAAGCTGAAAAATATTAAAAAAAAGTAGAAAACAATACTGGAAATGTCCAGCAATAAAATATCACAAGCCTGCTGAGTTAATAATATACGTACCGCCACCCAAGTTGGGACTAAGTCACACTTGTTCAAAACATAGATGAGATGCTTGTGGGGACATTCATCTCTGATGTATTTTTCAACGGATTCACATCTGGTTCCCAAGGGGTCTCTGGCATCCAAGACGTGGATAACCACATCGGAGGAATCAATGACCTTGTACAACTCGTTCCAGATTCTCTTGGACTGGCCCTTGTGGAAAATGGCCTCCTTGGCCTCCTGGGTGTAGTCTTCCTTGTCCAAGAACGAGCCACCCATCAAGCCCAAAGTGGAGTCCAATTCTTGCTTCTCCTGGTAGGCGGTGGAGTCGGCCTCGGTGTTCAGGGCCAATTCCTCCAAGCTGGAAGCCGCCACTCTGGGCTTCTTTCTCTGCTGCTTAGGGCCGAAGGTCAGCGAGTATGTCTCTATGTCGGTGATCTTGGCCGTGGGAGACTCGGTCTGGTCCTTCTCATCCAACAACGACATGGGCAACTTGTTTCTTCTCAACAAAACCTGGTAGGTGTCGTTCTTCTTCTCGCCCATGGCGGTTCTGAAGTGGGCCAAAGCGTCCTGAGCAATGACTCTGGTGTTTCCAAACCACTTTCTGTTGGGATCAACACGAGCCGTGGGGGCATCGGTGCTCTGCAAAACAGCCGCCTTGATGATTTCGCCCTTGGCGTTACGGATGGCCCGTCCTTGCTTGTACATGTTCAAATGCTTGACCTTCTTGGCATCACGGTAGAAGTTTTCGCCCTTGACACGAAGATTTCCATCTCTGGTGTCGTTTTCACGGACTCTTCTTTGCTTTTCCTTCTTCTGGGTACCCATTGTGATGAAAGAGATAGAGAAGAAGAAGAGGAAGAAAAGGAGCAAAAAATTTGAGGGCATCGAGATGAGAGGGTGTGTCACGTGACCTGGCGAGTAGGGGAAGAGATGGACTAGCACGTGGAGACGTGCTAGACGAATTAGGTGAAGAAAACTGCATGTCTGAGCCTAATAGTGGCAATTCGTTGTTGTCGCCTCTTTTCTGTCAGAAATATGTGGTCCTTTTTGGGAATTGGAGTGTCTAGTTCTCTTCTGCACCAGCCCTACAGGTCACGTGACCTGCAAATATAGGGTTCAATGTGAGTAGATGAAGGTGGGCTCCTTTTAGCATGTATTCTGTGGATATTGCTGTGAAACTACGGAAATGGAATAAATGGACGCTAGTGAATATTTCACATTATCTCCGTCTATCTAATGCACGTATACTTGTTAGAAGGCGGACCTTGATTTCAATAAATTCTACTTTGAACTAAAAAACATTATGTACCATTTAATCGCCTAATCTGCACTTTTCCAGATCACTCTCTTTTCTACTAATTCTCCATCATTCTCCCTTTCTACTACATTCTCTCTTAGTCATTATCATCTTCTCTTCTTCTACATCTTCTCTTCTTCTTCTTCATCATCATCTTCTTCTTCTTCTTCTTCTTCTCTTCTTCTCTTCTCTTCTCTTCTCTTCTCTTCTCTTCTTCTCTCATTGCACATGCTGTCTGCATGTTAGATTGCGTCACGTGCCGCAATACAGGTTAGATCAGCAACACCAGTTCCAGCCTCTCCTTCTCCCTCTAAAATGGCCACTAACCCCAATGGATCCCATTCCGACGTCCTAAAACACCTTCTGCCTACCCAGGAACACTTCTTGAAAAAGTACCTCTTGGAAAACCGCCTTTCCGAAGAGTTACACCAGGCCAATAGATGGGACTTCTGTGAATACATAGGGCCTCCCTTCAGAAGTGAAGCAGGAAAGGACCAAGCTGAAGAGTTGCCATTGCTCGGGTTCTTCTTCAGAAACTTCTTGACCACTTTCCCCTTTCTTGCCAACAATTCCGACGAAGATCAGCAGCATTTCTGGCAAGACACAGTACAGCCGTTTGTGGAGAGTTTCAACCAGAAACACATCAGCAGTGCCGATGAACGACGTGAAAATGTCACCAAGAGGCGTCAGGTCAACAAGAAGATGCTTCTGGGCTTGTTGCTCTTCTACAATTCGGTGATAATCACCGACCAGGACAAGGCATACTTGACGGAGAGTCATTTGAAAGCGTCCGATACCGGGAAGTTGGACAAGCTCACAAGCAAAACAGACCCTGGGGCCATCATACCGACTGATCTAGACGACTTTGCCGCAATGTCCTTCTCCAATGACATCGCCATCAATATTGTTTCTGTGAAACATATTCCCAAGACTGGGGCCGACGATTCCGAGTCGGTTAACAACGACCACAGGTCATGGAACCCCTGGAGACGTTTGGTGGGAATTACCTCCAACCATTCTCGCCACAACTACGAATTTACCGTCCAAGTTACGTCCAGAACAAGCGATGCATCTGGCACCAAATATGAGTCCCATTTCATCAACAAGTGCTATTCCGACTTCAAGCGCCTTGAGCAGGCCTTGAAAAGGGCACTTCCGGGCATCATGACAGCAGAGGGCATGGTTTTGCCCCACAAAGCCAAGCACGACCTGGGAGTTAGTGAAGGTGTACTTCCTGGTACTAGATCGTCGTTTGATTCAGAAATGTCCGATTTTTCAGACACAGACGAAACTACGGACAAGGTATTGGCAAGAGAGAAGTCCAGATTGGCATTGAGAGGATATTTGATGGCATTGGCAAAATCTCCTGAAATCGCCCATAGTAAGGAATTTAGAAACTTTTTGTTTGATCCTCTTCACACATTCACCAAATTATCCGAAGAAGACTTGGCCGATTTCAGACTCAGGCTTGAACATGAACAAACCATCTTGAAAACGCAGCTTGAGTTTCAGAAGCAAACCACCAAAGTGATTATGCAACTCACCAAGGACTTTGACCAATTTAAGGTAGACCTTATCCAAGACCCTGGAAAGATTTCTGCCATCTTCAATGACATCGGAAAATCCGCAGATATCAACAAAATGTCACCACTCTTGAGGACTTTTAATGAATGGTGCAAATTGGAGGTGGCTGCAACACTTTACCAATTGTTTTTGGGACTGGACAATTCCAACGATTGGTTGAAAAAATGCAAGAGATTCCACATGATATTTCCATACTCGGTCGTATACGGGATTCTCAGGTTTACAAATCCTATGAAGATTGTTTCGAGAGTAGTTGATCTACTCTTGATTAATTTCCCCAAATTTTCATTCCCGAGTTGGGGTGGAAATCTGTCAGAAACCAAGGAAAACACAGGTGGAGCACGTAATTTGATGTCAATGATTTTTATCATGCTTCTTAACGAAGATTTGAACGGGTTTGAAAAAGAACTCGAGATTTTAAAAAGCGAAATATTGGACCCTGTGTATTCAAATTTGATGAAAAGAATCGAGAATTTTGTTGGCTTACCTTACGAGCTTTCATCCGAAGTAAAGAGTGCAGCCTTGGAAAGTGAACAGGATTTCTTGTTGGCGATTTTGAATACAGACAAAGTCGGTCCAGCACTTTCTACGCGTGACTTCGAGCTCTTGGATCTGGTCGAACAATCATATAAAGCATACGATGCACTCATCAGTGAAAAGACTTTGGTGGGTTCTGAATTATACTTGAATCTCAAACAGTATTGGCAAATTTTGATTAGAAAGAAGGACAAGGAGCTTTTCAAGCAATTATGGCTGGAACCAGAATTGACTCAATTGATCAAAAACTTCTTGACAATCTTCTACCAGCCACTCATTCGGGTTTTCGTCAAGAGTGAAATGCACTTGGTATTCAGAAGCTTTCAATACTTTATGGATGATCTCATGAAGGAATTAACTCAGCTTAGCAAAGAAGAAATGTACTTCACCAGCTCCATAGAGATTTTTGACAGATTGAAGTCGTTGTTGGATAAACACGACGGTGTGTTGTGGGAATTTATCCATAATGTTTATGTGAATGACGATCAGCAACTCTTTGTGAAGTTATTAAAATGGTTGGAGGAGTTTTTGTTGTTAATCAGATTAAAGTTTACTGATGAAGTAAAGGTCAAGTTGCACTTGAGCACCGAAGGGCTTGACATCGATGCTGATCTATTCATGAAGCAATTGAATAGTAAGGCGTTCAAGGTGGTGCAAAAGAGAAAGCTTTTCAAGGAATACATGGAGAAGAAGTCGAGAGCATCGCTTGAATCTACTCAGGGAAAACTTGACCAGACATGGGAAAATGTTAATGGCGAGCTCTTTGAAGATGTTGATGCCTCTCAATTTGGCGTTGGAACTGCCGATTTGGAGGATTTCAACTTGATGCATCTTGAAGACGAGTTCAACAATAGCTCGGAGACTTTAGAGAGAGAGTTAAAAAGAAAGTTGATGGCCTTGGAGAAGAGTGGCGAGGACATTGGAACGAGCGAGTTGGATAAGTTGGATCAGGCAGTTAAGCCACAGTTGGTCTCTTTGATGAAGGGAATTCCCTGTACCATTAGAGAGACGTAAATCAGTAGAAAATTTAGAGTAATTACAAAAAAGTGCAATACAATTTATCTAATTCATTGAAATTATGCGAAGGTCTTGTAGTAGTTGGATGGATAGAGTGTGAAGTTAGAACTTTGTGTATAGATTATAGAATTTTTAAAATTTTCACAAAAATATAATTTCTGATGAAAGTTAATTTCGCCAGAAAGATTCAAAAGTAGTGATTATAGAAGAGGGAGAAAATAAAAGGGGGAGAAGACCTGAATAAATCACAAGAGTTGTAACGTAGAAAACTTGTAATTATTTCAGAGATGATTGTGGAAGTGTTCAGTCAGAACAGACAGAAAATGGGCATTTCCTTTTATAAGACACAATATTACCAATGGCGAGCCAAATAGACAGCTTGGGAAGTATGTCAAATTCACAGAATACAAGCTAGAATTACCATTTGTTCAAAAAGAAGGCAATGAAACTTTATCTTACTCTCTTTACATCACAAGTATAATGAAAAAATTAATGCAAAAATAGAAAAAGGAAGTAAGATGTCAACAAGACACTAGCTAAACAACTAAGCATCAATCCTAACGATAAACACATTCAGACACACATCAAAATTAATCGCTACTGACTTCTACCATTTCCATAAAAATTACAGATAAATTCAAAAAATTTGGACGAGACAGGAATCGAACCAGTGACCTTTTGCTTGCAAGGCAAACGCGCTACCAACTACGCCACACGCCCAAAAACTTACCTTGTAGCGCCCCCAATTAACATTGCAGATCTGTGCAGCATTATTTTCTAGCCTCCACTGCCTGATCCCGGGAAAATACCTTGTGTGCTGTATCCCAAGCGAGCACTCCAACAAGGGATAGTAGGAATAACATTATGGTGTCCAAATGGATAATACATCGAAGGGGCCAAGACAACTCCCATTTCTACATTTCTGTTGCATGCACCAATACAACACTTCTTCGTATGTATTCATGACAGGCATAGATGAAGTATTCAGTGGAGTGAGGCTCTTTGCCTCATTGCAAATCGACCTTCACGTGAAACGCATGCACCCGGGCACTTCACCGCAGGGTTCGTACCTCTGGCATGTCTTGCATTGGGTGTATCTGCATTTGGTGTATGTGCAGTGGTGGATTCTGCATTTGGTGAATCTGCATTGCTTGCATAGCTTGCATTGCTGTGAATCTGGCGTCGACCAAGCCCTATTGTTTGGAGGTAAACACCAGATGGGGAGAGAGAGAGATCTGGAAGGACCTTTTGGAGCAAGCATGATATGCAGGTTGCTCGATGGGGAAGTCCGCCCATATCTTGAGTCACCTCCGACGTCTTCCGCTACACTGTTACACCATGAAGCCTGCCCAATCGCGGCTCGTGGGTTTGGATAGACGTACTTTGTGCATGGCCAAGAATATTGGGAATTTTCTATTGTTCCTTGGGCGCGTGGGCGCATGGTGCTGGGCCCAGTATGACGACCACATTCACAATAGTCTCGCGTGTCTCATTTCCCTATGTGGTTTGCCCAAGGGGTCCAACCGTGCTTCTTGCAACGATATATCCAGTTATGCTTTTAGTTCTGTCCATCGTCTATCTGCTTGTCTGCCATTTCTGTCCATGCATCGTCTCCTTTCTGTCTCAGTGTCCAGATCGTGGTGTGGTACGACCCAATAGGACCATCTGTCGGACGCACTTTGGAGCCCTTACCCACACTGCATATTTCATGCACCACCACCGTGGAGGATCCAGAAGACACAGTGGACACAGTGCCAGTGCTTGACGAGAGTCGTAGTTGAGGAGGGGCCGATCTCGTGGAGGAGGGGCAAAACGGCGCCAATCCACCACCTTTCCTTCGTAGTGTAGTGTCCTACCACTAGCTTGATCGTCCGTCCTGTCGCAGCCTTATTGCTTTTCCTTCGTGTGGAATGTGTTTGTGGGTATTTTACATGCAGGGGATCAGACCCACTTTCCGCATTCTTCTCTTTTCGGAGACCGCCGCAGGGCTTGCACTGGCCACACCAGAATTCGACCATCATACCCCGAGAGCCCACGCTGGCGGTGACGTGGGACCATGGGCTCTGCTGGCAGCACGCGCAGTAGAGGCCAGCGCAGCACCGAGCTGCCCATTGCACATGGCGCAGGCTATCTGCCGCGGCTGGCGGGGCCGTTGGCGCCCGCGAACAATTGGTGCATGGTGCATATGCCCATCGCCAACGGCTGCTTAAGGGGCGGCGTCAGGTTGCGAAAAAAAGTTAGGAGCTATTCCAGCAAGGTCTGTGTCTGCGTCAGTGCTAGGGCGACAGAAGCCCGTATCGAGGCAAGTGCTTGCTAGCACTGGCACTGGCAAGTAAGTGTCGCTGTGGTGCCTTGATGGGGAAAGAGTGGAATTTCCAGCATGTTCGGTGCATGGAATAGGGTGCTAGTCTGAGAGTAAAAAGGACCCGGGCTGTATGCTAGCATATGCACCTCCGCCATAACACCACGTTTATTATCTCCACCATGCATGGGGCCGCTGTAGCAAGTGCACGTAGATTGTATACATGCTTCTTACACATAATAATACGTATATAATGTTGGGAGTCCCGACAGCAGCGTCTACAGGCTGATTCACATACAGACGTTTTCTGTGTTGATGAAAACATTCACTCCTTGAATCGTTTCTTTGCTACTTTTGTTGCATACGCCCTTGCTCGATCTTTCTTGATATTTCTCGATATTTCTCCATCTTTCTTGTTCTTCCAGTTCCTTTGATTAGGTTACGTCCACTCCATTTGCCGTCTGTCCTATTAGGCTTCACACATCCATCTTTTGTGAGATTGCCACCGAGAATCCCGTCTTCCATTCCTACGTGAACTGCCACATCTCTGTGTCGTTCCATCTGCCAGATCTAGACCGCCGTGTTGCATTGCATCGTTGCCAAGTCCTGCCACTTTTCCGACACGAAAGAGAATAAGGATAAACTACTGGAGGCCCCAAACTGTAATCACAGACTACACCAGAGACTATTCCACAGAACATAGAGGTTGTACATAGAGGTTGTACATAGAGTCCGTGCATTTCCCCAGTCTGTCACAACGTCATCATTGCATAAGTGTCACTACTTCCGACCTGTTTTCTCGAATCCAAAGCCAAGAAACACCCTTCAGGTCACCACTCTAGACTCCCAACAGTGCCAGAAGAAAAAGTTTTCGCTAACTTGATCATTTCATCCGGGTTGCATCTGCCCATTCTAATATTTGAGCTACTTTTGAGCAGTTTTCCAAAGTAAACCGCCATTTACATCACTGTTTCTCCACCCCATCTACTATTCACACATTCACATCACAATGGGCCGTGTTTCCATAAACCTTTCCCCGAAGGCCATTCGGATGGCACTCATCCTCATTTTCATCATCAACACAGGCTACTTCAGTCTCTACTACACCAGAGACACCCAGGTGCTCCCGTTTGCCAAAGAACAGACACCCAAGCCTGCCGAGTTGAGTTTTGACCAGAAAGTCACAAAACTCTTCAAAGAGGTCAAAGAAGACAAGGACCGATTCTGGCTCGCCCACACCGAACTCAGAAATGTGGACTTGCATCTCCAGATCCGCCGTTTCTTGCAAAACGAAATGGACGACTCCTGGGTCAATCAGAACACGCTTTTCTACGACCCCAGACTCACTCTTTCCATCTATTTGAGTGAGCTCAACAGACAGTTCCTCGACAAGGGCGACGGTTCCAACCAGTTGGATCTGAGCTCCGTGGATAGACCAGTCATTTCCTTTAATTGGGCCGACTGGATGGACTTGACTAAGTTGAACAAGGACTTGGCCAAGCCCATGGACGAGCGCATGAAGTGCTCTGACATCAAAGAAGTAACCAACAACAACCCCGATACCGATTACTTCTGCAAAGCCAACAAGGACTTCTCGAAGCAAAAGTACGAGGTCCAAGGATACACCAGACCAGAACAGCTTCCTGGCTTCATTATCCACGGCCACTCGAATCACGAGGACAGACCATACAACGACATCAGAGTTTTGGAGGCCAAGTCCTACGCCATGACCCACATGCCTATTCCGTACAGAGTGATCATCTTGAATGGAGACAAGAACGGAGGAACCTACGAGTTCGATGTCGACCAAAGCAACAGAAAGAGAATGATCCAGACCGATTTGGTCAAGAATTACGTCGACAGCCACAATATCAGACTGGAAAGCCTCAAAGACAACCCCATCTGGAGCTTGAACCACTTGAACGAATACGAGACCTTGAAGAAGAACACCATTCCCCGGTATTTGGAGGAGGACAAGGACGTCCATGGAATGTACAATATCTTACGCCAACAGTCGGATCCTCGCTTGCCAAGGGACATCCACCTTTCCCGTACATTGTTCAACCCTCCAGACATCAAGAAGCAAATAGAAGACTACGAAAAGAAGCACATAGACCAGCTTTCGCTTATTGAACAGGAGTACTACAGAGGTTTGAAGGAATGCGCCAAGCACGATAACTCCAACGAGCCCACATACTTCCGCATGGCCACCATCAGGGTGGACGACGACAGAAATAGAGACCGTGAATGGGGCTGGCACTATGACTGGAGATTCTTCGAAGGTGCCCTTAACTACGACCGTGACGGTTGGACGGAAAACGAAATGGTGCTTCGTACCAACAGTATCTTGGACCGTCTTTTGCGTAATTGGAACCGTTTTGCAGAAGAAAAGGGAATAGTGTCGTGGATCATGCATGGACCCCTTTTGTCCTGGTACTGGGATGGCCTCATGTTCCCATTTGACGTGGATATCGACATCCAAATGCCAATTTCTGAGTTGAGCAGATTGGCCAAAGAATACAACCAGACTCTCATTGTGGAGGACCCTATGGAAGGTTACGGAAAGTTCTACATGGAAGTTGGAACCTACATCCACAACCGTGGCATTTCGGAGAACTCGAACCATATTGATGCCAGATTTATCGATGTAGATTCGGGAATCTATATTGATATCACTGGTTTGAGTCGTTCCGAAGCAGAGCCACCTTCGGAGTACAACCACAATTCATTGGCCAACATTAAGAAGCCCAACAAGGATGTCAAATTGGAGATCTACAATGACCGCAGAAAGCATTTCTACAGATTGGAACAACTTTCTCCCTTGAGATATTCCTTATTGAGCGGGGTGCCAGTATATATTCCATCTACCATCACCAACAGACTCATTTTCGAGTACGAAAACGGAATCTCGGCTTACGAGTACAACAACTGGTACTACGTGAACAGATTGAACTTGTGGGTGCACAAGAACATCATTTCGAAGGTGTTCAAGGAGGACGAAATCAAGAATGCAGGTAAAGATGAAATAGATAGAGACTTGCTTTTGTCCAAGGTGTCGAAGATGGACGAAGAGCATCTCCTCAAATTGTTGGAGAATGACGAAGTTTTGACCGAATACTACCTCACCAAGAAGTACACCGAGTTCCACGAAGTCGAAAGAAAGTATTTGTTCGATGAGTTGGGGAACGACAATGTCGAGATAGATAACGATGAAGCCAGAAGAGAGGAGTACAATTTGCTCGTGTCCAAGGTGAAGATGGGCAAGCCACTTAGAAAGGCATTATTCCAATTCGAGCATCTTGAGAGAGAAAAGCATCACAAGGAGGAGGGAAAGAAGGATTAGAGCATCTATTCTGCAAACAAAACCAATTAGAGTCCCATTATTTGAGGTGGAGATTTAATAGATTAACTGTATAATAATTATAAGTTGAGGTACCAAGTGTAACGAAGGAGAATAATATTTCTAATCTACGAGGAGCGCCAAATGAAGAAGAAAAGGAAGGATTAGAGCTTCCACTCAGCAGGATAAAATGAAATCGAATAGATCATAGTCCCATTATTGAGATGGAGATTTAAAAGATTAACCGTATAATAAATTATAAGGGGACCAAGTGTAGCAAAGAATTAGAACAAATGTAGGGTATGTGGACAAGTAAATTAATTGAACGAATTCAGAATATACACGCGTGGCATAGGAATACAAGCATTCTAGACTATTAAGAGTAAATGAGTTAAACGTGAGTATAGACGCGTGGAATAGGAATACAAGCATTCTAGACTACTAAGAGTAAATGAGTTGAAAATTACTAGAACATAGACGCGTAATAGAAGATTTGTACCAGATCTACCATCTTCGCTTCTCCTATGGTCCGCCTTAGCTCGTACTATCGATCCGTTTGTGATCTTTTCAAGATTTACCGACGATCTGTTTAGACAAGAAATCAAGAAATGCTCGAGGTGCAGATCTTGACAGAATGCATAATTAAGAAGTAGTTACAATTGCCGTAAAAGTTACTGAGTTGACGTAAAAGCCGATGGCCATCTTTCAAGCACGAATTACGAAAGAACGGCATTGCAAAATGAAGGTACGATCTGGTTCTCAAAACCGTTTTCCTGTAGAGTGTAGGACTGATAATTATTTAATTACACCGCCTCACATTCCAGAGCAGAGAGATAGGAAGTATAAGACGTATAATCCTCCACTAACTGCAATAATAGTGACTGTATTATAGTGACTGTATTATAGTGACTGCATTATAGGGACTGTATTAACGTGACACAAGTACCTGGTATATATTGCATTCAGCCACCATAGAATTGAGCCATGTTCCAGATTATAGGAGTGGGTAAAAGCAGAAAATTAAGAAACTCCCTATTAACAGCTCTCCATTAAGAACAAGTCTCCATTAAGAGCAACTCTCCATTCTCCATTAAGAGCATCTCTCCATTCTCCATTACATCTCTCCATTAACATCTCTCTATGGTCTACATACAGTCCATAGTCCATGTCTCTAGTTGAACCATCGTTTACCTTCACGTGCCGTGGTACCTCGGACCCGAGCTGTCGTTTTCAGAATCTGTATACTGGCCTAGTCTATTTCACTGGCCCAAAATTGCCCAAATACAAAAGTGTGAATTTCAGAGGGCCAAAATTGCTGGAATACAACGTGTGCATTTTCAGAGGTCCAATATTGCGGAATACAACGTGTGCATTTTCAGAGGTCCAATATTGCGGAATACACCAAAAAGGGTCATTATCAGCTGAAGCCTCGTTATAAATGTGGAGTATGCATATAGAAAGCCCGAAGTGGAGTCAGGACAAACACGGAGAAGCCGACCAGCAGAAGCCGAAACCGGCACTGAAGACGCCTCACCCGAATGAAATACACTAGTGTCAATGACCAGGGTCGGAGTTCCAGACTTCATGGTTATCAATGTTACAGTATCGCCGTAGTTTAGAGTTATGACCGAGGATAATGTCATACCATCGTATAGTACACATTTTGTCTGTCTATAGTGTCTACACATTATGTCTATAGTGTCTACACATCAACTCTGTCTATAGTGTCTACACATATCTGTCTATAGTGTCTGTACACATGTCTGTCTATAGCGTCTGTACATATCTATAGAGTGTCTACACATATCTGTCTATAGTGTCTGTACACATGTCTGTCTATAGCGTCTGTACATATCTGTCTATAGTGTCTACACATCATGTCTGTACTTCATATCTGCTAGTATTGCTAACATTCATAATGTCTGTCCATCTCCTCTATTTGAGATCTACCTCATTCTGCCTCGGTACAACCTTCAATGCTCACTTACTGACATGGCCATCCATACCAGTTTAGTCAATTCCGACCAGCTGGTTTGACCAGTATGGTCGGAATTGACCGAACTGGCCTCCTCCCCTATCACATCCCCTCTCTATTGTTCCGCCTGTCATCCAGCCTGCCGTTTCCATCTATTCCATCTATTGTACCCGGACTATCCATCGCACCACGTGACCGACCCCTATTGTAGCCTCACTAATATATATACTTATAATCAGACACACCCACTTTCAACCTCCACCAAAATGTCGTCCACAACCTCGGGATCGCAAACCGTGACACCGGACGCTCAGTCCAGTCTGGACGCCTCGACCTCCGTCTTGAGAAACCGCTTGCGCCGCACCCCGTCCTCCCAAATGTCCACGGAAGAGCTCTTGGTTGAAAAGTTGGACCATTTCCTCTCGTCCATCGAGTCCCGTCTCGACAACTTCGAGCAGTTCTTCAAGCTCAGTTCGGACCAGGACGTCCCCAAGTCTGGCTCCAGCCTTGGGGACTCGTTGTCCCGCTCTCGTAGCAGCAGCACCGCCAGTTTGTCCAGCATCAAGACGTTTTCCACCAACTACCTCAACCAGATCCACCAGCGTCTCAACGTCGTCAAAAACTCCGTGTTGAAGACCTCCTTCACCAACCTCGACTTCCTCTACAAGACGCTCGACGACCAGTACAACTACTTGTTCAACATGGATGCGTTTGAGTCAGACGCCGACGTCGACTCGGTCAATCTCCACGAGGAGGCGCTCTCCAAGAAGATCATCACCACCATCCAGTACTTCGACGAGAAATTGCTCCAGATCGACGACTTCATCAAGGCCAACAAGCCCGCCGCAAAGGTGGACTACGACCACAACGCCGTGTTCAACCAGTTGAGCTACTTCAACTTCAACAAGGCGTTGAAGAACGCAGAAAACTCGTATCTCCACTACTACGAGCTCCCCCTCAGCTGGCGTGAAAACAAGTACATCATCAACGGCTACCGCTTCTCGTTGAAGCACTCCACCATGCTCCGGTCCATTTTCCACTTCAACCACAACGAGACGATGAACATCTGGTCTCACATCTCCGGGCTCCTCGTGCTCGCATACCTCGCCTTCTACCACTTCCCTAATACCCAGGTGTATGCCACGAACTCGTCCAAGGACAACTGGCCTGTGTACTTCTTCTTCGCAGCAGCTGCCAACTGTTTGGTCTCTTCGGTCACCTGGCACACATACTCGTGCTTTGCCAACCTTGCCACACGTGCCCGCTGTGCCTGTGTGGACTACACTGGGATCACGGTGTTGATCTCGGCTTCGGTGATCTCGGCAGAGTTCTGTTCGCTCTATAATTATCCCACGTTGATGAAGTTCTACGTCTTGTTTTCGGCCTTGTGTGGAAGCACGGGTTTCCTTTTCAACTGGTCTCCATACTTCGACCGTCCCGAATGCCGGTCGCTTCGTATCGGCTTTTTTGTGGGTTTGGCCTTCATGGGAATCACGGCCATGTTCTGCAAGTGGTTCTTCGAGGGCTTTTTCACCACCATCAAGTTCTTCTTGCCTATGTGCTACAAGAGTTTTGCGTGCTACTGGTTGGGCGTGGTGTTCTACGGCGGCTTGATTCCGGAACGCTGGAGATACGACGTCATCATCGAGGAAAACGAGGCCCATTGCCAGCACTACAGTGCCACCGATGTCCTTTTGGACCACGTGGAGCCTAGTGGCGAGCAGGAGATGGAAGATATCGAGAACGAATTGGAAGAGGAGGCCACAATCACTGAGGAGGACAAGTTGAACAACGTCATCAGCAAGCATTTCCCCGAGAAGCCTACTTACAGTCCCTACCACAGAGAGTTCTTGTCGTTGTGGTGGGTCGACTACTTTATGTCCAGCCACAATATCTGGCACATGTGCGTTGTGGGAGGCATTGTGGGACACTACTTCAGTCTTTTGGGCATGTACCAGGCGATGAGAGGATAGAGAAGACTCACGAATCAAAAGAAATGCGAGTCTAGACTCCGACATTAGACAAGAGACTGATACAGACAGGCACGACAAAGGGCGTGTCAGTACTGGAATCTGCCATTCAGTCCAACGACTACAACTTTAGAGAGATAGAGGTATAATAGAGTGGGAAAAGACAGTCCAAGCAATTCGAGGCGAGTGAAACTGAAGCATGCGTTTCACTACAGAGTTTTGGCTTCAAATTAGTTCCCCAATTTCTAGGTGAAACTCACCAGGGTCCAGGAGGATGCAGAAAAAGCACCGAGTTGACATGAACCCTGGAACGTTCAAACTAGAGATCATGTGATGTGATAAAAGGAAATTTTGCTTCAGGCATATTAGGGAGATGTTGTCACACAAAGAGATACTTAAGGCACTCAATGCGGTGAAAATCTTAATACCCAATTAGGAGCACCGTCTAGTGTCTGGGAAATGCCCATAATCAAGGGAGGACAACAATTTCTCCCTAAGTGAATGGTTGGACCAGCATCTCGTGAAAATGGCGTTTTGGAACATACGCCAGAAAAAGACAGAAAGAAAGAAAGAGAGAAAGGAAGAGGCATGCTAGTGGTGGGGAGTTTGCGATGACTTGGAAGATGGCGATGTTAGGATGACGTAGGCGCAACATTGCGTTCTCCTTCCACTTGCGCTTCCTGCAAGCTGTGGTCGTGATTGACTACCAGGAGATCTACGATCTGCCACTGTGAATATGACCCCATCGAGCTAGTTTGGTAAATTAATGAATAATGACCTGACGGAGATGCATTCTGTAGCTGCGCAATGACGTAGTTTGTCCGATTGGAGGTAAAACTGCCCGAAGCCTGTGAAGCAAGATTACAACTGGTATTAAGCTTCTAGACAGTGAGATGAGGCATGTGTAATAGAGCAGTACTGTAGTATCCATCCAGTTTATCCATAAGCAATATCCACGCCTCGGCCTTCCTCAAGAGTCAGACCAAAATAGAGCAGTGGGATTGTGTAGGAAGATAAGCTATTGAGAATTTAAATTAGGTACCGGAGATGTGTAGTGAAATGACCAGGCCCAAAACCAGAAAGAGTAAAGGAAGTAATGAGGCAATGTGCCGAGGATCAATAAATGGGTAGAATGAATGAAACGTGTGGATCAATGAGTTTGGAGGATTGATGGAATTGTGTAGGGTGGATCATGGAAATCTGTAGAACGAAGAATGTGGTTGTTTAGGCGCATAGCCGGTGATCTAGCAAGCTAGTGTTGTTGGATGTGGTTGTTCCCAAGCTGTCCCAATGCGGCACCGGGATGCTTGCCGGATGCGGCAAGAGCATCGGACGCACCCGGGGTCTGTCTGCAGGCTACGGAGTAACAACTGCGCGCTACCGTCATGGGGCGCGGGCTTCCAACCAAAACCAAATCCCATACTTCAATACTCCAGTCCCGGGCTATTGGCACGTCAAAACACAAGGCCACGGCCTCGTCTCGACCCGTGTGCACTCCCGGGGCCAGGGGGTGGTCCGCCTATCGCCCCTCGCCTGCCCCGTTCGCCAGATAGCCGGCCTCCCAGTGCCCCGCCACAATGTCCCGCCGGAAAAAAGGTGACAGTGACACATCGAGGCGACAGCCAAGACGAAAGTTTTTCCCTGGTTAGCGTGCCAATGGATAATGCAACCCTACCTCTGGCATGCTACACGGAGAAAAGGTGACAGGGTCCATCGCGAGCTTGGCTGGGCATTTTGCCAGTCTAGACGAAGGTTACGAACGTCCGGACTGCGGCGCTCGTCGTCTCCCGCCGTTCCCAAGCTATGGAACTACCAGAGCCTAAACCGGAGGGTTGCAAGATGCGCATTGCACAATAGCGAGGTTCCCCACCACACGGACGGGGCTTGTGGCGGGTGGGCGCCAGGGCCGTGGATACGGAATTAATACCCCCAACTCGACTCGCCTGCCAGCACAGAGTTGCCCCACCGGAGGAGTCAGGTGTAATTCCGGGTCAAGCAGGCCAGGCGGAGACAAGCGAACGACTCGGAACTGTCACATGCACACCGCAACCCCGGGTGCATGCCTCATCTCATTCCTGTCTGCTGCTGCTGCTGCTGCTGCTGCTGCTGGTGTCTGTACAGGCTGTAGCTGGGGGACCGGAACCTGGAACTTGGGTGCTAGAGCAAGCATACAGGGCCCGAAACGGCGGTCTTGTTCTCGAGCATCCGATAAATTCGGGCCAGGGCCTTGGGACGTGCCTAACCAGCCCTCAATGTGCCGCTGAGATGTAAATATATCTCTGTGCACATTTACAATACGTGTTCATGTACATGTGAAGAGTGGAAAAGGCGCTGTAGTTCGGCTAAAAGCAGGGTGGGGATTCGAGTGTGGGCAGGACCAACGGGGATCGGTGGACGTTCTGGCAGTAGTGCCAGTCCTCGGTCTCGGTCTCACCACATTACAGGCAGACCTCGGACGTAGACATGGTGGTGGGAAGAACACAGACACACATGAGGATTAAGGTTGAATTTAGGCATATTTTCTGGTGACGCACTCCCACGCACCCGGCACTTCACAAGGCCCTGAATGGCTACACCACTGCCCGCTGCATGTGCCGTCCATGTCCTCCACTACGACGATTTGCAGTGGTAGGCAGGTCCACGGCATGGGCCAGTCCAAAGGTGCAACACGGGCTCGGTGTCCAGATCTAATATGGAGCCCGAGCCTAAGGTTGCGCAGAGTCCGGATTGAAGTAGGGCCTTCCGGATTAGGCCGGGCCAGGGCTCGCAACGCAATCAAACCAGCGCCAGGCGTCTCTCCAGATTACCACGAGCCTTGAAACAGGCCAGCCCGGGCTCTATTAGCATTCGGGCCAAGGCCCCGAGCCATGGTACGATTTGTGTGGGGAAAACGGCGATACCTGAACAGCAGGCCTGTAGTCTCGTCTTCTCACCCATGGCCAGATCCGGGTGCAGCTGCAACGATGATTGCTGCAGTCTGCAGGTAACTGTCAATGTCCTGCACCAATGATGTGTTTGTGCATGCCCAGCCCCGAAGGGAAGAACACTATAAATGGGACCAGCCAAAGTCTTGGGAGTTGGGCGCGCTCATAACGCCAGACCTGCAGACACAACCGTGGAAGAAGCTGGTGTGGCGAGTTTCGTGGGGAATAGCACCCAGTCCAAGTGAGGCTCCGGGCTCAGGCCCTCATAATTGAAGCTTGTCAGAGTAGAAAATTATGCCCCTCGCGGTAACCGGCTTGTGCAGCCCACGTCATCCGTGTCCCCACTCAGAATATTTTTTGCAAGCCTTGCTGCAGGCTGCTGCAGCCCTCCGCACCATACGTCGTTGTGCGTTTGTTCCTCCTCCAAGTTTTTGGAGCCTAGTCGAAGGATGCAAAGCTATAAATAAGAGTCCCTTTGTCCAGCTGTTTCACCTGTTCCATCTTTCTAATCGCTAGCTAAGTCCCACACAACATGGCCAGATTAGATTTGTTTAGAAGCAAGACCGAGACCGCGGGTCTTAGAGGCAGAAAGTTGAGAGTGTTTATCACCATCACTGCCGTCACCGGTTTCTCCTTGTTCGGTTACGATCAAGGTTTGATGTCTGGTTTGATCACTGCCCCTCAATTCAACTGGGAGTTCCCAGCTACCAAAGACAATTCCACCATCCAGGGTGCCGTCACTTCCTGTTACGAGTTGGGATGTTTCTTCGGTGCCTTGTTCGCTTTGTTCAGAGGTGACTACTTCGGTAGAAGACCCTTGATTATCTTCGGCTCCTTGATCATTATTCTCGGTACTGTCATTTCCACTGCTCCTGTTAGACCTCACTGGCCCTTGGGTCAATTCGTTGTCGGTAGAGTCATCACCGGTATCGGAAACGGTTTGAACACTGCCACCATTCCAGTGTGGCAGTCTGAAATGTCCAGAGCCGAAAACAGAGGTAGATTGGTCAACTTGGAGGGTGCCGTTGTCGCTGTCGGTACTCTCATTGCCTACTGGTTGGACTTTGGGCTTTCCTACGTCAACAGCTCTGTTTCCTGGAGATTGCCTGTTGCCGTGCAAATCATCTTTGCCGGGTTCTTATTCGGAGGTATTTTGAACTTGCCCGAATCTCCCAGATGGTTGATTGCCCATGACAGAAAGCCCGAGGCTCTCTTGATTTTGTCGGCCTTGAAGGACTTGGCTCCTGAGGACGACGAGATCATTGCTGAATCTACCCTCATTCAAGATGCTGTGAACAGATTCTCCAGAAGCCAGGTCGGAGTCAAGGACATTTTCTCTGGAGGCAAGACCCAACACTTCCAAAGAATTCTTATTGGTGCCTCTTCTCAATTCTTCCAACAATTCACTGGATGTAACGCTGCTATCTACTACTCCACCGTGTTGTTCGAACAGACCATTGGTTTGGAGAGAAGATTGTCGTTGATTTTGGGAGGTGTTTTCGCAACCATCTACGCTCTTTCGACCATTCCATCGTTCTTCTTGATCGACACCTTGGGCAGAAGAAACTTGTTCTTGATCGGTGCTACTGGCCAGGCCATTTCTTTCACCATCACCTTCGCCTGTTTGATTGACAACACCAAGGAGAACGCCAAGGGTGCCGCCGTTGGTATCTTCTTGTTCATTGTCTTCTTCGCCTTCACCATCTTGCCATTGCCATGGATCTACCCACCTGAGATCAACCCATTGAGAACTAGAACCATTGCCTCTGCCATTTCCACTTGTACCAACTGGATCTGTAACTTCGCTGTGGTCATGTTCACGCCTATTTTCATTTCCAAGGCCAGATGGGGTTGTTACTTGTTCTTCGCTGCCATGAACTACGCTTTCATTCCAGTCATCTTCTTCTTCTACCCAGAAACCGCCGGCAGATCCTTGGAGGAAATTGACATCATCTTCGCCAAGGCCCACGTTGACGGAAGACAACCATGGAGAGTCGCTGCTACCATGCCCAAGTTGTCTATCCGTGAGATTGAAGAGCAAGGTAACCAATTGGGTATCTACGATGGAGACTTCGAGAAGGACCAGTTCGAGACCAAGGACAACACTTCTGCTTCCTCTGTTAACAGTGGTAAGGAATCTAACGACGGACCATTGATTGGTAACGACTCTGACAACATCAACAACTCCAAGCCTACCGAAGTCTAATTTCTAATCCAGCTGCTCGACGCTAGCCCCACTTCCACGTTAAAGAGTTTATATAATACATACCCTAATCGAAGATAGATCAAAGTGTTGTAGTTCACACCTCAAAATCGCATTTGAAGAGTTCTGCCTCCAATTACTGGGGATACTAGAGAGGGACAGAATTACAGTACTGTGGACCAAAGGTGAAATTCAAAAGTATTATTATTAGTCTTACAATCACAGAACTACACCCCTACTTGAAATTGGCCACTTGTGGTCATGTAGAAGAGGGTGTTTCCGCCAAAATAGAAGCACGGTCAAAGTTACTGCTGTTATTTAGTACCTCGCTAATATGTGTATAGTGTTAGAATAAAGATTGTAACAAAATGAATCTGCAAGATAATTCTATTAAATTACAGCACCTCCACCCACGCTAGCGCTTAAGTTGTAACCTTATGCCTAACGCAGCCCCAATACCAATACTTCACTTATCAATCAGATTCCAAAATAGTGTGGGGTGAGGAGTCTCGTGGTTTCATTTCCGTTCGACTAAGGTTCTTACCCCGGAATATAAGGATAAATGCCTGGTAAATGAGGCGACAACCTACATTTTCGGACTGTGGGGTCCGAATGACCTTTAATTTATAATTAAGGCGAAGAAGCAGTCGTTTTGGACCCTTCATGGATTCTAATTGAAGGATAAATCTATTCCCATCATGCGGATTTAATTGACGTGATTGTGACGTTTTTCTTTTTCATGAAAAAGAATAGGTCCGAGTATGAAATCGCCTAAGTGCATGCACAAAATCGTGTTTCCACTGAAATAAGAAGAGGCACCGAAGCAAGGGGCTTGGGGGTGGAAGAGGTGATTTGACTAATTGTAATTTCTATTTTAGCCTATTTTTAAAGTGAGCAAAAAAGCCATAAATTTTAAGTTTTTGACTAAACTACAAATTCCTAAGAAACCCAAATGCACCTCGATGTATAGGTGACGCCCATGACCAACCAGATTGTCAAGTTGCTGTGATCGTCGAAATGCACCTAAAATTGTACTACGACGCAAAAGGGCAAAACAATATCCCCACATGTTTAGTATCCTTGAGGTGAAATTAGTTCACGACACAAAACGTCATGGAATTTGACCGAACACCAGATCGCTGTTTTTGGAGAAATTACATTGCAAGCAGAGATAAGCAAATCTTCAAGCAGAAGCGTGAAATATCAAAGTTCAAGGTGCAACCCATTATTTCAGTTCACTGTATAAGCCGGATTTATAATTAGGAAGTAACCAATGGACAGAAACCCAATATCCAGGCTGTGTTGATAGGAAATGGAGCATTCTGACTCTGGTTGGGAATTTCATTAATCGTCAGATTATCTCGGATTGTTGTCTATGTACATGCATGTCCCTGGACTTATATTCCGATCCAGATGTAATTACGTTTTAACTGCCGATCTTACAAATAATTACTCGACGTCACTCAACATGTAACCTGACAAGAGAGTTGCTTTTATCTGATGTTCAGAGGTTGAAGAAATATTGTACAAAGGTCTTTAGTAGGTCCATTGCCATTGAAAGTCGATTATTGGATACTTTCCTATTTTCCGCTACTTAAAAAATAGAACACTCAAATAATTGGAGTCTGGGTTGCTCCAATTGGGCATTGATTTAAACTATGAACAGTCACTCATACACATAATTCTTGACTTTTATTTTATTATATTATACTTCAGACTGAGAGGATGTGGAGAAGATATTAACAGTACTTACGATTGTTGCTTTCATGATATCAAAATCAAGTACTTTAATAACTGTACCTTATATCATTATCATGTGCCGTTTAACGATGGCATAATTCAAGATTTCCGGAAGCTAGCAATTTGAATCTATTATCAGTTTCATCTAAGGTTTATACCTGATTTTATAATCAGGGATATTCAGTAGCTCACTCTAATATTTGCATCTCACTAATATTTGCATCTAATATCAGATTCATCTCAGGTCCTTGACAACAAGAATATTAAGAAATGGATAATTTCACTAAATTTAATCTATCAGATTCATCTCAGGTCCTTTCAAGATATCTTAATTGAAATTAATCAGAGTCTAAATTATTTTAAGATCAGATTAATCTACAGTTGACTTCAATGCTAATTTATTGTTGAAAATAATAAACCCAAATAAAGATTAGAATGAAGGGTTGAGCACTTCATATGGAGCTTAAGTAGAAATGAAATTGTTGGTTTTTTTTACATTTAGACAGACAATGGGAATTCTCCAGCCCATTGCGAGATCTCCTCCTTGGCAGCCTTCAACTTGTCATCCTCACCGTTCAAGACCTTGTTCTTAAAGTCCTTCAACTTGTTGGCGGTCTTTGGCAAGTTGGCTTGAATCTCCTTGGCATAGTTGACAGCAAAGTCGATGTACTCGACAATCTTCTCGAACTCCTTCTCGCCCAAACCTCTGGAGGACATGGCAGGAGCTCCGATTCTGACACCACCTGGAACCAAGGCAGACTTGTCACCTGGAATGGAGTTCTTGTTCAAGGCAATGTTGATCTTTTCACACACCGTCTCGACTCTGGCACCGTCGATGCCCTTGTCCTTCAAGGAGACCAACACCATGTGGGAGTCGGTACCGTCGGAAACCAACTTGTAGCCCTTCTTGATGAACTCGTGCTCCAAGACCTTGGCGTTCTTCAACACTTGCTCTTGGTATTGCTTGAACTCGGGGGTGGCAGCTTGCTTCAAGGCGGTGGCCAAGGCGGCGATGGTGTGGTTGTGAGGACCACCCTGGTGGCCGGGGAAGACGGAGAAGTTGATGGGGTTCTCCAAGTCGTAGAGGATTTCCTGGCCGGTCTTGGGGTTGACGGATCTGACGCCTCTTCTGAAGAAGATCATGGCACCTCTGGGGCCTCTCAACGACTTGTGGGTGGTGGTGGTGACGATGTCGGCGTACTCGAAAGGCGAAGGAATGACGCCGGCGGCAATCAACCCGGAGATGTGCGCCATGTCGACCACCAAGTAGGCGCCGACCTTGTCGGCAATCTCGCGCATTCTCTTGTAGTCGATCAAACGACAGTAGGCAGAGGTGCCGGCAACCAACACCTTGGGTCTGTACAACACGGCGGTCTTCTCCAACATGTCGTAGTCGATCAAGCCGGTGTCGAGGTCCACTCTGTAGGGCATGGTCTCGAAGTAGGTGGACACGGCGGAGATCTTTCTCGAGTCCGTCTGGTAGCCGTGGGACAAGTGGCCGCCGTGAGGGAGGTCCAAGCCCATCAAACGCTCGTGCGGCTTCATGATGGCCTGGTACACCTGCAAGTTGGCGGGAGATCCACTCAAGGTCTGCACGTTGACCCCCCAGCGGTCGGGGGTCAAGTTGAACGCCTTAAGCGCTCTGTCCTGGCACAACAACTCAATGCGGTCAATGTGCTCGTTTCCGCCGTAATAACGGGCGCCGGGGTATCCCTCGGAGTACTTGTTGCACATGGGAGTTCCCAAGGCGTCAAACACTGCCGTGGTGGTGAAGTTTTCCGAGGCAATCAACACGATGGAGTGCTTCTGTCTGTTGATCTCGTCCTTGATGATTTGGTCCACTTCGGGGTCGGTGTCGTGGAGGTGGCCCTCGACTAACTGTCTGTGGGCGTCAGATAAGGCGTAAGGCATTTTGGAGATGGATTGGGTCGAGGAAGGCGAATGGAGGCAAAAACTGGGGGAAGAGGCCGTTTATATAGAGGTGGGTAATTTTCGGAGTCAGCGCACTAATTAAAGGAGTCGGGGTATGGGGGGGTGATAGGCCAGAGTCAGCTCACGTGCAGCCGGAAAATGGGCAGCGGTGGAATTGGGGCCAAAGGCGAGTGAAAAATGGGGTTCTTTCAACGGGAACAGATAGATATGACGATTTGGAATATTTTGGTGTGAGTTTGGTTGTTGTAGCTCCACAACTCGTTGTGCTGGGTCGATTTTTCAGTTCCATCATATGAAAAGTTGGGGTGTGATTGTGTAACAAAACACCCACGATAATGCAACCCACTCGATGCCTCAGATTGGCTGGATTGGGGAGAGTCAGCCCAAGAGTATTACAAGAATTGGAGAGTTAATTTACGTAATTATTGCACTATAAACACATTGAAAAATTGGTTTCGATGAGATGAGGCGGATGGAGTCAACTCTTTCTCTGCTCCACCTGAAAAGGCGCAATTATGCGTCTCCTCATCGATGCCAATGCATGAATGCGATAAACGGACAAGTGGAGGTTTTAGATCACAAGGTGATAAGAGTCAACATAATCACAGTATTAATAGAATGGGATAGAAGCATAGAATGGGATAGAAGCATAGAATGGAGAAAGCATAGAATGGAGAAAGTATAGAATGGATGGAATCTGTAGAATAGTATGGAATCTGTAGAATAATGTAACCATGTCTCGTGTGAAGTGGTTCAATATGTGAGTGAACAGTCTAGGGAATGACAATCTGGACAGTTCATAGGACAGAAGCGTAACAGAGGAGGGTATACTTGTAGAATCAGAGATTTTTATTATACGAATCGAAAACTACTAGAAATTGATCTTATGGTTCCTGTCGATTCTTCAACAAGTTTTAGTTCCATTATCTTTCATACCCTCAATTAAACCTTACATCAAGTAGTCATTTCTGGGAGTCCAATGAGATGAGACGGAATGAACAGTGACTATTTCATTTGTGGCGAAAGTCACCGGAGGCGAAATCAGCGTTTTCTTCAACAATAGTGGTTGAGCCTGGTCGAAAATGAGTCTCGTATAGTAGATCTCTTCATTCTTGTCTTCAAGTGGAAAATCACATGGGTCTGTCTGGAACTCATCGTGATAGCGACATCAACCTGATATGACCACCATGACACTGTGATGCTTTTATTTAAGGCAATTAGTTCTACATTCGGTTCAAAATATTATTGACTAGGTCCATACTACTGTATCGTATAAACACCCAAACAAATTCGGACAGCAGATCTCAAACACCGAGAAGTAGCTCTGCTCAACACTCTATCTTCGTGGACAGCTGGATGCTATGAGCCTTCAGTACAAAGTGACTCTCAATCTGTGGGCAAAGGCCAACTTGGGCACAACCACACACAAGCAACTGACACCGTTCAAGACAAACAAGTTCAAGTCGTAGTTGGAGTAGTGGGTGCTGATCAAGAACAAGGCAATGGGCACCAGCATCAAGAACTTCTTGCTGGGGGTGTACTGGTCACCGTTGTCGATCTGCTCCCACATGGTGAGGTTGTCGTAGGCGCCCGAGTTGAACTCGAACGGCGTGCCCTTGACCTGGTGGAACATGATGTACGAGCCGATGTTGTAGGTCAAGTTGGTGAGGGTCCAGTTCCAATTGTTGTCCAACACGTTGATGAAGTTGAGGAAGACCTTGATCAACACGATCAACACAATGTGGATGATCCAGGCGCCCTTGAAGTGCACCCAGTTGGCGTTGAGGTTGGGGTTCAATGACTGGTCAATGCGGGTCTCCAACGTGTCGGGCTCCAAGTGCTGGATGATGGACGACGACCGTCTTTGCCGGGTGTGCACCGCCTGGTGGGAAAGGCTGGGCGTCAACACTGGGCGCTGGCCCTGGCCGTCTATGCCGCCGGTCAAGCTGCCTATGCTGTTGGAGTGCAGATGTCTGTTGTTGTGGGAGGGAGGACTAAGAGTATCCATGATGATGTGGATGAAGATGATGCAGGGGGCGAAATGCTTTGACCAAGATGATTGGATTGGATTGGACTGGATTGGATTCGATTGGATTGGATTCGATTGGATTGGTCTAGACTAGGCGACTAGACTGGAGGATGGAGGCGAGTGTTGGAAGGCGGGTAATACCACAGAAAACGGGGGCAAAAGGGACGACTTGGAGATGGAAGTGGTCTGGATGGACGGGGCACGTGGTGTGGGGTCCAGAAGGCCTAGAATACGGTTCTTTAACGACGTCAACAGGACGTGCAAGGTCGAAGGCAAGAAGAAGGAAGGGTGTTGTCGTTTATACCGTCAAGTAATTTATATGGCAATCTAGGTGCGACACCGGGCTTGTCTGCAGTACGTTGTAGGTACGACGGACGGCAAAGAGGTGGAGAGTGGGGGGGATTGGGGGCGGCAAGGGGGCTGAGACCGTGGGGGAAGTATGGTGGGCACGTGACGGGGATGGGGGACACTCCAGGAGGTCATTGGGGGACCTGGGGACCCAGAACGGTGGGGGTCTGCTCGTGCACTGGAGACACGAGCGCGACAATGTCGCGTTGCCCGCAAGCCGATGCTGCCGCAGTGGTGCGACACGGGACGGTGGCGAGGGCACGCAGGCGGCTCGCGGTCGCGGGGGACGAACGGACCAATCAGGTTGCGCCGGGGACAAATGGTCACGTGGACTCAGGTCACGTGATCCGGTACGTACACGCCGCCACTGTGCCAGCCACTGGCAGTAACAGACACCCATTTGCCTGGCATTGGCGGGTTCCTCGCGGCAAACGGCTTCAAAACCCGCATGCCCTTGCCACGGCCCTCGTCCCTAACCTCTGTCGAGTCGTGGCTATCCACAAATTCCTCTTTGGGACCCAATCCCAAACACCCGCAGTTATCGATCTCCAAACCCCAACTCAACATCGTGCCTTGACTCGTCAAGGCCACATAGTGATGGTCTCCAATGTCCACCGTCTTGATATGGTAGTCCTGTAGCTCTGGAATCCAGCGGGGAACCGCACCTTCCTCGTGAACATCACCAGTTGGATTTTCTAAATGCTCCTGATTTCCAATAACAATATTACCTTCATCTGTAAGTACGACAAAATTATTAAAACAGCACTTGACCCGCTGGAATTGCCCGAACTTGCCTTCGGAAATGTTGAACTCCGTCAACCAGCGGTTGAAATTGTCCATGGGCACGATATTGGCACTGATTTCGTCTGCTGTGATCGGGTCGGATCTTTTGGCATATTCAAGGGCACTGAACGAGAGTTTGAAGAGTTTTCTCGAGTCCTTGGAGATAAACAACACATAGTCGTACCCAACAGTGAAATCAACCACTGCATACTTGGTGTTGGGCACAACGAAATAATTTGCATCCACTGCCATTTCACCCAGATCAAATTGTTCTTGCAGCAACGGCGATCTGGAATACCAAATAACAAGGCCTACTTCGTTGATGTAGCATCCAGAGAGGTTCCAACCTGCAGAAATCTTCACGACCGACAATTTTTCAAGTTCTAACCCTGGAAAATTTACCTTCACACCCTGGTTGTTTTTGGTTCCACTGTCCCACGTGTAAATACTGTTGTAATTGTCCAATGCCACAATGTGCTCTCTTCCGCTTGCTAACGAGAGAATTCTTCTTTTTTGTCTGGAATCCTTGCTCTCTTTGGGCAAGTGCAATTTGGTCAATAAATTGGTTTCCTGAATAGACTTAGGTTTTGTGTGTTGTGGCAGGTCTGAAGGTTGTCCAGGACTTTCTGTTTGAGCAGGAATTTCGGCCGAAGACGATGGCTCAGGAACAAACGGACGATTAAGATTCAATTCTTCTGGAGGTCTGGTAAGATTTGGATTGGGTTGGAGCATTCTTCTGGACTGAGGAGCTTCGGTCGAAGGGTTTACGTCATTGTCATACCGGCGATGAAAGGGAAGTGCAATGACCCCTCCAGGTCTAATGGATCTTCTTGACAGAAGATGTGGGGTATCGCTTAAAGTAGCCAAGGCAGATGCCAAAAGAGACGCAGTTGCATCTTCTCCAGAAAGCGGACCTGGAGTCGAAGGCAGACTCGAATGCCTTTTCCAAGATAATCCAGTATAGAATACTTCTCCGTGGTTTGTCAAAACTAAGAAACTGTATCCATTTGCGATGACATCGATTATGAGATGGTCATTGAATTCGGGAATATTGGAAGGAGTGTGGACATGTTTAATGCCAAATGCATTGGTGGTCAAATGGGATGGCGGGATGGAACGCGTCATGTATCCCAATCTGGCCAGAGAAGACGCTCCCCAAGTGTAGACCTTTTGGTCCAACAGGACCCGAGTTTTGAACAATTGGGTCCAATTGAGATTGTCGGAGCTGTCCAAGGTGAAATTGTATTCATAGTTGGTGAACATCTTATTGTAGAGGATTTTGTACAACGCAGTGGTCAACGAAGAGTGGTGGAAGTTGTTGTAAACGGACTTGTTAAGAAGTGAAAACCTGAAGGTGTCTTCTGGCAGAAGATACTGAGGAATCTGGGTGATGAGGATATCATATCCTAAATCGAGGATTGAGGTGCTTGAACTCATGACAGGAACCAGAAATCGTCGGACAATGAAGAAGTGGGAATGGTATCCCTAAGTGGCTGTGTTTTTAGTAAGAATAGAATGAGAAAATAGGAGGCAAATGGAAGGAGAAAACGCCTGCTATGAAGTAGTGACGCAGAAGTTTCTAATTATAGGTAGTTTTGTGCAGTGGTGATGGAGACTTCACCAAACCAATTAGGCAGATATTCCGATAAGTCAGCTTGGTAAAAACCGTCGATGTAGTCTTCAAAAAAGGGGGTATTGCTTTCAATGAACTGGAGTCAAAAGTGAAGCGATTCGGACTCAGAAAAGGTAAAATGGTTGGGATTTTAGGCACACCGGGTCAATTGAGGGCGTTAGATGAGATGCAGGAAATAAATTGGACGATTGGAGCTAAATTGGAGAAGATATATGAAGAAGCACTGGAGTGAGGTTGTAGTAGTACATTTTGCCATCTGCCTTGATCAGGTGGCACGGGCTGAAACAGGCAACATTGCTGCTTTTGGATTAGACGGTTATATACAGGACGAGAACCCTTAGTTAGTTAGCGATTACATTATACAGTCTACTTATATAATCAATTACATTCCTTATACACCCAGAATCATGGGTATACGCAGGTTCAACTGGCTATTGGGCGTTGTGGCTATAGTGTCACTTATTTCGTTCACTTGGTATAATTCTGGCCACTTTTTACAGTCAAACTTCAGCCATTTTAAGGTCCAAAATGACAACTATACCAAAATAGTATTCCAGAGTACTGAACTGAAAAATCATCCCTATTCACATCAAAGGAAGTCTAAGAGTGTACTAATTCTAAGTTTAATCACGGGACCAGATGCTTATGGTCCAGATAAGAACTTTGGCCTGTTTTTGGAGGGCATCTCAACCCTAGTTCTGGATAACTACCAAATCAACCTAGGATTCTTGATTAAATCAGACAGCGAGTTCAATTCGATCGAAAATCACATCAAACGTGAATCCGGCAGTCTTCTTTTAGGAAATTTCTCGAGAATCACTTTGGTAAAGGCGCCGGTGGTTGAAATGGATGTAGTGTCTGATGATGAAACAAGACACCTGGACTCTTTCCAAAGAATCAGGAGAAAGGGTATTGCCCGTGCAAGAAACTTCTTATTGTCGTCTGCCCTCGAAGACGAAGACTACACCATGTTCATGGACGCAGATACCTATGAAATCAAGCCAGCTTCGAATTTATTATCCATCTTTATCAATTCCAAGCTTGATGTCATTGTTCCCAGAGTTGTCAAGGGACAAGATAAGGATTATGACAAGAACTCATGGAAAGGGGAAAGAACAAAGCCTTCCGAGGAGCAATTACGCAAGCTCGATAATAATCAATGGGATCAAGCAGGCTATGTCCCTAGAGATATCACTGATAATATGTTCCATTTTACCACCTACTTAAAGGACAAAGAAACCTACCGCAAGAATAAGCACAATAAGGAGTACACTGTACCTTTGGATTCTGTAGGAGGTGCAGTTCTTTTTGCAAAGTCTATCATTTTCAAGCAGGGCATCAACTTTCCAACTAGTTACATAGTGGGCACTACTTGGGACAGACTTGAGGGTTATGATGGAATTGAAACAGAAGGACTTTGCTATTTGGCAAAGGGCCTAGGTTACAAGTGTTGGGGAATGCCCAACATCGTGGCATATCATAGTGATAGGTAAGTGAACTAGAGGTGGTTTGCCTCTTCTTTCACTCACCTTTCAAATTTTTTTATGTTTTCATTTGTTCTAATGATTATGGGTATAGAATAACGGTGGGAATGGGGTTTCTTCATGGTTATCGTGTCTTTCTTTGCAAGTATTACAAGCATTGTTATCGGGTTACTCGTTCCAATAAAATTTGATACTACTGAGGCTCGAATACTCGAATAGAAGTTTTATTAAATGCACTATATACTGTAGGTAACCCTGTTTTAGCTGCGTGATTTATTCATCAACATCGGTGATCCATTGCCAGACCTTCATGATTTCGCCATGATTTTCCACAAGTTTGCATGAAACATTGGTGTTATTCTCCACTTTGTAGATGACGGAATTCCAAAGCTTCACTCGCTTCTTCAAGTTATTTTCATTGGCCAAAATGAGATCACGGAGTTGATTGGATCCAATGAACTGATTAATGTTCCTGTTGTTCATGGACAATTTATATTGATACTGTAGTTTTGTTAAAACATCCTTATAGATGATGTCAATCTTGATCAATTCAATCTTATACTGATTATATTTGTGTTGGATGTATTTGATGATTGAAAAAATTAGAAGCATGATCATCATGTTATATTTATATTGTACAATCGATCCAACAATGCTATTCTTTAACTGGCATTGTAAGCTAAGGTGCGATAAGGACGTTGATCGAAGAATCTTGTCCGTCTCGGGTACCTCGCTTTCAGTGTGGTTAGAGTTAGTAAGGAGTGTCTTGGGTGGTAAACCTGTAGATCCCGTCTGAATGTTAGTATTGATCTGTGTTAACTTGATACCTTCTTTCATCATGCTAGATGACAATGGAGTATCAGTGAATGATAAAACTTGCCTTACAATTATGTCTGGTTCTTTTTCCAACTCAGTGATGGACCGCTTCCACAATTCCTCGAATTCTTCAACGCTAATGTATGGCGCTTTCATGGACAACAAGAGATCGTGGAGGTCTTCTAACTTGATACCAGCTTGATTAATGTCTTCAGATTGACCGCATTGATTCACTGCGTTCTTACTTCTCAACAAATCTAACGCGACATCAATCATGATCTCCAATTTTTCTGCTTTCATCGAGTCGGAAATACACTTCTTGTTAGTTGGGAACAAGAAATTATTCCATGGCTTGAATTCGACAAAATCCTCATAACATCCAAGCTCGAGTTCTGGAAAGCATCTAGCATGGTTTGGGCATTGGACACATGTTGGTTTGAAATTCTTGTCCATGTAGCCACCCAAAAGCTGAAGATATTCATGGTCGTTGTTTGAGAAGGTAGATTTGTTGATCTCCTGTCCACAATACCCAACCAAAATCACCTGCTCTCTGTACCAATATCCAAAAAGTCCAAGAGAAACAAGGACGAACCATCCTAAGATGGTGAGAATAATGGAAAGACCCGATCCCTTGGAGACTGGTTTAGTTTCCAAAGCAGATGCGTTCTCTTGAATTCTCTCGAGAACTGACTTGGGGTTAACTTCTTCACTTTCATCTTCAGATAACTCATTGTCGGACAATTCGCTATGCTTGAGATTGATTGGGGTTAAATGTGGTTTGGGGGTATGTGTGTGCAATGTCCTTGGAGTCATGCGAGGAGTTCTTCTGGGGGAATCGATGATATTGGATCTAAGTCTTCTTGGGGTTTCAAGGTGCGAATTAATGGAATATTGGGGTTGGAAGGAAACTCCCAATTGCGAAGGTAAATTGAAATCGATAGTTGGGTGTTCCTCGTCGTCATTCTTTATTCTTCTAACAATCTTGTCGAAGTCTTGAGTTTCGTCAATGTCAGACGCAAATGTCATTTCCGAATCGACAAGTGGTTTCTTTGCGCTGTTTGGAACAACTTTGGCTATAGAAGACTTGACTTTTGGAGATTTGGTCACCTTGTTAGGCTTGGCAACCTTTGGACTGGATAATTTGACATTTGGGGAAATGACTTCTTCGTTTGAAATAATTGCTGTTGCTGGGGACTTGGTGATTTTGGACCGATTTGGGGTGCTCGAAGTGGATTTGGACTCTTCTTGCAGGTCAGAAACAATCTTGGAAATCTTAGGGGATTTAATTTTAGGAGACTTGGGCGACTTGACCTTTGGGGACTTGGGGGACTTGACTTTGGGGGACTTGGGGGACTTGACTTTGGGGGACTTGGGGGACTTGACTTTGGGGGAGGCCTGAGTGTAAACCACAGAATTGTCTGAATCTTGTGACTGAGAGATTTCAGCGTCAATTTTAGACTTACTTACATCACCATTCTCCTCCAACTTCAATTCCTGTTCCTCTTCCTTGATCGTGTCTGTCTGGACGTCTTCCATTCCGTCGCTCTGATTTCCATTCTTGTCTTCTTCCTTAATTTCTGGAGTCGACTTGGAGCTCTTTCTCTTCGTTTCTGAGCGCACTCTTTTCTTCTTGCCACTGTCCAGCGGAATCCGTCTCTTTTTCGAAGTAATGGACACGGGTTCGGCCTCATCTCCGGAATTCTCGCCCGAGTCTTTCTCAGATTCAGCCAGCTTGGGGGTCTCGGAGTCAGAAACGTCTTGCATCTTCAAATCGGCCGAATTGGGCGTGATTTCCTTCTCAAAAAGCTCGATCAAGTTGGCCTTCTTGGAATTTGAAGGAACGCGGACTTTGTGGCGAGACAAAATGGACCGAAGCTCGGTGACTTTGAGCTCGTGTGGATCAAATCCTGCGGTTAGTACACACATCACGTGCCATGGGATGCATCGCCATCGGGTCTGTTCTACTTACCTTCTTCTAGGTACTGTTTGTCGGCCATCCTGGCTTGCCACTGTAATTCGGGATTAGTTATTTGTTTGTTTGTTTTGAGGACACGGCACGTGCGCGCGATCACGTGCGCGCGACATCCATCGCCTGCCCATTTCTCTGCCCATTTTAGCCGCCTCTTGTCCAAGCCTTCGGCGCGTGCCAGGCCCTATTGTTGCCGCCGTGTGCAGACCGCCGTCCCTTTCAAATGGTTCTTTTTGTCTTTCAAATGGCTCTTTTTGTGGCCCTTTTCATGGCCTTTTACACTGCCTGTTTCTTTGGCAAAACGCACCTACTCAGACCACACGTCAACGTTCCAGAAGCGCATTATTTTTAATGTCGCTAGTCATACTTTTCTGTCTCCAGAACCTTAAACCGCACCTTCTGTGCACTTCCTCTGCACCTCCACTGCACCCCTTTTGCAACCTCTGTCTCCTCCTCTACTGCCATATAAATAGACCCTTTGCCCCCAGAAAGTGGCCTCCTCCATCGTACCTGTTCCTTTGCTCTTTTGCCAATTTTAACCGAGCCGCCAGCAGTCTACACGGCAGGATTGTGTCTCGAAAAGCGCCCCGCATTTGCGTGCCGTTTGCAGTGCCGCCTCCAAATTTGGCCCTCCAATTCCTCAATTCCTCACTGTCCACACGTGGTCCTCCACACGTGTGTGGGTGTGCCGGTTTGTCCCATCGCCCTAATACCTTGTTATATATGCCACCGGGCCGCCTGGTTGCATAGTTACTGCCTCCTATCTTCGTGGATCGAATTGTTGCAGCGTCTCCTGTGATTATTGTTGCCGCCATCCGCAACCGCTGTCCCCCTGTCTCGTGCGTCACACCTGTTTGTCTGTCTGTGTGCGGTTGCCGTGGGCTCTTCTTCTGCACGGTGCACTCGCAAATATTTCCCACCGCCATTTGTTCTGTTACCTGATTCTCACCGCCTACCCCAGCTCCATTATAATGGAGCACACCGCCTAGTCCCGCTATGAGTCTAATATCCCGGTCGTCGCCCTTCCCCTCGCCCAACGACACAGTGATCAACAAGATCTCCCCGAAAATGGCCTCCTCCTACACCACCACCTCCTCCGAAGCACCGGCGGCTCGAGGGCACAGCATGGTGGTCAAAACACCCGTGGACCCCTTCCTCGCCCAATACATCAAGAAGCCCAACCTCGAGTCCTCCCTCAACAACCACCAGCTCTACTTCCGCCTCATCAACAAGCAGCGCAAGGACAAGCTGCTCGACATCTACCAGAAATACTTGGTCCACACCTCGCCCTCCTCCGTTCCGCAGGTAAGGCCCCAGCACCTGGTGCCAACGTCCGTGAAAGTGGTCCACCGCCTGCCCCAGGAACCCTACTTGCCAGCCAAGAAGCCCTACGTCCAGGAAAAGGCTCCGGTACTTCCGCCACCCCAGGCCCCGCCGCAGATCATCAAAGAATACTTGCCTCGAGAATTCATGGACTGCGCCATCGACGACTTGATCAACCTCATCACCCGCATGATGCTGTCGCTCATCTCGCTCAACGACAAGTCGGTCCCCGAGTCCATATCGAAGCCCTCCTCGTCCTCCTCGTCCTCCTCCAACAGCCTCCTCACCAGATACCACTCGCGGACTCCTCCACAAATATCAACACACACCTACCTCACCCGGCTCACCAAGTTCAATAACTTCAATCCCGCGACCTTGTTGACCACCATCTACTACATTGATCTCCTCTCCCATCAATACCAACCCTTCTTCACACTCAACTCGTGGACTGTGCACAGATTCTTATTGGTGAGTACCATGCTTGCACAGAAGGCCATGGAGGACTTCTTTTACACAAATGACCACTATGCCAAGGTGGGTGGTGTGGCTGTCTCAGAACTCAACTGTCTCGAACTAGATTTCCTCGAGAGGGTGGACTGGAGATGCATGCCTGGCAAGCAGCTCCAAACAAAAGGCGAGAGTTCAATCAAGTACGCCAAGGATGTGCTTGATTTGTACTATTCGCAGCTTATTGATCTCATGGGCAAAAACGTGTCTTCAGCATCCAGGTCTGAAGGAAACAAGCATAAGCATTATTTGGCAGGACCCCCCTCGCCAATACAACCAAAAAGTCAGATATCAGATGCGACCTCGGGACACACATCCAGCATCTCTTGCGAAGAGGCGAGCATGGAGATTTCTGATTACAATTCAAATGACGACGAAGAAGATGACGATGATGACTACGGCGCGAATGAAGATGAATACGACTACATTGAAGTCGATGAGGTGGATGAAATCTTTCCATATAACGGGGAGACGAATCCAGCATTAAGAAAGTACAACTCCAGGGGTTACAGTTCAGATGGCTCTTCCTCTCCTCATCTTAAACGAAAAAGATTCGGCTGTTAGACATCCATTTTCACTTCTTGGCATAGTCATTTATATTTTGGGTTAGGTTATGACATTCTCTAGTCATCGGTTATAGGGTAGACATAGATAAATCTACAGGTATTAAGATCCACACTTCGGTGCCTCAACATAAAATGGAATAATATATAAATAAAGTCTTCACACAATACAGTTTACGAGTGGTGCATAATGTAGTTTACGAGATATAATTCGAATGTAGATTTTACACACGAATGTAGATTTTACACGTAACTTATTGATTTTATTATACCAGTTATTGATATTCTACATCAATTATTCATAAAACATGTTCAAAGAAGCGTATAAAGTATGGTGAGAAATAAAAATCGTTTGTATCATTAAGGGTCTAATACCCATAATACCAACACCTAGAGTGCAACCACTTTCTCAAAATGATCATTGAGGTTTGATGAGCTCAAAAGAACAGTACAAGCTCTTGTCGACGCTCATGACGGCACCAAAATTGTTGAATTCTCCGCAATAATTAGGGGCAGAGAAAACAGTGACCAATTTTCTTTTGTTGAAGAACTCGTAGCCGTCTTCAACCACCATATGTCCTCTGACAATCAAATCCATTTTGAACTTGTTACAGAAGTAGTCCACGTGTTTCTTTCCGAAACAGTAGGACACACCACGATCGTTCTTGGGCCAGTTCGAGATAGAAAAATTTTTCACCAGGGGGTCGGGGTCCGACCACAACAAGTCCGCCAAAAGACCCTTGTCGGGAATGTCGGTGGGTCTCTTGATGTTCTCGATCTGGGTCAAACTATGCAAGTCTGGAGACAAACCGCCGTGGATGCAGAAGATCTTGTCGTTGATGGTGGCCGCGAGGGGCAACGTGTTGAAGACGTCGACAAACTGCTTCCACAACTTGTGGTTGCCGGAAATCGAGGGCAACCGGCGCTTGCATTCATCGTAGAATCCGTAGATCTTGGTGATGTTGGCACTCTCGTGGTTTCCTCTCAACATGAAGAAGTTTTCGGGGTACTTAATCTTGTAGGACAACAAAAGCAAGATGGTTTCCAAGGACTTGTAGCCTCTGTCGACGTAGTCTCCCAAAAACAAGTAGTTCGAGTAGGGAGGGTAGCCGCAGTTGTTGAAGATCCGGATGAGGTCATGGAACTGGCCGTGGATGTCGCCGACCACCTTGACGGGAGGCGACAATCTGAGGAGCGTGGGCTGCTCCAAGAAGATGGATCTCAGCTTGTGAAGAATGTACTTCACCTCCGTGGTCGTCAAGGGAAGCTTGTCCTTCATGGCACGGCGTGACGAGGGCTTCTTGGCCATGCCGATGGCAAGCAAACGGTCGATGACCGAGTCGAGGTCGATTTCCAGCAGGGTGTTCGAGGGGAGCAAAGGCGGCGAGTTGGACAAGTTGGACGAGCTGGACGAGACGTTTTTGGTCAAGGCTTCGCCCAACACCGCGGCGCTCTTCAAGTCGTGTTTCTTGAGGTTGGAGAGCGACAACGGCTTGATAGGACGGGGGACAGCGGCTTGGGTGTGGATCTCGGCGATGGAGTCGAGCCGCTTGGCCAGGGAGACGGAATTCTGGGGATGGGCCACTTCCTTGGCCTCTGTCTTGAGGTAGTACGACGTCTTGACAAACGGCGACGTCAGGGCCAGCGACAGGAGCAGGTCGGAGTCCTTGGCCTCGCCGGCGGTGGTGAACACGGGCAGCACGGTGGAGGCGTCGGATTTGACGCTGTCGAAGGAGGAGCCGTAGACGCCGTGGGACGAGGTCTTCAAGAGCTGGGCCATGGACGCGCCGATCTCGAGGTCCAAGTCCAAGTCCTGGATGGACTGCTTGCGGGCACGGCGGGGCGACTCGGAAACGGGCTTGACCCGGAGCTTGGGCGTGGACTCGTCGCTTTTGGGCTTGTAGAAGTCGGCGGCAAAGGTGTTGGGGTTGTGGGCGCCAATGTTGATGGCGGGAGACCGGGTGGCGGAGGAGGAGGCGCCACCACCAGGGGAACTAAGGGACGATAGCTGCGATAGCGCCGGCGCCGACTCTTCGGCCTCTAGTTCGCCTGCGACGCTGGGGCCGGAGGCAGCTGAGTTGGATTGGATATTCGGCAGCGGATCATTCTTGGACGGGCTGTTTCCCATAATGGGTTGGGTGAAGATGTGAGGAAGTAGTGGTGGAGGAGGGAGGCGGCGGGTAAGTGCTAACGGGAGTTAGGGATGATGGAAGATAGGGATGATGGAAGATAGGGGATGGATAGATGGAGGGTAGGGGATGGAGGGTAGAAGGGATGAAGGAAGGTGGCAAAAAAGGGATGGAAAAAGACGGTATGAGGAAGAAGAAGAGAAGAAGAAGAAGAAGAAGAATAAGAAGAAGAAAAGGAGCAGATTAGACACAGTCGCAACAGAAGGTCAGAGACGAAAATTCGGGCTTTGTGGCGGTAGGCGAAAAGGCGCACAAGGCTAGGTCGGCAGAAAAGGAGGAAAACGTGGTGTAGGACGAGGGATGGGGCCGGAACGGGCCCGAGGGCGGCTGTGATTGGCCTGTCGCGTGTGGCGTATATCTGGGCACGGTACGTAGAAAAGGGGCTGGAAGAAGGGAGGAGCAGCGAAAGGGCAGCGAAAGGGCAGCTACAGTGCAGCAAATGGGCGCATACTGGATATACCACGTGTGGCTGTGGTCACCACTGTGTCTGGCAAGTTTGATCCATTTCCGCCTGCTGTGTTTCCTTTTTTGCTGTACTGTTGATTCTACTGACTAATCGCATCGGTGAAAAGTCTCGTGATATTTTGGTGCGACGATTGTGGCACGAGCCATTGTTGGCATAGCCATAATCCGGGGAAAACACCAAACTCCGCTGGCTAGAGCCACAAAGGTGCCAATTTACGATTGCTGTCTTCTGTGGCATTATTATGATAAAAACATGGAGACATGTGCAGAATGGAGATAACTAGAGTAAGAGAGATTGAGCGAAGTGCGCATTGAAGACTGATTCAATCAGTAGAATGGACACAGATGATAAATGTAGTTACTCTGTTCATTTGAAGCTGCTGATTCTAGTAGTTTAGTAATTCATGACCTGGGTCGTGTTGCACTGTGGACATGAGATAACACACGATAACTACTATAATTCATGACCAATTCCCATTTCAATGTGATACTTGGTGGAACCATGCTAGCAACGAGCTCCGTCTGTCATTTCCTCTGGGCCCATGATTTCCCTACACTTCTTCGCTTGTAGTTTTCACCGTCCTATTTTTGCCAGTTGAGATTATCATCCGGCTAATTCTCCTTTTCTTCGACTACAATCAGGCAACTTTGCAAGATTCACACGTCTTCTCGTGCCATTGCCAACAGACAAGTGGGTATCGGAACTAAACGTGTTTCAAATTAATTTACCTCAGGGGTCCATGGCGAAGCCTCCATGTATTAGTCGAGGAATATTGTTGAATAAATTGGCCAATTGTAAAATTGAACGATTGAAATTGTACAATTGTGGTGGAATGGTACAGTACTACATGAAGACTAGTAATTAGATTGTATCTCCTATTTCTAGGATAATGCTCTGTCTTGTGGCAAGTCAATTATCTTTTAGGCTGATAATATGCCAAATGTGCTATCTAAAGAATCTGCTCGAAAAGCCAGGTTTAAGAAGTTGAGGTTAGGGGACACATCATGGCGTTCTACGGCTTAACGGTGTATGTCACAAAGTGTCAACTTAGGTTTGGATCCTTGTTTTACTGGAGAATTTACTGTGAATACATACTAGGGGTGATAATAGCTAGGACCCTTCAATTGGGCAATTGATAAGTCCATTGAGAAAAAGACTGGTATGTATATTACAATTGCCATTTTAAACGTGGGTATCATCGGTAGGAGTTCAATTTGATATATAGTAATTATGTGAATTATACTCAAGTGTATGGAGGCTCGGCTTCCATTTTGCCCATTTCGGTACTTTCGTCCTAAGAAAACAAGAACGGATTTGCCCATAAAAGTGAACGTGTATTCGTGCCAGATTCAATCTGAAATAATCGGCAATCACTAGTTGGCGTACACTAAAGTAGGTGGCGTTTTATACCCTGTGAGTAATCATAGTCTAACAATATAATCATAGTCTAATAAAATTGACTTAACTTTGCAATAATGGTAGATCTAAATTATTCATGTACTTAGCGTCAGGTCCAAACTCTGAAGACTCCTGCTAATTTATTGGAATCATTGATTAAACTATGAAAGAAAGGAGGAATAGTATATCATGTCAAGTGCAGTATAATTGATTCCAAGTGCAGTATAATTGATGCCAAGTGTAGAATAATGATTTTACTTTGGGATCTTCGATTCCACAATAAAGTGTCTGTGAATCTGGTAAATCAACAAATTCTCATGCCAATCGAATATCCTGATAAGTAAAAGTCCTAAATTGTCAATCTGCAATCAGAGATAATTTTGACCTTATACCGGTGCCTCTATACCTCCTAAAGGTCTAATGTAGTTTTGTTAGTTCAATATCCATAGTGTCTAACTTTTCGCAACTATAAACTAAAGTTCTCCCTAATTAACACTAGGACAAGTACTCTCGCCCTAATTTCCACAACTCCAGCACCAATGACCCCCACTTCTCGTCCTAATCTCTCGCTATTTCCATGCTCACTACCTTTATTTCTCGCTACTTCTCTATTCTCGCAGTCTATCTCTCGCTATTGCCTATATCTCTCGCTATTTCGATTCTCGCAGTCTATTCCTCGCTATTTCCATTCTCGCAGTCTATTTCTCGCTATTCCTTCTACCCATATCTCTCGCTAGTGTATGCTTCGTCACAGACTTCTTTCTCTAGCACTGATGTCGTCCCCTAAACCCATTAGATCTGCTGGATGTCTCATCATAGGCGACGAGGTCCTCAATGGAAAGATCCTAGACACCAATTCCTACAACTTTGCCCGGTTCTGCTTTGATCTTTCCATTCCTCTTAAAAGAACCATCGTCTGTGGAGATGACAAAGAAGACATCATCAACTCACTCAATATCCTTCGAAACCAGGACAAGGTGGACTTGATCATCACATCTGGTGGTTTGGGGTCCACCCACGACGATATCACCTATCCTGTACTCAGTGAATACTACGGTTTGGACTACAAGTTGGATGGTGAGGTGGTGAAGAGAATGAACGACATACGGAGTTCCTACCTCCAAGGATTGCCAAAAGATCAACTAGACGCCTTCTACAAGATGGCAACATTGCCTTCGCCAACTTCTGGCGCAAACACCTCGGTAGAGAAGATCTTTGTGGAGGACTCGTTGTGGTTCCCTATCGTGGCCCTCGACCAACAGGTCTACGTGTTGCCTGGCGTGCCCCATTTGTTCACCAAGTTGATCCAGGGCATGAGACCGTACCTCCAGAGCAGGGTCAGCACCGACGGCATCGAATTGACTCGGTTGTACGTGAAAACCACGTCGAAAGAGAGCGAATTTGCTCCGTTCTTGACGGGAATGCAAAATGAAGTGGATGGGACATATGGACTCGGAACCGTGAAGATCGGCAGTTATCCCCATTTCAATTGGAAAGTCAATACCATCAGCATTATTGGTAAAGTGCCCACAGTTTCAAGAGCAAGTCTCGATGAACTTGTGCAAAGAGTGTTGAAAAACGTGGGTGGAAACCCTTCCCAGATTAACCAGGAGGAGGAGGATAAATATACCAATGAAGAGCCTCCCACAAAGGAATAAAAATAAGACGGCAAATTTAAGCTTTATACAAGATTCACAAAGGAATAAATAAGAAGACGACAAATTAAAGCTTTATACAAGATTCACAAAAGAATAAATAAGAAGACGGCAAATTAAAGCATTTATTACAAGATTTACAAGTCACCAGGAATTAATGAGAATTCAGAGTATTTGGAGCACTAAAGGTTTTCTGAGTGTTTCGGATTATTAGAAACACTATCAAAGGATTAACAACAATTGCCCTTTACTTGTCTAGAATATTGAAGTAGGAAAATTTTGAATATTCAATATTCACAGAAATATCGAATTTCTCTTCTTTTCATGACACTGGTGAAATGAACATGGCCAGGTGCCATCTCCTTCAATATAGATTACCCTCTTTCTGACAAATATAGATTTATACATTTCTGTAAGCCAATGAAAGTCCTCTTCCAATTGTGAATAATCCTGAAAGTTGAATAATACAGATGCAATCGAAGAATGAAGTCAAGCTGATCTGGAAATAGAAGTATCTTTCTAGATAGCTTCACTTCCTAAAAACTGAACTGTTTAAATAATTATGAGAAACATCTGGATTAGTGAAAAACGGAGTAATTAAGGTATAATCAGAATCAGAAACTTTGGTCCTTACTAATTAACAGAATTGTTTAAATAATTATGAAACATCTGGATCAGTGAAGAACCGATTAATCAAGGTATAATCAGGATCAGAACCACTGGTCCTTACTAATTAGCTGAACTGATTAAATAATTAGGAAACATCTGAATCACTGAAACACCGAGTAATTTAAGTATAGTCAGAAATATCAGAAACGTTAGAACTTTACTGAATAACTGAATTGATGAGTTATCAGATCAGAAACGTTAGAACTTTATAACTGAATTTATGAATTATCAGAAATATCAGAAGCGCTAGAACTTTATAACTGAATTGATGAATTATCAGAAATATCAGAAACTTTGGCCCTTGCTTAATTTTAACATTTTTATATTTTTCAGCTGCAGTTTGACTTAAAACTATAGGATTAACTGAATTGATGAATTATCAGAACCATCAGAATCTTACTTATAAATAAAGTTTGAGTATTATCTAAAGCACAATACTATCCCTAAAAGTATCCATCTACTTCTTCCGCTATTAGATACGTCCATTACTATATATTAATATGGTCTACGACCCGGTCTTCTCTAAAATAATTACAATTTCTCTTGGAACAACTTGGTGACCTGTTCAATAGCAGCACTGATTCCCTCAGGCTTGTCTCCCATACCTTGCACAATGTTGCCCTTACCACCGGTCTTTCCGCCGATTTGAACAGAAACAACCTGGCCCAAAGCAGTGGTGTCAATACCCTTGGCAATGGCCTCGTCGGAAACGTAACATCCGTGGGCAACCTTGTCAGTGGAGCCGGTGATCAAGTAGATGGACTTGGTCTTGTGAGACTTCTTGATCAAGTTGATGGCCTCGGTAATGGCCTTGGCATTGGCGTTGATGGGAACGTGAGAAACCAAGTATTCGCCAGCATCCTCATTGGCCAACCATTCATTGACGACGTCTAAGGTCTTCTTGGACTCCTCCTTCTGCTTGGCCTTCAACTCGTCCTTGATGGCCTTGTCCAACTTGTTGAACTTGTCGGTCAACTTTTGCTTGTCCAACACGGAGATGGACAACTTCTTCAAGGAAACGCCCAATTCCTTGGACTTGGCCTCCTTGGCTGCACCAAATGGCAAGTTGTGGGCGTGGTCCAACTCGGCATCGAACTCTCTGGCAATTCTTTGGACCTCGTGGGCCTCGTTGCCGGTCACAGCAACAATTCTTCTGATACCCTTGGCAATACCAGACTCTTCAATGACCACCAAGTCCTTGATTTCGCCGGTCTTGGCCACGTGGGTACCACCACAGAACTCGATGGACACCTTGTTCCATTCCTCGTTCTTTGGGTTGGACACCAAGTCGTCGACTGGAGCACCAATGGAAACAACTCTGACGGGATCAGGGTAGGTCTCACCAAAAACGGCTCTCAAGCCGTAGATCTCCTTGGCAACAGCCAAAGACACCTCCTTGGAGTAGACCGCCTTGTTGTCCTTGACGTAATTGTTGGAAATGGCCTCGACCTTGGCCAATTCTTCGGGCTTCAAGGCTTGCTTGTGAGAAAAGTCGAATCTCAACTTTTCAGGTGCAACCAACGAACCCTTCTGGTCGACAGAGTCGCCCAACACCTCTCTTAAGGCAAAGTTCAACACGTGGGTACCGGTGTGGTTGTTTCTGATGGGCCATCTTCTCAATTCGTCGTAAGTGGCGATGACCTCGTCGTTGGTGCTGAGCTTTCCTTCAACAAGAGAACCGGTGTGCAAGACGTAACCTCCGTACACTTGGACGTTGTTCACGTTGAATTCGGCCTTGCCGTCGATCACCAAGGTACCGGTGTCGTACTCCTGGCCACCCTGTTCTGCGTAGAATGGAGTTTTGTCCAACAAAATACCGTACTGCTTGGAGGAGTCGGAAATGGAGTCGGTGAAGCCAGCGCCGTCGTAGATGGCGACGATGTGGGCCTTGATGTTCTCGAGACCGTATTTGAACGAGTCGTCGGTCTTGGGAACAGCGGCATTGGAGTCCAATTCAGACAAAGCATGGACGTCCAACTTGACCAAGGTGGCAGCTCCCTTGGTACCGGTGGCCTTGGAGGCCTCTCTGGACTCCTCCTTGGCCTTCTCGAAACCGGGCTCGTCGATCTTCAACCCGGCCTCCTCGGCCATCAATCTGGTCAAATCCACAGGGAATCCGTAGGTGTCGTACAATCTCCACACGTCCTTACCAGACAAGGTCTGTTCGGGGGTCTTGGACGCGATAATGGCGTACTGTTCGAACAACTTCTCGCCTCTGTCCAAGGTCTTGGCAAACGACAACTCCTCCTCGTTCAAGATCTCCTTCAAGTCCTGGGCGCCCTTGACGATTTCAGGGAAGATCTCCTTGTTCTGCTCAATGACCACGTCCACCAACTGCTGGAAGAACGAGCCGATGGGGTAGTTCATGTACTTGCGCACGTAACGCGAGCCTCTTCTCAAGATTCTTCTCAACACGTAGCCTCTGCCCTCGTTGTTGGGGACTCCGCCGTCACAGATGGCAAACGTCAAGGTTCTGACGTGGTCGGCAATCACACGGTACGCGGTGTCGATTCCATCCACGTCGTCGGCACCGAACTTGCCGGTGTAGGGTCTGACGCCGGTGATTTCGCGGATCTTGTCGAAGATGGGCAAGAACACGTCGGTGTCGTAGTTGGAGTACTTGTTCTGCAAAATCGACACCAATCTCTCGAAACCCATGCCGGTGTCGACGTGCTTGGCAGGCAAGCCCCTCAAGGACGAATCGGCCTCTCTGTTGTATTGAATAAACACCACGTTCCACACTTCCAACACGTTGGGGTCGTCCATGTTGACCAAGTGGGCGGCGTTTCTGCCGCCAATGCGGTCGTAGTGGATTTCCGAGCAGGGCCCGCAGGGGCCCTGGTCTCCCATCTCCCAGAAGTTGTCCTTGGCGTCCCCGGGAAGGATGTGGTCGTCGGCAACGCCGACCAGGGACCAGAACTGCTTGGCCTCCAAGTCGGGCTCCAAGCCCTGCTTCTCGTCACCGCCGAAGTAGGTCACGTACAACCGGTCCTTGTCCAACTTGTAGACCTCGGTCAACAACTCCCACGACCACGAAATGGCCTCCTTCTTGAAGTAGTCGCCAAACGACCAGTTGCCCAACATCTCGAAGAACGTGTGATGGTACGAGTCTCTACCGACATCCTCCAAGTCGTTGTGCTTGCCACCAGCACGGATGCATTTCTGCGAGTTGACGGCACGCTTCAAGCTGGCAAAGTCCGACAGGGGGTCCACCGTGCCCAAGAAAATGGGCTTGTACTGGTTCATGCCAGCGTTTGCAAACAAGAGCGTAGGGTCGTTGTGAGGAACGACCGAGGAGGAGGGCACGTAGGTGTGGTTCTTTTTTGTCTTGAAAAAGTCGAGGAAGGTGCTTCTGACCTTGGAGGCCGACCAATCGCTGTGGGATGTAGACATTACTCGTTTCTGGATCAATGTCCTTATCATATACGGAGAAGAAAAGGATGAAGAGAAAAAAAAGTGTCGTGCGCGGGAGAGGACGGAAGGAAGGGAGGAAGCGGAGGGGTGTAGAGTGGAGTAATGGGGGACTTAGAGATGTGGGCGTGTGCGGAAGGGCTGTAGGAGGCGAATGCACTTGGTTTGGGTGTTGTAGCGTCTCTGTAGCGATTTCTGTGCAATTGTTTGTGCTGGTAATTGTACCGTTAAATTAGAGAGAAAGTGAGAAGGAAAGAGAGAAGGAGGGTATAATTACGAAAGAAGGGCGATTATGAGTAATTCCAAAAGAAGGGACTTGTGAGTAATTAATAGAAAGGAAGGTTGTAGGCTTGGAGTGGCCCTTTTGGGCGTGGTTATTTGCTTTTGCCGAAATACATATTGACCTCGGTCCTATTAAATAACGCGATGATGATATAGAAAGGAAGAAATATAGAAAAAGTGAACGGGATATTCTATAACGTCTATCCTGCACCATGACGTGAGCCTTTGGACGAGTTGAACTAAAGGTGAATGTTCTCTGAGATTTGAAACACTTGGCATGTTTTACCTGATGAGTCAAGAAATGATGAGTCAAGTAATATGACGAGTATCTCATTTTGGGTAATTACAGTGCCGAAACTAACACTGTTGTAGTATCTCTGGAGAGTGCTCCAATAGGTGACTACGTCAGTTACTACTGAATAAATGCTGTCCCAATATCCCAATCCAAGCATTTTCACTTTACTACTGTAGGTCTATCGCAATATTCTAATCCAAGCATTATCACTTTACTACTGTAGGTCTGTCCCAAATATTCTAATCCAAGCATTATCACTTTACTACTGTACGTCTATCCCAATATTCCAATCCAAGCAATGTATTATCACTTTACTACTGTAGGTCTATCGCAATATTCCAATCCAAGCAATGTATTATCACTTTACTACTGTAGGTCTATCGCAATATTATGATCGAAAGAAATAGTTAATACATAGATAGCGCAGAAGTGAAGTAGTGAAAATTTCTAGTAAACCCCAATTTGAGGTCCGTAATAACCTCTCTGCTGTAATTTTAGCTTTCGATCACTAGTGGTTCTAATTTCTGTTGGTGAGCTCTTCAAATTATTGAAAAAATCACTTTCTTCGTTCACTTCGTGATATCAAATAATTACATGAACCTCGAACCAATAAGAATTCCATCCTCTAATATTCACTGGTCTGTTTCTACCTGCCGTCTGCCTTTCATCTAGGCGTAGTCCTGATATACAGGAGTTCCTGTACCATGATCTTGATACAGGAAGTCTCGGTGTAGGAAGTCTCGATGTAGGAAGTCTCGATGTAGGAAGCCTCAATGTAGGAAGCCTCGATGTAGGAACAGCACGGTACAGGAAGCCAAGCATACAGGACCTCGAGAAACCTGGGGTAGCTGCATTGCAGTGGATGCAAATTGGCAAATTATGGTTGGAGGTGAAAAATGGAAAAAAGCGAGGAAAGGCAAAAGGAAAGGTATGAATAATTAATTCTGCCAAATCATCGGTGCCAATTCACGAAAAATAGCATAAAACTAGGGAGTCAATCCACCCAAATAATCAGTCAAGTTAATAAATAAACTCTCTTCTCTTATAAACTCTTCTCTCATAAACTCTCTTCTCTCATAAACTCTTCTCTCTTCCTACATCGCTCAGACAAAACATAATATAAAACAATTCAGAAATAAAGCATTACCGTCTCAACCCGGGGTGGAACTGCCTCATGGCCGCGTGGTCATGGGCCTGGACACTGGGGTCGACGTTGGGGTCGATGTTGGGGTCCACGGGCGGGTTCTGGTTGTGGAGGGCCACGGCAGCAGCCGCGGCTGCTGCCGCAGGCGTGGCCTCAATGGCCGCAATCACCGCCGCGTCTTGCACCGACGGAGTGTGGGCCTCCTCGTGGTGGAGGTGGTGGTGGAGACCGTTCTGGGCCAACTGCTGGGCCTCAGAAGGACCAAAGTGGCCGGCCGCAGCCGCCGCCGCAGCCAACGAGCTGGGAATGTTGCGGTGCATGGGCTTTTCCACCAAGGTGCGGGCGCTCTTCAGGCGCTTCTTCTTGCCCGAGAGCGGCTCGGGCGCGTGGTTGTGGTTGGGGTTGATCATGCGCAAGATCCACATGTCGCCCAGGAGGTCGCCGTACTCCAACTCGTCCTTGACCTCCTTCTTGACCTTCTTCTTGTCCTTGTCGGACGGATACAAGTTGGCCACAAGACGGTAGCCACACTTGTTGCGCTTGGTGTAGGCCACCCGCTGGCGCTTGGACAGGTCCTTGACCGTGGTCCGGAACAGCCCCGAGCGCTCGCACTGGAAGTACACCGCCTTGGGCTTCGACAGGTTGATCACGATCTTGCACCGCTCCTCCACCAGGAGCACGTCCTTGACGTACTTGACCAAGTACGTCTTGGAGCTGAAGGTCTTGATGACCTCGTTGTCGCTGAAGCGCGACCCAAGCATGCCGCCATGGTCAAACTCCTCCGGCATCTGCTGCTGCTGCATCTGGTGGTGGTGGTGCAACTGGTGCACTTGTTGTGCCTGCTGTTGCTGGAACTGCATCTGCTGCTGCTGGTGCAACTCCTGCTGCTGCAATTGCTGCTGGCGACGCTGGAGCTCGGCCCGATGCTGGAACTCGGCATTGGCATACGAGTTCTGGTGATGGGGATGGAACTGGTTGGCTTCTTCTGGAAGTCCGGAGTAGGCAGACGCCGACACAGCGGCGGCTGCAGTGGCGGTGACGGAGTCGAAGTCGGGACGCACGTTGACGGGGTCGTGTGCCGACGCGTCCAAGGGGATGGCGGTGGATCTTTCGCTAGAGGTAGAGGGACCCAGCATGGAGACGTGTTGTTGACAGTTGTGGATATAAGCACTTCCTGCAGGTATTTGTTGTTGATGATGTTGGACCATGTCACGTGGTTGAGTCACGTGATATACATCACGTGGCAAATGTCGCCATGTCGCATGTTGGGCCCCATCAAGGGGCCTATCAAGGGGCCTACTTACTGTAATGGGCCGTGGGCAAGGTGCTGTGATCGCTGCGTCATTTCTAAGCTCTCTAATAAGCGAATCTCACAGAAGAGGGTGAATTGGTTATAGTATGGTTAGATACTGTTAACTTCAGTGGTAACAATGTCGCGCTCAAATGTGGTAATATTAATACACTATATAACCTGATAAACAAACAATATAAATATTTTATCAATACAGCTCTTGAATCATGTTAAGGGAGATTTCGACTCGTTTATGGCTGTATTCCGTAAGGATAGTTCCTTCCGACCAGAGCAAGTCTATCCTAGTCACGTGCTCCTGTGGTAGAATGATCGTTTACAATATTTTGATTCACTGGGGTGATTTTGTGTCCTTCACACCACTCTCTAGTACCATGCTTGCCCATATCTCTTCTTTCCCTCCTTATTGGATTTCTGCAAATTGGCACCTTCACTACTGTCAGTCACGTGAATTTATTCAATATCAGATTACCATGCTAAATTATGCTGAATAATAAAAGCTGGCTTCTGTGAGTCAGTCCATAAATCTCAGACCACTATTATCTCTATCTCTTCTTTCCTCTCTTCTTTCCTCTTTTTCCCTCTTCTTTCCTCTCTTTCCTTCTGTTTAATGTAATCTTCGTTGCACGTGTTCTGGATCACGTGACGCGATACATATGACCCTATTTCACAATAATCTATTGATCACTAGTGACTTTTGCGTCGCTCCATACTTGTTATCGAAGCCATTGTGGTCCTTATCGCCTCTCTGGTCCTGTCTTGTTGATACCTACTCATCTGCCGTTGTTCTATCTCACGTTATCACCTCCACTTCAAGCATTTCACCTCCACTCAAGCACTTCACCTCCTCTTTAAGCACTTCCCATTCACTCCACCATGTCCCTTCTGTCCATTTACGCCGACTCCCGCTTCGTCCACTTCCTCCAAACACACCAGGACGCCCAATCAGACCGTGACCTCCATTGGTTCATCAATTCCGTCGTCACTCCCGAACTTCCACAACTCATAGAAGCCCTCCAAATATGCTGCAATCTTCTCATCTACAACTCGCCCCAGCAGCCGGATGAGGCCAATCACATCGAAAAAGGACCCGCCATCAAGCTCCCGTTCTCCACAGCGAAACTGGAAGCTCTTAAGGGCATTATTGTGCGAGATGGGCCCTATGTGACCCATATGTCAGTAGCCGTCAAAGACCACCATTTCAAGCACCTCCACACGCTAACTCTCAAGAAACCCATCGTTCTTCGACAGATCATGACGGCCAAAGAGGCGGTGGAGAGCTCCATCGCCCTAATCCGCAGTCTTTCCGACGAAGTGGCATGTTCTGACATAGGACACCAGCAGTTGGTGGACTGGTTCAACTCGCTTCTCCACGAGCTCCAGACTGCCAAAAGCTGTCTCCAGCTTCCTACAGACCCCAGTCTTGTGTTTCCCATGAACGTGACACCAGCAGACTCGTTCAAGCCCGAGCTTCCGTCCACTGTTTCTGTCGATTTGTACATCAGCCAGGCAGAGGTGTGTGTGGACTTGAAGAGCCTCCACCACGTCACCGAGAAGCCCTGGGGCGACTTCACCAGCGGCGGTCTCTCGTACGTGGATAAAATCAGAGACGAGATGCGTCTTCCCAGTTCTCATGACACTCCAGTAGCAGCCTCTGTGGCTGCTACTCCTCGGTCCCAGTCGCCGTTGCATGCCTCTGAAATCGAAGACAGATTGAACCAATTGGCCCAGACGGCCGAGAAACCCAGTGAAGGTTCCAGAATGTTTTCCAGCGTCATGAGCCACTTGCTGTTGAAGCCCAGACTCGACCCAATCGACTACGTCACCAAGTGTATTACCTACAGCAATATGGTGGTGATGGTCAACAAGAAGATCGAGGTGTCGTCGCCAGACCCCGTGTTGGTGAGTGCATTTACCAAGTTGGACAGCGTGGAGTACTTGCTCAGCTCGTTTCTTGTCAATCTCGAGCATTTGATGAAGTGAAGAATCTTCTAATTGATTCTTGAATGGACTATTTTATGAAATGCTACAGTCACAATGAATGGACTCTATTTCTGAAATGCCATATTCAATAAATGGACTATTTTATGGAATGCTATAGTCACAATAAATGGACTATTTTATGAAATGCTATAGTCACAAAGAATGGACGATTTTATGAAATGCTATAGTCAAAATGAATGGACTCTATTTCTGAAATGCCATAAAGGAAGGTCATAATCCCATGGAAGGCTATAATCTCATGAATTCCATGATCTAGTGGAATATCTCCATAATATGGAATACCTTTATTTTATGGAATTCCTCAATCTAATGGAATTTAATGAATGGGTAAGCTGGAGAATGGGTTGATTTCCAAGTCAATTTATGGACATTCAATGCACTGGCAACTTAACCGATGCACGAGACGGTCCAATTGGTCCAATTGATTCACTGGTCAGTTATTTCAATGGAGGTCTATACAGATAATTCACTGGTCAGTCAATTCAATGGAGGTCTATCCAATAGATTCATTGATGAGTCAATTCCATGGAGGTCTATCCAATTGATTTACTGGACAGTCAATTCAATGACGGGTCTGACCAGTCCAACTCAATGATGGTCGGCATTTAATAACAGACCATTCCAATCGAATGCACTGAGTTTTCAATTTTTTCATATGGTCGTTTCTTATATGTTCATACCCTAGGGTTTATGTTGACCCAGTATCATTAATAATTGCTTATTCTGGTAAAAAGCATCAATCTCTCCAAGAGCAATAAATATACTAATTCTATCAATTGTAATAATTATTAGTATCATATTCCACTTCTTCAACATTTTTGGTCACTTTCTCTATTTTTGTATAATTTTTACAAAAGTAATAAATTACATTTATTGAAAAATACCAACTGTATCGATTCAATTGTCACTTCACCTTCTGACCCTATTCCCCATCAATTACAATAACATAACCTCAAACCTGAAACATACAAACCCTCTTCCCTTTATGCTCTACCTGTATTTTTCATAAATCGGATGTTTTCAAAACTACAAAATGCATCACCTCCATAGACTAAAACATAACCTTCCCACCATCCAGCTGCTTCCATCCTTACCAGCAATGGGTCGTAAAAATAACGTCCTCCTCTCAAATCTCTCCATACTCGTGAGCCTCTCAAGACAATAGATAGAACAACCCCAAACAATCCAACCACCAGCCAAATTGGCCACAACCACCACAGTACGCTTCTCTGTCCATTTCCGGCACTTTTGCACCCCGTTTCCACCAGCTGCCTCGACTTTTCACCCACTTTAGTCCCGTGCCACACTTTGCCAAAAGCACAGACAAGACAGAAACAGACCACGACAAAACAAGCACCGATAGCGCAAACAGCCAGCAAAAGCCACGTCCGACATCCCCCGTTCCGTCTCCATTGCACCGTCACAGTCAACACCTCGCTAAAGCGGCGCTTGGGCTCTTTTACGGCCACAACCACAACGGTGTCATGCTTATTGTGTAATGTCCTTCACATGGTTTCTAGTGCTTTTGACGTCCATGTTCCTTCGCTTTTGCCCCCCAATAACCCCTGTTTTCTTTGCTCCAACCGTCCGTTTGCCCTCCCTACGTGTTCTCCACTCCCCTTCCGCTCCCAGTCTTGCCCCTATGTCCGGCTACACCGTGTTGGCGGACTCGTTGTCCATCGAAAAGCCCTTGATCGATGACCGCCACTATCGCTTCATCAAACTCGACAACAACCTCAAGGTCTTGCTCATCCATGATGCCCAGGCCGACAAGGCGGCGGCGGCCTTGGACGTCAACGTCGGTTCCTTCGGCGATTTCGACTACAACGTCCACGGACTTGCCCATTTCTGTGAACACCTCTTGTTCATGGGCACCGACAAGTACCCCGAAGAAGACGAGTACGGGTCGTACTTGGCACGCCATTCGGGGTCGTCCAACGCCTTCACGGCGTTGGAACACACCAACTACTTCTTCCAGGTCGGTTCCGACCACTTGGAGGGCGCCTTGGACCGGTTTGCCCAGTTCTTCATCGCGCCGTTGTTTTCCAACAGCTGCAAAGACAGGGAGATCAACGCCGTGGACTCGGAAAACAAGAAGAACCTCCAGAGCGACCTCTGGCGCCTCTACCAGTTGGACAAGGCCACGGCCAACCCCCGCCACCCCTACAACGGCTTTTCCACCGGCAACCACCAGACCCTCCATGATGACCCCATCAAAGACGGCCGCAATGTCCGGGACATCTTGATCGAGTTCCACCGCAACAACTACCTGGCCAACCGCATGGGCTTGACCATCCTCGGCCGGGAGGACTTGGACACCTTGACGGCGTGGGCCATCGACAAGTTTGCGCCTGTTGCCGACAAGAACTTGCCCCGTTCGGACTACAACGGCGAGCTTGTCTTCACCGAAACAGAGCTAGGCAAGTTGATCTCGGTCCGCCCGGTCCAGGACACCCACCGGCTCGAGTTGAGCTTCATGATTCCCGACGATTTCGAGCAGACTTGGAACATCGACCCGTCCCACTACTACACCCATTTGCTTGGCCACGAGAGCGCAGGCTCGATCTACCACCACATCAAGGAGAAGGGCTGGGCCACCGAGGTCACGTCGGGCCTCCAGAGAACGTGCCGAGGCAGCAGTGCCTTTTCTCTCGAGGCAGAACTCACGGCAGAAGGTGTCAAGCACTGGAAGGACGTGGTCGAGGTGGTGTTCCAGTACTTGAAGATGGTGGGCTCGTCCGAGCCCAAGGAGTGGATCTGGAGGGAGAACCACGACATTTCCAAGGTCAACTTCAAGTTCCGGCAAAAGAGCGAGGCCTCGTCCACGGTGTCGAAATTGAGTGGAAACTTGTTCAAATACGGCGACGGCGGCTTCATTCCAGCAGACTACATCTTGAGCTCGTCCACGCACCACCAATTCGAGCCCCAGTTGATCAAGGACTTCGGCAAATACTTCAAGCCCTCGAATTTCAGAGTCTTTTTGATTTCCAAAAATTTGGACGACTTGCCCAGCAAGGAACAATGGTACGGAACCGAGCACAAGTTGGAAGACTTGCCCGAGGACTTGACCCAGCGCTTGGAGTCCGTGACTCTCAACCCGTCTTTGCACTTCCCCTTGCCAAACCAGTTTATTCCTGAAGATTTCACTGTTTTGAAGCAGAAGTCCGAAGAACCCTTGAAACATCCGTATCTCTTGGAAGACTCCAACAGATTGCAGCTCTGGTTCAAACAGGACGACCGGTTCGAGGTTCCCAAGGGAAATATCGAAATACACATCCACTTGCCTCCAACCAATGCCGATGTCAGAGCCAGTGCCTATTCCAGATTGTTGGTGGAACTCATCACCGACAACTTGAACCAAATCACCTACTACGCCTCCATCGTGGGATTGAGAGTCACCATTTCCCACCTAAGAGACGGCTTCAACGTGAAGTTCTCTGGTTATAACGACAAGTTGACCGTTTTGATGGAACAAGTGCTCTCCAAGTTTTTCCTGTTCAAGCCCTCCAAGGACAGATACGAAACATTGAAGGAAAAATTGATCCAGGACTACCTGAACGCTGGCTTCGTGAGTCCTTTCCAGCAGATTGGCGTGCATTTCTTGGTCTTATCCAACGACGGCGTGTTCAGAAATGAAGACAAGGCCCAATATTTGAAAGAACAGACCACTTTTGAAGATTTCACCAAGTTTGCTACGGAGGAAATCTGGAAAGATGGTGTATTTTTGGAGTCCATTGTTCACGGAAACTTCGATATCGGCAATGCTAATTCTGTCAAGGACTTGGTGCTTAAATACACCAAGAATTTCAAGCCCATTGCCGAAAGTGCTGAAGATATCCAGAATATCATCAGATTGCAAAACTACGTGGTTCCAGAGAACACCCAACTGAGATACGAGTTATTCACACCTGACCCCAAGAATATCAATTCATGCATTGAATACTTATTCCAGATTAGTTCAGATTCTCAGGACGACAGACAAAGAGTGCTTACTGATTTGTTCTCAACAATTATCAAGCAGCGTTCGTTCGATCAGTTGAGAACCAAGGAACAGTTGGGATACGTCGTTTTTTCAGGAACGAGATTGGGAAGAACTTCCACGTATTTCCGAATCTTGATCCAATCCGAGAGATCTACTGAATATTTGGAATATAGAATTGATGAGTTCTTGGCCAAATTTAGACAGTACTTGAACACCTTGTTGACGGACGAAGAGTTCAATTCTTTCAAGCAATCGTTGAAGAACACCAAGTTGACCAAATTGAGGTTTTTGTCAGAGGAAACAGCAGGTTACTGGAATGAGATCCAAAGTGGTTTCCTTGATTTTGAAGAGAAAGACAGACATGTTGAAATCTTAGAAACCATAAGCAAGGAGGAACTCTTGCAGTTTGTGGATGAGTACATTTTCAATTCTTCAAACAAGACTGCCACGGTGGCTGTGCATTTGAAGGCACAACAAGTGCCTGAGGTTTCGCAAACAAAATTGGTCCAAAGCACATTGTTGAATTACTTTACACGTCATGATCTCAAGCTTAGTTCCGACGTTTTGGATGCTATTATTGCGAAGCATGAGGACAATTTTGAGGCCATTGCTGAAGAGCTTGAAGTCGAACTCAAGAAGAATGACTCCAATGACGTTGGAAGCGGCTTCAAGAACGACTTGGTGAAGACAGTGAAGTTTGAAATTTTGCACCCAGTTCCGGAAAAGTATCCAACTGGACACTTGTACGATGTGGAGGGATTCAGAAAGCAATTCCACAAGGGGGGCATGCCTGTTCCATTCAAGCCCAAGTCTGAGTACTACTATCCAGAGGAGCACTGCAGATTATAGATGATCTAAAGAGAGGTGACAAAATAGGGCTTTGATAGGCTATTATAGAGCTATTATAGAGCTATTATAGAGCTATTAGATTAGACTAGATCACATAGATATATTCAATTTATGACTAATAAAAAGAACTAGTGTGGATTATGAGAAAGTACAGAATTAATTTAAGAAAGGATTGTACAAAACTAGATTGAAATTGTTCAGTTACATCGTGTCCATGATTTTGTATCGATATAAGTTCACCTTATTTTGCCACTTGGTTCATTATAGTACGCATTTTTGGAAAATATACAAAATAGCGTAAAAATGTCAAAAAAGCACCAAAACAAGCGAAAGTTCGCCACAATATACACGAGACACAGTTAAACAGCCCAGTCTAGGCAAACACGTATCCAGAGGCTCCATAGCCCAGATATATACCCTGACACCCCAGGTCACGTGACCTATATCGCATATAACCTCTCCTAGTTTCAACTTTACACCACCCCTAATGACACTCAATCTAGCCAAAGTCAGTGACGAGTACTTTGCCAAGCTCTTCACGTCAGGCCCAGACCAAGGGGCCGTCAAGGCCAAGGTCCTCCTTGTTGATCGCTACACTACCCCCATCATTTCCATGTCGTATACCCAGTCTCAATTGCTCCAGAATGACATCATATTAGTCGAGTTGATCGAGAAGCAACACGAGTTGAACGTGATGAAACACGTCAATTGTGTGGTCTACATCAAACCCAACAAGGATTCCATCTACAACTTGATCCAGGAGTTGAAAAACCCCCACTTCAGTAGCTACCAGGTGTACTTTAACAACACGGTCAACAAGGCACAACTCGAGAAGCTAGCCGAGGCCGACGAGTACGAGGTGATCCAATGTGTGGTGGAACTCTTCCAGGACTACGTGATCGTCAACCAGAACCTCTTCATTTCGCAGAAAGAGGAGCAGCTTGTGGAGATGCAGAAGTCGTCTGATTCCATTGTGGAGGAGTCCAACAGCATCGTCAGCTTGTTGTTGTCGTTGAAGAAGTGTCCCGTGATCAAATACGAGCCCAACAGCATCGGTCTCAAGCGGTTGAGTTCCGAAATCTTGTACAACATCAACTCCAATTCCAATAACAACCTTTTTGACGACTTGAACGACAAGTCCGACACCCCGCCCATTTTGCTCTTGCTAGACAGGAAAAACGACCCCATCACCCCGTTGATCTCTCCATGGACATACCAGTCCATGCTTCACGAGCTCATCGGCATCAAGAAGAACATCGTCGCATTGGAACTGGCCAAAGAGTCCGTGACTCTTTCCGAAACCCTGGACAAGTTCTACAAGGAGTCGTTGTACTTGAACTACGGAGATTTGACGGAAAAGTTCCAGAAGTACGTGGAGCAATACAAGGCACAGACGAACCAGTCATGGGGTGGAAACTTGAACACCCAGAACCTTTCTGAGCTCAAGAAAATGCTCACCAAGTTCCCCGAGTACAAGAAGTTATCTGCCAACATTTTGAAGCACTTGAACTTGATCAGTGAGTTGGACAAGGAGATCTCCACAAGAAGCTTATGGGATATTGGAGAGCTCCAGCAAACCATCATCTGCGATTTGGACAATCAACAGGCTTTGAAAGCCAGATTATTGGATCTTTTCGACAACCCAGCCATTCCAACAGAAGAGAAATTGAAATTGGTCATTTTGTACTCCATACGGTTCCCCAATGCCAACGAGATCTCAGCCTTTGTGGGCAAATTGAACGACCCCTCCAAGTCAGACCCGGTCTTGACTGTCACGCAAAATTCGTTGTTGAAAAAATTCAAGAGTCTAGTTGGTCCCAATTTGCGAAGCAGAGCTTCCAGTAATGGCACCAATACCAACTTGGGAGGTCTCTTCAACAAGAAAATCAATATCAACAACTTGTTTACTGGCATTGGGAACGCAAACCCCCAAAATGACAATATTTACATGCAATATGTGCCCAAGTTAAACGAAATTCTAGAGCAGATGATTGTGCCCACTAGCCAGACGGAAAATGGCCACACAACCCAGTTTTCCACTCTAGTTCCAGACGTGGTCAAGAAACAATTTGGCCTGGGTTTGAGAAATGACCCAGTACAAGATATCATCATATACGTCAAGGGAGGAGTGACGTACGAGGAAGCCCGTTTGGTGCACGAATTGAGCAAACTGAACGATAAAGTCAACGTGATTATTGGAGGAGATACGATAATAAACAGCCACCAATGGTTGGAGAGCTTGTACGACTCGATTAATGACACCCAGGAACCAGCACATGAAGAAAACCGTGCAGAAAGACGAGCTCAATTGAGAGATATATTGTAATTAGTAATACGAAGTAGGAGGAAGGTACTTATAAGAAGAAGCACGTAGAAAGAAGAAGAGCCATTTATTTTCAATTAAATTCAATGAAAGGATTCATACTAACTAAAATATAAATTTAAATTTATGATTATTGGCTAAAGAAAGTGAAATGTATAAATTATTACATATACCAATTATAGATGGAATGTATGTTCATTCCAATTATAAATGAGTTTTCCAATACGTTCAATTTATCTACTTACTCCATGAGACCTCAATTGATTCTGAACACTTTCATGACATAACCATTCTTCCATTTCATGACATAACCATTCTTCCTAATTTACACATTTCCTAGTCCTTGAATTCTATCCAATTACGGGAATTTTACACAATTTAGCAAGAATGTTTTCCAAGATAACCGATCATTCCAATTATACCAAAAGGACCCTGTTATCTTATCAATTCTATCAATACGTCTCAATTCAATCGTTCATTCAATTATGCAACATGAACCCTGTATATTATTCTATCAATTCTTTCATAATTGCATATTTAACGCAGAGAGTGTGGGCTGTTTGTAATCACACTCAACTAGTTGAATGCTAGAGTTGAATAATTATACTAAACTAGTTGATAATTATACTCAACTACTAGAATAATTATACCAAACTAGTTGAATAATTATACCAAACTAGTTGAATAATTACTAGAATAATTATACTAGACTACTAGAATAATTATACTCTACTAGAATAATTATACTAACTACTAGAATAATTATACTAGACTCCTAGTATAATCATACTCAACTACTAGAATAATCATACTCAACTACTAGAATAATCATACTCAACTACTAGAATAATTCTAGCTTAACATTTATCATCATTTTCTTTCATTTATAATAATTCCAGCCAATCAACTGAATGCTATAGGTACAAAGATAATTATACAGTCGAACCACGTTCACGGAGCATATTTTCCAAACTTCTGCTCCCAGTTTAGTATACTTTCAGTGAGGCGTTCCATGAGACGAAGATTTTCGTCGAACGTCTTGATCACAGTGCCACTTTCCAACACGATCTGCGTGTCGGTCGCGGCGTCCTTGTAGTTGAATAGCTCGATCTTGTTGACCTTTTCCTCCTCCAATTCGATTTGTGACCGTCCCAACCACTCGAGAATGGCCCCAGTCCGCTTTCTCAACTCGTAGATGGACGACTTGTCGCTGACATAGCGTGGCTTGGACGGCTGGCTGACCAATTCGTCCTTGTTCAAGAGGGCCGAGCCGTTGGCGGGGGTTTTGTTCTTTCCATTTGGTCTTGTTTCCGGCTCTGTTTCCGGCTTCTTCTTGGTCTTGAACGCACGGGCCGACCGCGGCTTGGCCCGCCGTGACGAGGTGTCCGTCCGCTTGCGGTCGGCGGCCTCGTCCAGGCGCTCGTCCTCCATGTTGGAATTGCTGATGTCGTGGTCGGATTCGGCGTGGTCGGGCTCGGCCTTCATCTTCTTATTGGCTGGTTCTTCTGGAGTGTCGTTTCTGCTGCGGCGTTTGGGGCCCTCGGAACGTTCTTTTGCAGCAGTGCTGGAACCAGACGCAGCAGAGGGGGCAGGCAGTGCCAACCCCGACCGTTCGCTGGTGCTGTCGGACTTCTTGACGTCGGTGCGCACGGGAAGCCCGGACTCTTTGGCGCTCTCCCGCAACGCCTTCTGGAGCTGCTCGTCGTACGAGTCGTCGTAGTGGCGGCGCTCCTTGCGCGACGTCTTGTGGTCGCCTGCCGACGCTGTCGGCGACGCCAGCGACGCCGCCAGCCGCTTGGCCCTGGCCCTAGCCTTGGACGTCAGTTGACCGGCGGCCAAGTCGTCCATCAGGAGCTTTTTGCGGCGCTCGTTGACCGGACGGTACAACGTCCGCACCACGCCGCCGTGATCGTAGAGAAACACGTGGAGATCCGGCTTGCACAACTCACACCAGTACTTCTCAGGCACATCGTCATTGGTAAACAACCCCACACAGTAGCCGTGCTGCCACACCGAACACTTGTCACACTGGATGAAGAGGCCCTGGTCGATCCGCACGTGCAACTCCTTCAGCAAAAGGTCTGCCAACAACGGTGACACCATGGCGGCAGTCAACTCATCCACTAGACATACACAGCGGGTAACTTCAAGCTCGTCTTCTTCGGGGTCGTCTTCGGGCTCGGCTTCGTAGTTGTTGGACTCGTCGTCTTCGGGGTACTCCGCGGTGTCGGTGGCGTCGGCATACGCCTTGGATCTGCCTGAACGCCGTGACATGGAATTGGAAAGGAAAGGAATGGAGTTAGTAGATTAATGGATAAGTAGAAGATATGTAGATACATGCAGGATTACTACATGCAGTACCACTATACACAGTATTAGTATAGGCAGTATGTAGAAGTGCAGGACCTTTAAGTGCAGTATCATGGTATACAGTACGCTTACATACACAGCCCCTTTGTGCACACTTCATTTGCACGCGCCGATCCGCTCAGATAAGCGCGGTCCCAAAGCTCGGTCTCAGTCTCAGGAGGGGTCCGGTGCTGGTGACCCCGCAAATGGCCCGCCACGGGCGTCTACCCCGCGAGGGGCGACTCTGCCATCATCGCCCGTCGCAGACCCCTCCTCCAACCCCACCTCTCGATTGTCTTTCCACAAGCAAACAAGGCCCCCTTTCCCCATGTATTGATAGGTCTAAATCCTAGTCATGCCGCCCTGCAGCAACATGCAAGAGGACAATCGTCTTTAGTCTATTTCCTTGTCCTTGTTCCCCAACATTATCTATTCTGGTCAGATCATCTAACCAGCAGTTTCTCTTCCAACTTCACCATTGCCTTGCATGGAGCGACTTCCGACCTGCAGCGACTTCCGACCCAGCCCACTTCCGGCCCCAAGCGTTTTCACTTCCACTTCCAGCATAGACCAGCGTTTTCTACTTCTAGATAATCGCTAGTAAAGCATCGGGCAATAATTCATTATTCTAGTAGTAAGTATTTATTAGAAGTGTGCCTCTATTGTTAGCAACTTTTTCCCTAGCAACGTCGCTTCGTAATTTTCACAGCTTCTTTTGTGCAAACCTTTCATATGGCACTAATCTGCCAGAGAAGTGATACTATTTGCAAGTTACATTAAGCTTACCCTATTCTCTTTATTTGATCACTCTCTTTATTTAATCACTCTCTTGTTTAACCACTCTCCTATTTAATCACTCTCTTTATTTAATCACTCTCTTATTTAACCACTCTCCTATTTAATCACTCTCTTTATTTAATCACTCTCTTATTTAACCACTCTCCTATTAAATCACTCTCTTATATATTCACTGCCTTCTCCTTCTTCTCACCATTCTATCGACGCACTTTTAGGCGGACTCTTATCAACGATTCATCTCCAGATCTATTTCTGTTTTCGGTAACCCACAATCGGAGTCTGAATTTTCAGAATTCATTTCCAGAATTGACCCCGTGAGCCGATGCTTTGTTGGGTCTCATACAACAGCATCACACGATAAGTGAATCTTTAGTCCCGGATTCTGCTTCTTCGTTGACATGTGCCAAATGGCCACTGGGATTATTTCCTGACTTGTCTCCATTTAGTTAACTAAGTGCTACTTGCGTGATAATATCCACAAAAGGATCAAACCGAGGTGTATGCCAGGTACTCATCCCTATGACTGCAAGGCTGGATTAACTGAAGAGAGAAGGTTCTTAATGCAGTAATTGAGAAATGGAGAATGTATCATTTGATCAAAATGGTCCACATTAGATCACGTACGATCTAAATTCGATTGAAATACGACTGCATTTAGTGGTGCATTTGCATGTATTTAGTCACATTAGATGCTTTGCATTAATTTAGTCACATTTGACTTTCTTGTATAATTTAGTCACATTTGATACTTTACATTAATTTAGTCACATTTGACTTTCTTGTATAATTTAGTAACATTAGATGCTTTACATTTATTTAGTCACATTTGATGCTTTGCATTAATTTAGTCACATTTGACTTTCTTGTATTAATTTAGTCACATTTGACTTTCTTGTATAATTTACTTACACTTGACTTCTTGTATTAATTTACTCACATTTGATGCTTTGCATTACTTTTGATCTCTACAATCGTTTCAAATTCATTTTCAGATTAATGCTGCCAATAATAATAATAATAACTTAAATAAATGCACACTCTAGTTCACCACTTTCATACTTCCGTCTCTGTCAAATGTGCCTTGACATCTAATGTAAGGATCAATCTCAAGATAGAGGTCACTGAGTCTAGTCCCCAAAGCAAGCTTGTCCTGCAAGTACTGCTCGCTGACAGAAGGGCTCGTCGATTCGACCCATCTAATAGTAGACTCAATAAATTGCATTTGCAAGAGGTCCCGTTCAAACATCAACTCACGGAAGTGCTCATTCTTCTTCTTGGGTGGAGCTAAGTCCTTCCGAGATGGATGAACGTACGTAGGGGTGGTAGGGTCATGTCCTCCAAACTCCTTAGGAATGTACTGTGGGTCAATGAATTGCGACAACTCGTTGTAATTCTTGGTGAAGTGAATCTTGGAGGCAACCACAGGGTCCAACCATCCCTTGATAAGGTTCCACACAGTGGAGAAAATCCAAGGGGCATTGAAGATCATCACACTTCCCAAGGATTCGGGGTAGTGTGCTTCAAAGATGTCCGCCAAGAACTTGATGGCTTCGTAGTCGGCATTCTTCAATGAGAAGCCGGTCAAGTCGAAAACAACGGAACACTCATCAACAGAATGATGAGTGTCTTTCAATTGCAATCTGCACCATTCGACACACAAGACGGCGAATCGTTGGGTTCCTTCAAGAGGCGAGTCCGTGCCAAAGTGCTTTCTAGCCTGGAAGAAGAAGAGAGGGTTTCCCTTCTTGTCAACACCCTTGATCCACATCTTCTCCACCTCGAAGTTCTTGATGAATCCAGGGTTGGTGCCGTCAAGATACGACTTTGCATCGGCCTCGTTAAGCCAGTCCTCCACGCTCATCTCATTTGTTCTCCAGTTCAAGGACTTGGACAACATCTGGATGGCCTTTTCAGTGTCCCACTTTCTGGCTCTGACAAAACGCAACACCATGTTGTCCAACATGTTGTTGCTACAGAAGTTGATGAAGACACCCTCGTGCAAGGATTGAGGCTTGTACTTGGCCAACACGGGCAAAATGCCGGGGTTGGTGACGACCTTGATCTTGGAGCCAATGTTGGAATTGACCTTAGGGCGAGCGACGTTGGCGTCAGGCTGGTGGCTGATGGGGGCCACTGGAGCGACGGGAGGAGCAGCAGGGGCCGCTGGAGCGTACAGCGACTTCTTGGGGTCGAGGCGAGAAGTCACCTTGCTAGGGTTGGAGATGCTGGAATTGCGGGAAGTAGGAGCCGGGGCCGAGGGCTTGGCCGAGTCCTGCAAGAGCGAGGAGTAGCCGTTGATGGACTTGATGGAGTTTCTTCTGGAGGGGGAGTAGCCATTGGCGGGGCTGGCAAACTGGGTCTTTTCGCCGGGGTGCACAATGCCCTTTCTCTTGGTGTAGGGCGAGCCGCCCTTGGGCACGGGAGGCTCGAGGGGCTGCTGGTGGCCAAAGTTGAGGCTGTCCTCGGGCTCGGTGAGCGAGGTGGATGCAGTGACAAACGAGTCCATGGAGGCGGAGTCCGAGTCGGAGTAGTCGTCGTCGTCGTAGCCGCCGTGGGAGTAGCCGCCGTTGGAGTAGCCGCTGTAGTTGCCGTTGGAGTCGAGGCCGTCAAGACTGGTCAACACGGTGGCGCCATTGTCGACGGCGGCAGCGGGCGTCTCGCCCTCGGGGCCAACGTAGTGCTTCAGGTTGGCAAAGTCCTGCTTGTAGTAGTTGCAGAAGGCGGCAACCACCGAGGCGCTGGGGTCCTCGACCCGCGAGTAGCGCTCGGAGGACGAGCCGGTCTGGATCTGGCGCATGCGCTTGGAGTCGGGGGGAGGCACGGCGGAGGTGGCCTGGGGCACCTTCTTGGAGCCGCCAAAGAGCCCCCGGCGCTTGTTGGAGAGAAGCGTCGAGGTGGACGTTCTGTTGGTGCTGACGGAGCCCACGGAGTTGCGGGTGTTGGAGCGGGTCAAGGCGTTGGGGCCTTGGGTTTCGGACCGGAGGGTGGTCAGCGTGGAAGGGATGAAGCACTCCTTGAACGCGATGTCGTCGTTGTCGATGCGGACCTCGTAGCCCCAGTACTTCAACAAGTAGGCCCAGGTCTGCTTCAACACCAACTCGTTTTCTGCTGTGATGGACTGGATTCTTCCTGGTCTCCAGGCGACGTTGTCTCTGGAAGGCATTGGAACGGAATAGGAGGAGAGAAGAAGGGAAGAAAAAGAGGTGTGAAAAGTGGCAAGTAGCGAAGATCGGTCAGGCAAAGGAGCTGTAGTTATATAGTGACGCGGATTTGCAGCACAAACGAGCTCTAGCAGGAACACTCAGCAAGTAATGACCAAACGGAAACAGAAGGAGAAGGAGAAGGAGGGGGAGAAGGTTAACGTGGAAAGTCGGGTGCGAAAAGTAGTTTATATATTCTGGAAACGGGTGTGTGGGGTGGACTGCGTGCATAGGTCGGCGGTCAAGGTGGGGAGGGCCGCATTTCCTGTTGAGGAAAACACGGCCAGTGGCACATTTGGATTTCCGGGCACCCGCATAAGGAGAAGAAAGGAGGAGGAGGAGGAGGAGGAGGATATGTTGGGACCATGCACCGGGAGGAGCAGATGCAGCAGATGCAGCAGATGCAGACGCAGAGGACCCAGTGGATGCAGCACGCACAAGCAGGGATATGCCAGCAGCTGTGGTGTTCGGGGGCAGGGGCCCCCGGTTCTGCTGGTGACGCATGCTGCACCACCGCCAGGAGGACGGCCCCCACCGTCCCACCGTGCGACCGGTGCATCGCAGAGGAGCGCATGTGCAGCACGCCAAAGGAGCGCCGGTGCAGTGAACACCGAAGCGTTTGAAACAGGCTGCAAAACACCCTGGTGTCGTCTGACTGGCCACACACGGCACTGTGTGGAACCATCCAGGACCCGTTACGATGACAGCGGTCCGAGATGCTCCGCCCCTGGCCCCCAGTCACGGGCATGTGCTTGTTACGTGCGGAGATTTGTTCACAGCCAGATTAGACATCTCACACGCATGTATCGGAGCTACGCTGCAGGACTCGCACCGCACGAGTCCCCGATTCATGAATCACACTCGGTGCATGCTGCATACAATACTGTGGTCGCTATTTAAGGCCGCGTCACATGCTCCGCACGCATATGCAGATCGCGCGCTTCCCCATTTTTCGGAGAACAATTGCCTCTTCACTACCTCCGACGTCTGGGATGGGCAATCCTTCTCAACGGCGGTGTGGGGGTCTGGCCTGGAACCCCTGCCTGGGGCTGGCCAGGCGCGGCCGGGCCACCGAAACCGCCGAAACCGGGCTGCGGTTGCGGCATCGACACGCCGCCGAAGCCCGACGCACCCCCAAAGATTGACGCAGGGTCGGGGGTGGCTTCGCGGCTGCCAAAATTAAATCCTGGCCCCGCCTGCAGCGCCGGCTGCAGGAGCGCCAACTGCAGCTGCGGCTGACCAAATGCCGGCACAGGGGCCTGGGATGAGTTGCCGAACTGAAACGTAGGTGTAGCTTCCAGGTTGAAGTTGGACATGGCCGGCGACTGGCCAAAGCCGCCGTTGTTCTGGCCAAAGCCGCCATTGCTGCCGAACCCTCCGGCCGCCTTTCCGAACCCGCCAGATTCAGGAGCACCCCCGAATCCTGGGGTGCTGTTGTTGGAGCCGAATCCCGGCGTGGTCCCCTGAAGAGAGATGGGCTTCATCGTGGGCATACCGGCTGCGAATTTGAAGTTGGGGTTGGGTTTGGCACTGAACCCGAACGGCGTGGTGGTGGAAGTAGGCGTGGTGCCGGCGTTGGGGGTAGTTTCTTTGGCGCCTCCAAAAGCAAAGCCCGAATTGGAGGTGTTGGAGGCCGAACCAAAGGCAAATGGCGTGGGCGACGCTTTGGCAGGCTGCGTGTCGCCCTGTGGGGTGGGTGCTGCGTTTCCGAAGAAAAACGCCGGCTTGGTGGCGGTTTCGGCGGCGGCGGCGTCGTTCTTTCCGAATAACACAGGTGTTGATGGCGTGGCCGCCTTACCAAACGAAAACGCCGGGGTTTCCGCTGCATTCGCCGGTTTGGCCCCAAACACCGGCTTGTCGGTCGTTCCAAACGCTGGCTTGGGTGCTCCGAATGCAGGGGTGGTGGAAGCTACAAAAGCCGACGGTTCAGCCGAGCCAAACGCAGGCTTCGACGCTCCAAATACAGAGGGTTCTGTGGAGCCAAAGCCCACCGCTGTACTCGATCCAAATGCTGGCTTGCTCGACCCTCCAAATACCGAGGCTCCAGAGCCTTCAGCATTTCCCCTTGCCCTCTTCTTGGGCCCTTCATTCAAATCTTCATTGTCTCTGTCATTGGAAGCGGCGAGGTCGAGCGACTTTTCAGGTTTCGACGCTGAAGATCCGCCAAATGGTGTGGCATCCTTCTTTTCGCCCGTTGCTTGGCCAAATAATGGCTTGGATTCGTCTTTATTGGATGTCTCTTTGGATCCAAATGAGAATTTAGGAGTATCGGAGGTAGCAGCACCTCCAAAAATCAGACTACCACCATTCGAGGCTGGTGCATTTCCAAATGAGAACTTTGGTGCTGTCTTATTCGACTCTTCATCCTCAGTTTTCTTTCCCCCAAAACCCAATTTGGGTGTTTCACTTGTGGAGCCTCCAAATGCAAACTTAGCTGGCTCTTCCTTCTTGTCTCCCAGAGAAGAAGCTGGAAGCGTTCCAAATGAGAACTTGGGTGCTTCTCCCGACTTTTCTTCAGGCGTCGAGTCCTTATTTTGACCGAAACTGAATTTAGGTGCCTCAGTAGGTTTAGCACTTTGTCCAAGTGAAAAGCCTGGAATAGCTGGTTTATCTTCATTAGTTTTACCGAAGAGGCCTCCAGAAGGAGCGGGAGTCGAACTTTCAGACTTCTTCTCGCCAAAACTGAAAGCTGGAGCAGGTTTCTTTTCTCCAATGGAAATGGCAGGAACATCAGAATCAGCAGATTCAGACTTCTTTGCCCCAAACAAACTTGTGCTAGATTCAGCACTCTTGGTGATTTCAGCCGAGTCAGTCTTCTTCTCTCCAAATGACAATGCAGGGAAATCCGACTTTGCTCCAAAAGAAAATGCAGGGACATCCTTCTTTTCTCCAGAAGACGAGCTAGGTGTGTCTTTCTTCTCTCCAAAAGAAAAGGATGGAGCAGAAGTTTCTTTCTTCTCTCCAAAGGAAAAAGATGGAGCAGATGCTTCATTCTTCTCTCCAAAGGAAAAGGATGGAGTTGTACTGCTTTCCTTCTTATCTCCGAAGGAAAAGCTTGGGGCAGCACTCTTCTCTTCTTTCTTTTCTCCAAATGAAAAACTTGGAGCACTCTTCTCCTCTTTCTTTTCTCCAAAAGAGAAACTTGGAGCAGAGCTCTTTTCTGATTCCTTTTGTTCAGGCGTGCTAGTCTTTGCATTCAGGGTAGGAGCATCTTGCTTGGTGACATTGCTGTCCTTGCTCACTCCAAAGGTGAACTTAGAAGGTTCTGAGGTACTTGGTTGGGTAGTCCCAACCAAGGATGCAGTGGTGTTTTGTTGCTTGGATTCTCCGCTAGATGACAAAATGGGCGTCTCTTTCTTATTAGAACTGAACAGGAATCCCGAGCTGGGCTTGACCGTGTTGGTTTTAGGAGTGACCAAGCTGTCCTCCTTCAATTTGATAATATTAGAAATCTTGTCGGCTTCCGACTTGTAGTCTTTGCTCAAGGTGAGGTCGAGCTTGGTATTATTGAGTAAAGAGTTGTCTAGACCTATTCTTTGTTGTGTGGATCTGGACTTTGTGTGGCCGAATTTATTGTACAGTTTTGCGTCTTCGGTGGATTTAGCGTCGTTCTTGACGTCATTAGTTTGGAAAATGGGCGTTCTAACCGATCCGAGATATCCTCCCAACTGGTTGATTGCCTTGGTCTTGTCTTCTTCATCATCATAGAGGAAATCGCCTGTGAAGACTCCTGCGCTTTTCTTTGCCCTCTTTGTGCTTCTTGTGTCGGAGATTGGGTCGATTTTTCTCTTGCCAAAACTCAATTTGTTTTCTAAGTACTCAATGTCATGCGTCTGAGTGGAGGTTTCCACTTTTCTGGACGACTTGACGGTGGAAACGGTCTCCCGGGGGTCCACCATGTACTTGAGTCTGCTCTGCATTGCCTCGGATGCCTCCAACGACTTCTTCAACTGCAAAAGCTGGTATCTTTCGCGAGGATCGATATTGATAAATGGAGGACGTACGAGATTGCCGTCTCCATCGCGGTACAATGGGGCAAATTCGTGCTCAACCACCATGGGCGAGCCTTCGCCGTCCACCTGGATGAGCTCCTGATCGGTCTGGACGGGTGTGGAGTAGGACAATTGCTCCAAGACGCTTCCTTCTGGAACGGGCGTAACTTCACCCAATGGCGACGCTTCCTTCACGGATCCCGGCTGCTGGACGCTCTCTTTGACCACATTGCCGTAGACGGTGCTCATGCGACGTTCCAAGTCGTTGTTTTCCTCCTCCTTTGCCGTTTTCAACGTCTCGTAGTACGTCTTGTACAACCCACGAGAATTGCTCAAACTGGCACTTCTGGGAATGAATCCGTTCTTGTATTGGCCCTGGATGGAAAGGCGCTTCTTCTTGACCGACGAGAAGTCGTTCAAAAGCGGTTCGTTCTGGACGATCTGGAGATCTGAGTTGTTGACTGCTTCTAGTTCGGGAGAAGCAGGAACAACCTCGGCTTTTCTGGGTGGTTTCGGAATGAAATCCTTCACAAATGAAAAGATGGACCCCACACTGAAGTTGGATCCTTTGGGCCGATTGGTTGAGACCGTTTGAGGACTGACAGACCTTTCTGGACGTGGATTCATTGTGATGGGAAGGTGATGATGTTTGTTTTTTTGAATTTATCGAGATGAGAGGTCACGTGACCGGACGAAGGGGAGGGTGGATTTGGCAGGATAGAGACGGATTTTGGATGGAGTGATAGAGGGATTATGTAGATAAGGGTATTCTGATGATTGTGGCCAAGTTTGGCCGTTTTCTGGTCATTTTTGGCTAAGAAATCACAGTGTTTCCAATAGTTCATGGATGCGAAAATCATGGAAATACGAAGAACCAATATACCCAGATTAGGTGGGAATAGTGGGTAATTGGTAGGCTCAGTTGGAATTAAGAGGGGCTGGTAAAATTTAAGTCAAAAAAAAATAGAGGTTTCAGGTCAAGATATTGCCATTATGCACAATTTTTAATCACTTTGAAATATAACTAACTGAAATTTCACTAGTATTAGTATAAATTGTCCCAATATATGAAACATTGCACATTCTAAGAGTATTTCACTTATAGAGGCATCTCCAACTTTTTAAAGTCGCAATTGTTCACTAGGATATTTTCCTACATGTATTTATCATGCAAACTCTATAACATTAATTCAACCCTATTTTAATAATAATAAGATATTCCTTTCTATATCTCGTATTTGTCTTTAATTATTCTTCTTTATCTCGTATTGGTCTTTAATTATTCTTTATCTCTGCAAAGAAAACGGTCATACACCACTTGGTGTCATCATCAAGTCATTAGGTGGCTGGTTTAGACGGAGACTTTCGTCGTTGTTATCAAACACATTTCCTTCTCTGTCATCATCGTAGTACGACAAAGCAGGGTTCTTGAGGCCGGTCAAAGGATGGTCTCTCGCAACAACATCAATTTCCTTGACCAATTTGATCATACTGTTTTCTCCGTAGTTCACACCGTACAGAGCAGTGATTGGAATAACTCCCTGTACCCATGCATCGATGATTCTGGCTCGTTGTTTAGTGCCGAGCCTGGAAATAGGGAACTCTCCCTTCTTGATGAAGGCAATAATATCCACGATAATGTGATGCTTACTGAGAACAGTGTTCACAATCAATGGAACAAGCGAAGAATAGAATCTCGACCGTTTGGACTCACAAACCACAATAGTATAGTCCGCACATTTGAACACACATGATCCATTCTTGTAAATGTCAGTGTGGCAAGATTCAATAGTATTTTCAATATCAATTGGGAAATGATGCAAACCCAAAGTTTCAAAAGTATCTGCTATTTTACCCAAGATGAACAAAGGCTGGAATGTGGTATGCTCGTTTGGATCCTCTTGCTTGGAGCCATAACCACCTCCACCACCATTCTTGGTGATGGAAATATGGTGCAAGAAACCCAAATCACCAGTTCTAAGATATGTCACATTTGGATCTCCGTTGGCAATTACTCCATGGAAGTTGGCCTGACTGAACTTGTCAACGGGCCCCTTGGGACCATTAGTAAATGAGGTCAAGTTGGCTTCGGAACAAACCCAAATTTCACCGAACTCTCCTTCTTTACACATCCGTTTTGTTTCTGGATTGACAATGGCGATTTCAGTACAGACTGGAACCATTCCAGAATCTTGAATATGCAAAGCGTTGGGCACTTCTGCTTGGTTGACAACAGAAACATAACCTTGTCTCAAAGCAATTGGATCCAAATACAAATCGACGGGTGCTACCGTCATGTAAGATCTGGTGGCAATCATTGGATTGAAACAGTGATTGTAAACGGTGGACATTGAAGCTGCACCCAACTTGGTAGGTTGGAAAACACGAGCAATTTTTCTTAACAAGTCAATCTCCACTCTGTTCTCAGTACTAATCATCATGTTCTTCAAGTTGCTCAAATTGAATCCCTTTGGAGTAAACTTGATCGCTGCATATTTCAACATTTGTTCAGTGACAAAAACATCCTTGACCTTGTACTTGGCTAAAGCCAAGAAGAAAGCCAAAGGATTCTCAGCAAAGTTAACTGGAGAACTCAAGTATGTAGTTGTGCCTAAGAAAACACCCAACAACGCAGCCTGAACGAACCCAATTCCAGAAGAATGACGGACACATCCCACAATAGAAGATTTGGAGGTCAAGTTACAAGTTTCCTTGAATACTTTACAGATACCCAAGATGTTCTTGTGACTCAAAGTCGCTCCAATTCTGTAATGATCCGAAGTAAAACTCAACCAGATCATGGCAGTTGTTTTTTCACCTCTGAAATTCACAGCAGCTTGATACTTTGCGATCTTAGAATTTAATGAAGCAACACTGGAAATCTTCGTTAACTTAGCCGTATTTTTTATTCTGAAGGCTTTAGATTTCTTGTTTATAACCTTCTTCAAAGCATCAGCAACAGGTCCATTCTTCAAGAACTTCTCTACCTCTTCGTTAGTTAAAATGTCAGTCACATCAAAATCACGGATAACACCAATAAATGCTGGGAAATCCTCACCAATTCTGTTCGAATCGAAAGGAAGCATTGGGATAGGAATAATTCCACACATCAAACAGGCATAAACAGCAATAACAAACTCTTCAGATAATGAGTACATCAATATCACATAAGTTCCAGGCTTGATGGCAGCCTTTTCAATTATGTGCTGACATACTCCGTATACTCTTTGTTCGAACTTTTTCCACGTCAATGGTTTTGAACTGCTCTTTCCGCTGGTATCAATGTTTTGAAATGCAATGGAGTCACCGCTGCTTGCGACTCTGAATTTCAAAACATCGATAATTGTTTTGAAATCAGTCAATGGAGCACCGGTCTTATCGTCAATGGACTTTTCACGATAATCAACTGTGGAAACTTGGTCTGGGAAATTTTTAAGAGCAACATTTCTAAGCTCTGAGATGTATGGAGACCATATTCCTCCGATTACATCTTCACCATGAGGAATCATACTGATGGATTTTCTGACAAAGAATTTCACAAATTCGGCCCTCAAAGAACCTTCAAGGAATCTTTTCTTACACAACATATTGGCAATTTCTCTTCCACCACTTCTCATGATTTTGGGCAATGTATCGCAATCAACCACCACAACACAGTATAATCTCAAAAAGTGTCTCTTGTATAAAGTATCGAAACACTTTTGAGCAATCGAATTCAATTCAGGCTCGTTCAAAGGGACAGCCGCATAATGCACAGCTCCTTCTCCTTCGGAGGATTTTGTTCCATTTCCAGATTCACCATTATTTCCATCATCTATTAACTTTCTTAGCACTTCTGCTTCCACAATTGCCACAGGCAAGTATTCATTGCCAATAAAGACATCGAAAATCGTACAGTCGTAGACTTGTCTAACCTCGCTTGCCAAAGTGGCCAAAAGATGTGACGAATAATGGTATCTCGATCCGATTCCGATAATGAATTCACGATTAAGTTGATTGTATAATTTCTGGTCGATCCAACTGACCCTTTGTCTGATACGGTCTTCGTATAAGCCCAAGACGTAGACCTTTCCGTCGAAGGTGAATCCCAATAGACCAGTTCTTAAGAAGTCCATTTCAAGTGTGCCATGTGCATCCCGGCACTTTGCGTGGAAAATCAGCTTCGATTCCTTTCTCATGCTGAAGAAGCCACCGGAAAGACATGGACTGTCGATCCAGATTTCTCCCAATTCTCCTTTGGAGACAATAATCGACAGCTCAGGATTGACAACCGCAAGAGTGGCGTCTGGCAAGGGATATCCGAAAGCGTCCACCCTCAAGGTATCATGAGAGGGCTCATCCGATGCAGAAGGATTGGTGTCCACGATTTTCACGATATTACGCGATAATGCTTCCTTGTCGATGAGAAGAGCGGACAACTCGTTGGACTCGTCATCTTTGGAGGATAATTCGATGCCCAACTTGTCTCTGCCTCCTATCCAGTCTCTCAAGGAAATGACCATTCCACCGTATTCACTCAACGTCAACATGGGAATGATGGCATTTTCGGAATGCTGGCATCCCAAGGGTCTCAAGTATCTTTGGGCCAACACCTCGATGAACTCTCCGTCCACGGTCAATGCGTTGACCAAGACCCACTTAACTGACGAGAAATCGACTCTCTGGGTTTTGGAGAAGTATCTGGTGGCATTGGGCGACTGCTGATAATCATATGTGACTCTTTTCAAGCCAATATAATCAGCTAAAAGCAAAGATGCACGGCACTTGGAGAGGATATTGGCGTACAAGCCCTGTATTTCCATGACCTGTTGAGGAGCCCAAATGAGCAAGTTTCCCGAGTAAACGGTGAAGAGAACACCCAAAATGATCCCGATGGAGAATCTGATGTCCAACGTGGCCAAGAACACCTTTCTGTTGCGTTTATATTCCTTGTGACTGCGCTGGAGTCCTCCGCCCGATTCGGGCATACTCAGCAACGTGGTGCTCAAGCAGTTCATCTGGTGATGTATGGTTCTATGACTCAAGGCGATTCCTCTTAATTCGCCCACTGGAGACCGGGAAAACTCCACGTACGCCAAGTCTCCTCTGAGGGCGTCCTTGCCGTTCTTGGAGGCCGAGTTCTGTTTCAAGTTCCAGCTGGAAACTTCCGACGCCTTGGCGGAGCCCATGTCGGTGGTCCGCCACTTCATGACCAGCGAAGGCCACGAGATGCGCAGGTTCTGCGAGCTCAACTTGTCGATCTCTTTGGCCACCACATCGGAGTAGAGGACCAATTTGGTGGATGTGAGCTGGATGATTTCCAAGACCTCGTGCCACGAGATGTCCTGGTGGATGGGAATGGCGGTGACGCCGGCGAGAAAGCAGCCAAAGAGCCCGACGGCAAACTCGCCCACCTCGCCGTCCTTGTAGAGCAACACCACGGTGTCCTTGTTTTTCAACGAGAGCTTGTGCTGGATCTCGTTGGCCACGCGGAGCGCCTTGTAGAACAACTTCTCCCACGTTATCGACAGCACCTCCTTGCCCTTGGTGTCCAACACCATGAACGCGTGTTCCAGCCTGTACAACCGCGCCCTGTCGGCCAACACCTTGATCAAGTAGTCGGCGTTGAGGGCCAGGTCGTCGCTGGACGTGCGTGGCCGCCGTGGAAGTAGCGGTTTTTCGAGCTGGCTCTCGTCTAGCGGCACTTCTTGCTGTTGTTGTTGGTGCAAACGGTCCACCAGTTGCATGATCTCCTCACGGCGGTTGATGTAGGTCCATTGGTCGATGGTTTTGTTGACGGTGAAGTCCTCCTCGAGCTTTTGCAACAAGACCGCCATGTCGGGAGGAATATCGTGGGAAAAGGCGGTGACGGCGGTACCCGATGAAACGACTCGAGACGACGAGGAAACAGTGGCACCAGGCTTGGACGAGGGGCCGGAACCGGCGAAATTGAGGTCGTTATAGGGAATGGTGCCCGAAAGGGCCCGGGACCGGCCTGCTTTGGGTCCATTAGAAGAAGAGGACGCCATTGGAAGGAGGAAGAACAGGGAGGTGGACTTTCTGAAACATAGGGTCGGATGTCGCAGTGCGACATCGCACTGGTGATGCTGGTGATGTAGGCGCGACATTTTTTGCTACAATATCGAAAATTTGCAGAAGCTCTTTATCTCCACAGTACGCCCAGTTGCAGTTCCCAAAATGCTCCGTTTAAGTCTCCAGCGGAATGCGGCGGTCCGCATTGTCCGGGTGGCCAATTTTGGCGCCGTCAGAACCATTTTTGTGGCGTCAGATTCCAAAAACAACCGCTCAAAATCCAGACATCCAAAGAACAAGACCTTCAATTCGTTTTTGGAGCGTGAAGAGAACCGAAAAGTGCAACAGGAAGTGGCACGTTACCAGGAAAGACTCTCAGAGCTCAAGAAATTGACCAAAAGCGTGTCTTCTATGATCAAACGTAAGGACAGAGAACAAGCCAACAGAGACAAGATAGATAGTATTCCTTTGCCTTCGGAATTGAAAGCAGACCAGGAGAGGGTTTACCAAGCAATAAGTACGTCAGAAAGAGGCGAAATAGCATCAAATAATCATCAAAAAGTCTCTTTTCTAGAAGGTTCTTCTTCTACTCCTTCTGTCACAATCAGCAAGACATCTCTTATAGTTCCTGCTGTCGAATTGCCGGATTCCATCAACGAAAGACTCGGATTGGCCCTCAAGTTTCTCATTTCCAAGACAAACCAGAACTGGGCCATGGTTTTACAGCAACTACACCTTGGAGGCGGTTTTTCCGATATTTCTGCTAAAGATGTCAGATCGTTTATCAAGGCCATTCCTCCAGTTCATCTCAAAGAAAACATCGACTCGGTAGAGAGAATGCTTTCTGATGCCAAAATAGAGCAATCATCCAGAATTATAGGCGTTCTCATGTCTGGAATAAGTTCTGGTTCGCTGGTTTCACCAAGAGAAATCACTAAATTAGAGGAATACTGCCAGAAATTGAAAAGTCGCTCTAAGAAAGGTGTTCTCTCAAGAGAAGCATACACTGTCATGATCCAAGCATATGGTAAGTCCAACAATATGCCAGAAATCAACCGGTGTCTTGAGGAAATGAAGGAATTACAATTGGCAGTGTCTCCAGAAATCATCTCCAATATCTTATCTACATCGGTATACAAAGCTCGTGATCACAAGCAAGCAGTGGAGATATTTGACTCGATGAAATTCTTCAGTCAGAGCACAAAGCCTTCAACCAGAGCATACCAGGATATCATCGTTTCCCATGTGAATAGTGATGATATTGAAAAGGCGCTTGACCTCTACCAGGAAATGATAACAGACCGTATCCCATTGAATCAGAATATTATGGTGGCCTTGGCCAGAGGCTGCACTTCAAGAGAAGACTTGAAATTCAAGGCATGGGACTTCATGTTCGAGATCTACAACAATGGATGGACTCCTTCTCTTGGGACATTTGAGTACATGCTTTACTTATCCTCAAAAGATGGAGATTTGGCTTTAAGCAGAGCATTATACTTGAAGCTACTCAATAATAATACCACTTCTGCCAAATCATTTTCTTTCTTGATGTTGGCGTATTCCAAGAGTTCAATCAAGAATGGAAAAGGATACGAACCTCCTTTATTGAATTTTCATGAGAAGGGAAGAATTTTCAGAAGAAACATCTTGGCCGATTCTGATTTTGAAAATGTACCAAATGGTTTGCCTCTTTTACCCATGCAAGATCTCTTGAATTCCGAACAGATTCTAGCTGAATCGAGTGCTTTGTGGGCTTACACCATCCTCAACAATCTCGATTATATAAATAACAAGAGTACTTGTACCTACTTGAATATTGCGGCAGAAGCTGGTACCATTGAAGACTTTATTGACAGATTTGAAAGCAGCACATATTTTGACACTACCGGTCTTCCAGGAAACCGTGTTATTGAAGAAGATGTTCCACAGACAGAAATACAAATCATAGAACCAGAAGAGCCAGAGCTCAAACAACTTGAAAATGTTTCAAGCATTCACAAATCGCCGTTGTTACAAACTATGGAACTCACTCAAAATTTCGACAAGATAAAGGTTCCACGTACACCGTTGATGTATGTGATTGCATTGAAAATGGCAGGATTATCCAGAAAGTATGAGTTTGCCCATAAAATCTGGACCGAAAGAGGCCAATACAGAAAAACGGCTCATTTTAGAAGCTTGGACCCCAAGGAAAGAGAAAGACTTGATTTCCAGTTCGCCAGTTCTATGATTTTGGCATTGACCAGAATGAATTTATTACAAGATGCTCTTTCCATTTTATTGAGTACCGAGTACCAGTTCAAGTGGACTTGGAACGAGTTGACCCATTTGCACAGAGCAGCCTCGGAAATTGGCGAAGATAGGATCTGCAGAACGGTCAGAGGAATTGCAAGAAGAGCTCAATTAAATTTTTCAGGTAAAATTAGAAGAAAGGATTTCAAGAGATATTTAATGGAGAGGGGCTTTTAAAGACTATAGGGAACATGCATAAGCACATTAATGTAAATAGTGTATTCTAGACATATAAATAGTGTCACCAAGTGACAACAATATCACATTGTAAGAAATTAATGCCATGGTATTAGTTTATGAATGTGCTACGAAATTACATAACATCTTCAGATTAATGATGGAGTATTCTAGACATGTGAATACTGTCACCAAAAGACAATAATTTCATATTGTAATTAATTAATTTTTTAAAGGTATTGGTATAAATTTTGGTACATAAGGAAGAAACAATAGCAGATTAATGTATTATGAATAGTGTAACCAAAGTGATAATACATGTCATATTGTAAGATCTTATTAATATTCTTCGTTAAGGTATTAATATACGAGTAATTTTGGCACGAAGGAAATGCATAATCAGATTATCGTACTATAATTGGAGTTCCTAAAATTGGCATTGTTGGGGATGAAGACTAATTGAATTTCATTAATGGTGTTGGATTTGATTATGCTATGGGTATTGCTTTTATATGTACAGATTATTTACATGGAAGATGACTATTATTTTTCAGTAACGATACTGATCATTCCTGGTTTAACAATCAACTTTTTGATCGGTTTTTTCAAGAACTGCTCAATATTACCATGCCTGGTGACTTCCTTTAAGATGTTTTCTTCTCCAGTTTCCACCAAAGCCTTTAATCCCTTGAACAGAACTCTGGGTTTACCGTTAACAAAGACATTATAGGTCATGTAGGGAGTTTCCAATTTCTTTACATCTGGATATTTTTCAAAGAAAATGGACTTGTGTTCTGTTCCAGAAGCAAGGGCAATTTGTTCCCAGCATTCTTCTGAAACGCAAGGAGTAATTGGACACATGATGATCAATAACTTCTTGTACGAGTCCAAGAGGAGTTCTGGGTTCACAAATTGTTCAGCTTTTCTGGCTTCAATGATTGTATTTGTGAGTTTCATCATGTCAGATATGATGGTGTTGAAAGAAAGGTCCACTTCTATAGACTTGGCCACTCTGTTCACATATTCCAGAACTTCGTTGTACAAGGCAAATTCAGTTTCGTTGAAACTGACCGATTTGAGTTGCTTTCCATTGAGCTCAATGTCGTTAATTTCGGTGGTTTGTTCATTGGAAGATCTACCATTAGGGCTTTGACTTATAATTGAAGGGCCCAAGGCAATAACCTTGTGTAACCAGCGATTAATTCCCTGAATTTGCTCTTCGTTCCAGTTCAATACGTCCGAAATTGGGGCCTGGAATAACATGTGGGCTCTGGTTGCATCTGCACCGTATTTCTTGATACATTCTGCCGGATCTGCTCCGTTATACTTGGACTTCGACATCTTTTCAAAGGTTATTCTTGGGGTTTCGCCAGTAGCCACAATCTTAGGGGATTCTGTACTAGAAAGGTCCACTTCCTCTGGCTTCAAACATCTGCCGTTGTGTGGGTCAGAAAAGGTTTTTCCATGGACCATTCCTTGAGTGACCAATTGTTTGATTGGTTCGTTCTTGAAATGGGCACCGTTCCACATGCCAATGTCTCCAAGAAACTTGGAAATGAATCTGGAATAAAGCAAGTGCAAAATAGCGTGCTCCACTCCTCCAATGTACATGTCCACAGGCATGTTCTTGGATGCCTTTTCCACAGAGAAAGGCTGATTCTTATTTTGGGCATCAAGGTACCTGAAAAAATACCACGAAGAGTCCATAAATGTATCCATTGTATCAGTATCTCTTTTAGCGTGGCCTCCACATGAAGGACACTTGGTATTGACAAATTCCTCTAAATTATTCAATGGGTTTCCATTTTTGAACTTGCTGCTATCGAGTTTGGGCAATAATACTGGAAGCTCTTCGTCTGGAACTGGCACTATTCCACAACTGTCACAATGGACCATCGGAATCGGGGCACCCCAGTATCTTTGACGACTAATTAACCAATCTCTGAGTCTGAATTGGGTCTTGGCTTGACCCACTTGGTTTTCTGTCAATGCCTTGGTCAAAATTGCGGCTGCTTCTTTGGTGGTTTTTTGGTGATAATTGCCCACATCCTCCAAACCATTTGGAAGCACCGAACTGTCGTAAAGTCTGCCTTTTTTATCGGTAAAAGGGCCACTAAAATCGGCTGCCTTGACCAGGTCGGCATCTGAAGGCCCAACAATTCTGTTAACAGTCACAGAAGGGTTGTGAAGTTTCCAGAAATCGAAGTCACGTTCATCGTGGCCAGGACATCCCATGACAGCACCCAGGCCATAAGAACCAATGACATAAGGTGCAGCATACACTGGAAGGTTGAACTTCTGCTGTGGTGAGTTGTTCACATCAATGGGAATGGAGGCCTTGATATTGGGAATTAAGTAACCATTTTTAGATGTGAAATCAGCATCTTGGTTCTCTTTAATGAAAGTGGCCAACTTCTCGTCATTTTCAGCAGCTTTCTGGACTATAGGATGGTTCAAGGACAAGGCCAAGAACTGGGCCACAAACAACGTCTCTGGTCTGGAAGTAAAAATGGTGATCTGCTCATTTGAGTTGGTAGAAAACGACACTTCGACTCCATGAGACTCGCCTATCCAGTTCCGTTGCATGGCCTTGACCTTCTCGGGCCATTGCTTCAAAACGGCCATATCGTGGTTCAAATCCTTGGCGTACTTGGTGATGGCAATGAACCACTGTTCGAGGTTTTTCTTTTCCACCACAGCTCCACTTCTCCACGACCGTCCGTCGGCATCTACCTGCTCATTTGCCAAAACCGTCATGTCCACAGGGTCCCAATTGATCTCTGCATCCTTGCGGTATACCAAACCGTGTTGATACAAGAGCACAAAGAGCTTTTGGGTCCATTTGTAGTAGTCTGGAGAACAAGTAGTGACTTCTCGGTCCCAGTCGAAATCAGCCAACATGAGGTCCATCTGTTCCCTCATTTTGGCTATATTCGACTCTGTCCACACGGCAGGGTTGATTCCACGTTCACGGGCAGCGTTTTCTGCAGGCAATCCAAAGGCATCCCACCCCATTGGATGTATGACTTCATATCCTTTGAGTCTCTTGAAACGGGCCATTACATCGCTAATGGTGTAAACTCTCAAGTGGCCCATATGGAGCATGCCGGAAGGATACGGAAACATCGACAAACAGTAGAACGACTCGGCATCCTGGTCAACCAAGTGCTTTGTAGGGTGTAACGATTTTGAAGGCGAGATTTCTCGCCATTTTCTGGACCATTTTGCGTCCAATTTGTTTAGATCGACTTTCTGAGGCATGGAGATGTTCCACGGAGCACTTGTGCCCACAAACCGAGCCCAATTTCCCGGCTTGGGCGCCTTTCTAAAGGACAACATGGAGTGGAGAATAAGTAGGTGAAAAATCGATATAGTGTGGTTATATGCAGGAATACTTTATTAGGTAGATATATACAACAAGCGTCAGAAGGTCAAGGCTGCGTTAACTAGGCGTTCCGCTGGGATTGGAGCGTTTTCAAGGACCCAAAAAGTAGATCTGCCAAACCACGGAAGCCGTCCCGATCGAGGGTCTTCAATATATGCAATTTTAATTCGTCATATCCAACAGAAAGCCACTGATTATCAGCATCCGACTGAAGTCTCATTATACTGTCCTTGCTGACAGGCCCCTGGTGTCTGGTAGTTATGGCACTGGACTCGTCCTCGAGTTTCCACACAATTTGTGCACTCAAAAACGCCCAACCTGGATTAACAAAAAGGTTTCCAATCGTTTGTAAAGAGAGCATGTTCGAGTAGTTGAAGCCATGCAATGAGCTTGCATGGTTGACAAAGTTGGGATGCAAGAAGAGGCCTCTATTGGAAGACGATGGGGCAGCATCATGGTGCAAGGCTTTGTCTCTCCAGATGAAGTTCACAGTATCCATTATGTATGCATTTTGCACTGCCTTCATGTCCTCCAGCTTGAATTTGTAGTTTTTGGTGTGTGCTATGTATCCACATATTTCCGAGCAAAGGATGGGGTTTCCTCTGAGTAGAAACGAATGCACTACCACCATTGGAGGAACCACTGCATTATCTCCAAAATAATCGTTTAGATAATTCAATTGGATGCTTTGGACCAACTTCAAGCATTTGACAATGCTTAGATCGAACGCCAAGTTTTCATGTTGGTAGTTTTCCTCGAAAAAGGCGTTCAATCTCTCTATTGTTCTACCGATCGTGGTATATACCTTCAGATGGTCCTTATTTGCACTTATCCAACGAGAAAACAAGACGCACAATTTGGAAATCAGTTCGAATAGAGTTTGGAATATGGAAAACTGTAAGTATTTTGACAGCAAGCCTTTCTGTAATAATTCAAGCGTTGGGTTCAAATATTTCAAGAAGTCTTCAAACTTCTGTACGGGTAAAAATTTCAAAAACTTCAATCTCTGTTTCAAATTTTCGATATCTCTGGTCAATGGGTTTTGATGTGCTTGTATTGGGTTTGCTTGATACCTGTACAAAACGAAGTCTTCAACCAGTGAAAGCTCAATTGTACCTGCAGCTCCTGTCAAGAAGTCAGCAATTCGATCACAAAGTTGTTGTAATTCTGAAACTGTCAAGTTATCGTCCAACAAGCTGAGACGTATGATGTGGTCAATGTTTTTGGAAATCTGATCCAGGAATTTAGAAGTTCCGTTTGCTTGCAATATTGTCAAATGCTTCTTCAACTTTTGCACAGAAAAGGACGACGAAGTCTTAAATAGATCACTTATACCAATGCTCTCAGAATTCATGAGTTTGCTTACCAAATCTTCTGTGAATTGGAGTTTGTTAGCCGAAATTTCAGTCAGATAATTAGACATGTCAAAATTATCCAAACTAATGCTGCTTTCAACAGTTGTAGGAGATCTACTCCGTTTTCTCCTCTTGATCATTCTTCCAAACTCCGAGTATTCCTTGAGATTCTGGATCAAAACCGAGTTTTTGCTTGTTTCAGGATTCACCCGGTTTAATTTCTCCAAGTAGTCCATATTAGGATAGCAGAAAACCTTGTCCACAACAAAACCCAGGTAATCCAATTCCAAGACCAGGGCCTTGGACAACTTGCGAAAGTTGATCAGGGGATCCAAATTCCGGAAAAGAAGTAATAAGCCTTTTAAAGATTCATCCATGGGAAACTTGAGATACAACTCCACCACCGTTTGAACATTCCATGGCTTGAAACTGGGTACTCTGTGGATCTTTTGGGAATTATAGAATGTTTTGAAAGTGACACCACCAGTTGATATACTGAGAAATATCAAATTTGCAATGTACGGCCTCAGATATTCATATGGAAGGCAGTTGAAAAGGATGGGCTGCATTTGGTGCAAGGTTTTGTAGACACTTTCTCCAAAAAAGTGAATTGAACACAAGAGCCACTCCAAGAGTTCAATTTGAGTGTTGATAGATAGTCTCTTCAGCTTATTTTTGTGTCCGTTCTTATGATAGACTTGAGGTATTCCTATTTGACTGATGATCTTGTAGAGTAAACTTGGTGGTAATTGGACTGATTTGGCTGGGATAAGAATCTCTTTGATGATAAGTTTCTGCTCATATCTACTCACTGAATTGGAAGTCACAAGCTCAATCAACTGGTTGATTCCTCTGGCATCTATACCGTTCACTTGAGCCAAATCGGGCAATTCGGCTAAAATTTCATCTTTTTGTGTAGACTGTGCCTTTCCTATCTGTTCCAATTGCTCAATAAGTCCATTTGCCTTTTGGAAAAGGCTGGACTGGGAAGAAGCCATTGCATAGTTAGAACATAAACAAACAGTAGAAGTAGTGGATCACGTGTGCTATCACGTGACATGGTCACAAGAATGATTTCATTTTGTGCATAGTAGGACTATTTTGGTTCTACACATCTAGAAAAGATGCGGTGTTTACATTTGGAAAGAAGATGCTAATGTCTGCTTATTTCTGCTGAAACAAGTAGACTATATCTGTCCAATTATACTTCAACGCTAGGAAGAGATAAAATGATGTTTTAACAAGAAGTAGCGCAAATGGTTTAGTGGTAAAATCCAACGTTGCCATCGTTGGGCCCCCGGTTCGATTCCGGGTTTGCGCATTCTTTTTGATTTTTGACTCTTCATTTTTACTTAAGTATAAAATGATGTATCTTTTAAACCAGATGGTACCTTGAGTAATGGTTTAAATAAGCCTTCATCTCTTTCATTACTAATTCTTGTTACACCTGATGCGAACTTATAGTTTAAGTCAACCTGCAGTTCTTACAATACTGAATCATTTCTACATCTGATGCGAAAATAATTACATTGTATTGTACTAATGAAACTATAATCACAGATTATTGAATCGATTTCGAACCAATTCTTAGTGCAGAATATCATCACGAGTATATAATTTCGAGCTATTGTGCTATCTCAAGTATTGAGTATACTCAATATTATTGATTGCCCTTTTCATTAATTCACACCATGTAATTAGCAGGAATTAGTTTGCCCTTATTGGCGAGTTTGGAGCTTTAGATTTGTGAAATTTGCATAGCTTGAGTGAAGATTTCCAACACAATGGATAGCATTCGCATGAGATGACGGCTTAGATACCACCAGCCTCTCTATACCATCGAATACCTCTGTCGAAGCTGATAACGCATAAACCCTCGTTAGAATCACCTCCCAATCCACTTCTCACACCCTTCTTGATGAATTGGACTCCACTCAAGACCGTCTTGTCAAACTCATCGTGTGCAGTGTCCTCCAAATCATTTATAGAAACCGTAATAGTGCAGTCTCTCTCTCTGGTCTCCAAGTTCCATATTCTAATGCACTTGTCGAATCCACAACTGGCCAAGTTCCGGCCCTCTTCATCAAAACTCAACCCCATGATCCAGCCATCGTGTGCAAATCCACCAATAGTGGTGTTAGCGGAGTGACTGGGCGTGGTAAGCGAGCCGATGTTTTCTCCGAATTCAACATCATAGAGGGTGATCGAGCCTGACGACTGGTTGTCTCTGGCAATGGCCAAGATCGTGCCTCCAGGAGAGAAGCGCAACACTCTTGGGATGGAACTGGATGTCTTTGCTTTGTGCGAGACCTGCAAGTCTGTGGAGTGGAAGGTGTATATGGGTTTCAAGGCTTCGAAATCGAAGAGCAAGACATCACCATTGGCATAACCAACGGCCACTTTTCTATCACTGGATTCAGTCACCGCGACCGATACAGGGAAGGACGACACGTTGGCATTCAAATCGCCGTACTTGTCAAAGGAGATTTGGATGGTACTTTCGTCCTGGACTTCTATGTTGAGATGGTGGACCAGGGCAGTTCCATCGCCCTTGGTACATATGAAGTACTCTTGTTTCGAGAAGCAATCTTTGTAGAACACGGGTGCCCAAGCATTGGTGATGGCCTTGGCGGGGGTGATGGACGTCAAGGTCTTGATGTCATCGTTGGTATAATACTTGAAGTACACGTTGCCATCAAAGCATGCGAATGCAAACAAGGAGATTTTGACACTGGAAGAGGGCAATGTGTTTTCATAGCAAGCAATGTGGTGGATTCCGAGCTCGTGTATCAATTCAGAGTGGACAAAGTCGTTAGGTTCATGGGCCTCATCTTGTTTGTTGTCCCAGAACTTGGCATATCCATCACTTGACACAGTGACGGTGTATTTGTTGACAATGGCTAAGTCGGTGATATCCAGCGAGTGTGCTTTGGATGCACTGACTGTGGATATGTACTGTTTTCCCATGATGCGTTGAACTGGAGAAGAAAAGGAAGTTGCCAAAAGTCTGGATAATCGCACTTCGTTAATGGCACAAAACGAGGGCGTTTAAAGGGAAGAAACACAACAAGCCCAATTCATGTAGTTCGTAGAGTATATGACGTTGATATTCTGCTTTTTTAGGAATAAGCTAACGGGATTCTTCACTGTGGCTAAATTTGGAGGAAAATCCAGCAGTATTCACTGACTTCTGCTGCAAAAGTAGGATATGAGATGTTGTTCAAATGAGGTTCTATTGCCAATTTTCTGCTTATTGCGGTAAACTAGACGATTCAAGATGATTCAACTATTTTACCCTGGTTTTCTATCCTGAAATTGATCACTTTTAAACTAAATGGTACTACACTTTGCCTCTTTTTTTGGAAAGAAAGTGATTATAGAAATTTTACAATTTTGTAAAAGGTTGCGAAAAATACAAACTAAAATAAAGGCACAAGTGCACAATGAAGACATTATCAAGAGGAACTATATGGCCATTTGTAGCCAATAACACACTAACGCCCCAAAAATCACAATCTTCGGCAACTACGACCAAAAGCAGGTTTTCATTCAGATCATTGCGATCAAAACCAAGCAAATCGTTCTATCACAAGGAAGTTCCAGAATCGTCTCCAAAAAGGAAAAAATGGTTTAGAAGTGGCAGGTTCAGACCTCACCATTCGTTAAGAAGAAGGAAAAGAAAGGCAGAGAATCTTGAAATAGAGTCAGAATATCACGAAAATTATAGAAATTATGATACCACTTTACAGAGAACGATCTCTCCACATTCTTCATATGATGAGCTTCTATCCAGAACTCATGAATTCAGAGCAGGGGTCGAAACCGAAAGAATACCTCACGTCTTTCAGAGTGACATACATCGTAGTGCTCTGATTCTCAATAAACAGAAGTCCAAAAGCACAGAAGGTAAAGAAAATAAAGGGGACTCAGAAAATGACACATTGTCGCAAATACAATTAGACTATCCTTTTGGATCATATCAGAATAGGAAGTTCAATGTTGAGAGCGTGAAAAAGGGAGGGGCCCTGCCATTTGAGGATGAGTTTGCATTTTAATAATACCCAAGGCATTGTATTGCTAAATTATATCAGGTACAAATTTGCCTAAAGAATGATGTAACTAGAAGATAAATTATATCCAAGCCAAGAAGAGGAAAGCTTATATAGTTTATTTAGCGCTAAAAGGTTCGGTCAGTTCACGTAGAAGTAGTTTTCTCATATTCTGTCAGAAGAGACATATGACATGTAGTTCCATATTTCATAGTGACATCCTACTGCAACTTATCACATATAATGCAGTGCAGAATAGTTGGACGCATCTACAATGGCCTCATTTGAATTACCCACACACAATCTACATGATCCTGACGTATTGAGCAACTACAACTATATTCATTTCTAGTTTATTGATAGAATTACCCAAATTACCAAAAATAAGACCAAGTACTATATAAGTTCATTGGAATATTCTCCATAGCGCAGAGCCCAATATTTTAGAAAATGTACTACTTAACACTAAGAAAATTAGAATATTAATCCACACATAACTTATTTACATGACAATTGCAATGTCTAGGAAGAGACCACCAATTCAGACATCTCCACACAAGGAGCTCATACAGAATTTGTAAAAAGAGTAAGAAAATAGAGCAAAAAATTTTCAACTTCGAAATTTGAAAGCGCTTGGTACATCACCAGACCCGCGTTATCAGGAATCGCTCTTCACTTACTCAGGCCATCACGTGATGTGACATCCAAACAGATCTAGGCTTTGGAGGTAAACAGTTGCAAAAGGGACGAACCATCATCGTCAACACTCCTAAAGGACGCTACTGTGCTTTCTCACCTCTTATTCACTTCCTTTTAGAGCATTGACACCCAATTGTTACATTTACACTTCTCAGTCGAATACATTTCAATTCCTTCTGCTTTTCAAGAATACAACAAAAAAGTATGCAATTTGAGACAATAGGCCACATCACGCGACTACCGGCATATCCGAGATCGCTTTGCAGCCCCAGTGAGCACACTGGCCAATAGGCCCCCTTCTTTTCAGCAGATCGTGCGCCCACCAGTATATCCGAAAACCTCTTCTGCCTAAAAATCAGGATAGAAGAGCATCTATAAACATGGCTGAATCCACGCCCCACCCGACCAAAGGCAAGCCCTTTGCATCGCAGATTCTAGACCAGTCCATCTTCTCCCAATTCACTGCCCTTGGAAAGCCAGATTTCTCCAATTCTCCTTATGCTGTTCAACTTCTGGTCACCACAACACAAGGCATTGTGTTTAGTGCTTCACGTAACCTGATCAGATGTTGCCAGATTTCGCCTGTGACGACCAACTTCAAGCTCCTTAGTATCAGCACAGACTTTGATATCGTCTCCTTACTGCTCAATTCACTGGAAACCTTGTTGGCTATCATTGGTGAAAAGGAAATCAAGGTGGTCCAAGTGCCCAACTCCATGGATAACCAGCCCACTATCATTCCAGTCAAGCGATTCGACCTCCTCGACCTTGGTGGAAAGATTGCCAAAGCGATCTGGCAACCATTGGTCTCGAATGACTCTGCTTTGGTGGTGTTGAATGACAGACTGAAGGTGAAGTGCTACGACGTGTTGTTGTCCGTTTCGCCCCAAATTGAGATCGATTTGATGAAACTGAATAAGTTTGCCCAACCCAAGGCCGTTTCCATCTCGTTTGGCTCGTCCATTAACCTCATTGGCTCCATGACTTTGTACATTTCAGGAGAGTCCAACATCTACGCAATTTACCCGTTCCTTCCACCCCGGTCCAAATTGGCATGCGCAGAGGAGGCAGTCGACCATGCCATTGACGAATCCAAGAACTTGATCCAGGAAATCGAGTCACAGTTTCCATTCACGTCCTTGGTCGACTCCATGACTTCGTGGTTGACTCTGGCTGCCATTGTACAATACGAGATCTTCAAACATCTCAAGAAACAGTTCCAATCGGGCATTCCGCTCCAAACAGAGTCCCGAAAACTCCGGGCCTTTGAAGCCTACGAATTGAAACGCTTGTCCCATACCATCAAAAATGACTTCAGCTTACAAGTTCAAGGTCCTTTATTCGAGGCCAAGGGTCGCAAAATCGTCGATATCCAGCACGTGTACGCAAACAAGAACCTCTCATTCCTTGCTGCCGTCGAGGTTGTCAACAAAGACGCCTGTATCAGTGTTTTCAGTCAACTCCAGCCGTTATTGATGAAATTTGAAGAAGACCAGCACGAGTTGGCACTTGCCAAACGCATCGCCATTGAAAGCAAGCGTGTCCCTAAAAATCCCATTGCAGGAAGAAAATACGCAAAGCCTCGAAGAGGATATGGTTTTGTTGATTTATCTGACAATGAAGACGGAAATGACAATACCAGCCAAGTTATTGAAGGAATCAACAGCTTGACAGTGTCCACAATCAGCAGAGAACAATCAGAAAATAACTTTCACAAGAATGAACTCACACTGCTAACCCATTTGACTTCCTTTGTATATGAAGGGGAAGTGCCAACGAACTTGGACTTGAACAATTTGAGAATTATCAGGTTATCTGAGGAATCTAAAGTATTTGCATTCAAGATCGGTGATAATTTTGGAACTGTCCAAGCAAAGCATTTGTTTTCCAAAGTGGACAGCATTTTGTATTCAGATAATCACGATGAGGGATTACTTGATTTGTCTTGCACAGTCAAATTGCATCACCTGCAAGCCTTCCCAGGCCTCAATGCTGTTTTCTATTTAGCCAGTGACGCCTCTGCTGAATCACTCGTGGATGAGGGCGATTACATTGTTCTTATTTCCAATGCCGATAAGAATAATATCAAAATCATCGAACTCAGGAAGAAACCCAAACAGAAAGCAATAATGCCACCCACAGAATCCGTAAAGGACCAATTTGTCAAAACTGACTCGAAGTATACTCAATCCACGGCCGAGTTGACGTTGGAGCTGGCCAAGCTTGCATCTTTTGATGGCTCTGATTTGGACGCTGGTCTCAATAAATCTGCTACATCTAAACTCATTACGGGAACGATGGAAGATTTACAGAATATGCATGAAGTTTCTACAAATGTATTGAAACAAGTGAGTGAAATTTCGTCGGTTCTCGTGAAGACGCATTATGCTATTGCACAGAAAGTTAGTCTGTTACGGTTGAACCTCGGAATTCTTGAAAAGCTCAGTACAAAAAGCATCACTCCTCAAAGAATAGCAGAAATTGAAGAAGCATGCAAGAAACTCAGTGAAAAACAGCAAAAATTAATCGACAGATTCCAGGCAATCAAGGACAAACTTACCGATAAAATTCTCGAGTTAAAGAAGGGAAGATCTATTCCATTGTCCAAGGCGGAAAAGTCCTGGTTTAAAGAAATTAATGCCATGTCTGCTACACTCCAGGGAACCGAAGGAATTGATTCCTTCAGTAAAAGGATTTCTTCATACGAAGCCCAAGTCAAGTCATTGGTCGAGTCCTGTATGGTTGAAAACAAGCTGAAACTGGGTGCTCTGGACGCCGTTAAGCAGAAAGAGTTGGCTCAAATTCTTTCTAGCATGAATTATGTGCTAAAGAAGAACGAGCATTTGCTTAACGTCACCAAGGATAATGTACAACAAATAGAAGGTATATAGCTATTATTGAACTTATGTATAATATTTTGAACTAAAAGTCTGCAGTAACAAGCACGCGTAAATGCAATATTCCAAAAATAAGTGGAATCAACGTGCAATCAAAGGAAACGTAATTTGATGAAAATAAAACAAGATTAATAATAATACAATTAATGCAATGAGGATATCGTGAACACATTTTCAGGGTAATTTTAGGAGGAACTTCAAGAATATTTCATGAATTGACTTCAAAGGTATGCACATTTAACTTCAAGCCATCGAAATACCTGTTGTTGAATTTTTCTATGCACCTTTTGCTCAGTTCCACACTGGAGAATTTGATTTTTACCGATCCATTTTCTTCAAGCGTTATCTTGGTAATGTCATTGCCAATGCCAAATTTATTGCACTCGTCTTGAATATCGTCCTTGATGTCCAATTCAAGCATGGCATCAGCCTCAAAGTCTTCAACACGGAACATCTGATCGACGACCACGATTTTATCGGAAATCTTTCTTTTTGCCTGGTTGAATCGCTCCAACTTTGCTGCTTCTTCACGGTCGTCGTCCCAGTTGTCTACCTTGGCCTTTAGCTTGTCGTTTGTGCGTTTTATGAGCTTCTTTTCCTCTTCTGTTGGTTGATTCTTCGCCTTGAGTTTATCTTTGAATTGGGCTACCAGCACCGCTATCTTGTCTGGACTTGCAGGACGCAACGGAGTGTCGTCCAACATTTCGATGGCTAGAGGCACACTCTCCTTTTTGAGGTATATGATGAGGGCTTCACCCTTGAACTTGTCGTCCTCATATTGGAGCTTTATTCTGGGTTTTCCAGTATTGAAGTCTTCCGAAAGCAAGCCGAACTTGCTGAAAACCTGGGCCAATTCGGTTTCTGTGACATCCAGGGGCAAGTTGGTCACGTAAACTGCCGTCGAATCGGAGTTCTTCTTTAATTTCTCCATTCTTTCTGCCTTCAATCGGGCAATCTCTTCCTTCAACTTGATGGAACGCTCTTTCTTCAATCTTTTGAGTTCTTGCTTATTTTGAAGCTCTTCTTCGTCCACTTCCGCCTCTTCACGAAATCTCTTTGTACTGCACGAAGTCCGTTCGATCCATTGGCTCTGGTCGAACCTGTACTCGTATACTTTTGGTACTTTTACATCCGACTCTGTTGGTGCTTTTTCATGTGATTCGTAGATCCATTTCTCCAGGTTCTGGTCGTAAAAGATGCGTTCGTCAATGGATTTGGAAAGCAGGGGGTCGGCTTCGAGGGCAGCCTTCGTAGGAGGCGCTTCAGGAAAGGAAGACATGTTAACAGAGGAGATAGAGGTAGAGAAGAGGTAGTATAGGAAGGAGCACGTGCCACACGGCACGTGATAGAAACTATGTGCCGATAGTCACGTGCTAGGTCACGCGCTCCACATCACATGACACCACCACCTTTCAACAGTCCCTTTCCTCTTTCCATCATCAACATGGCCGACGTCTCCAGCAACAGGCCGCCATCGGCCACCCCCAATGACTACATCTTGAGCTTGTCACGTGAGCAGATCGAACACGACCAGAAAATCGGCGTCAAAGCCATCCGCTTGTTTCTCCAGAGCAAAACCTCCTACGACGTGTTGCCTGTCAGTTACCGGTTGGTGGTGTTGGACACGTCGCTTTTGGTCAAGAAGTCGTTGAACATCTTGTTGCAGAACAACGTGGTCAGTGCGCCTTTGTGGAACAGCAAGACGCTGAGATTCGCCGGTTTGTTGACGCTGTCGGACTTCATCAATGTCATCCAGTACTACTTCCAGTTTCCCGAGAAGTTCGAGTTGGTGGACCTGTTGACGTTGGACGCATTGCGCGACATCGAGAAGGCCATTGGCGTGGATCCCATCGAGTCGGAATACATCCATCCCTTCAAGTCGCTCTACGAGGCGTGTGTCAAGATGCTCGACTCCAAGGCCCGCAGAATCCCCTTGATCGACCAGGACGAGAAGACCCGGCGCGAGATCGTGGTGTCGGTGTTGACGCAGTACCGTATCCTCAAGTTCGTGGCGTTGAACTGCAAGGAGACCAAGATGTTGTTGAAGCCCATCCGCGACCTCCAGCAGTTGGGCAACATCAAGGACATCTCCACATGCACAATGAACACGCCGGTCATCGAGGTCATCCACCTCTTGACCGAGAAGTCCGTGTCGTCGGTGCCGATAGTGGACGAGCAGGGCAAGTTGATCAACGTGTACGAGGCCGTGGACGTGTTGGCATTGGTCAAGGGCGGCATGTACACCGACTTGGACTTGAGTGTGGGCGATGCGCTCTTGAGACGGCCCGAGGACTTCGAGGGTGTCCACACATGTACTTTGAACGACAGATTGAGCACCATTATGGATACCATCAGAAAGTCCCGCTTGCACCGGTTGTTTGTGGTTGATGACGAGGGGAAGTTGGTTTCGGTGATCACCTTGAGTGATATCTTGAACTACATCTTGTTTGGGGAGGACTAGGAGTCACAAGTATCAAATATCATAATAATCCGTCATAAAATATACGTGTATACAGAATAAGATAATCACAGAAGCAGTAGAAGAATGAGTGAAATTGGGAAGGGAAATGGAGACAGAAAAAACAAACGGCCATAGGAACTTAGAAAAGTTATCTTTAAGTGGATAAACAGTTCAAAAAAGTTATCTTTAAGTGGATAACCAGATCAAAAAAGTTATCTTTAAGTGGATAACCAGTTCAAAAAAGTAGTTATTTAAACTTTGCATATCCAGTTAGGACTCGAACATAATTTAAGAACAGTAATATTAAGAGAGTAATGTTTTCTTCTTATTTCTAGAATTATTTCCTGTTCATCCAGATGAGAATGATAACCAGCATTACAGGATAATCAGAATGAGGGTAAGTATAAGAAGTCTAGGATACAGGTACAAGAATAAGGTCAAGAATCATAATTTTCATCAGGTAAATGTAGACTCTAAAAAGCATTCCACTTGTCTCTACTATTTTCTACACTGTCGACCAATCGGTCATACCAATCGCTATGTCATCAATCCTCCTTTAATTCTTTCCTTTCAGCCATCCTTCAATTCTCTCCCTTCAACTTTCTTTCAACATCTTCTAATTCTCTTTTTTGATTTATTCAATATCTTCCAATTGAAAGTTCAAATCTTTTTCCCCTTCACTAAATCCATCAGTTTCATCTCTTCAATACTATGTCCATTCTCTTCTATCCTATCAGTTTCATCTCTTCAATTTTATCACTTTCATCTCTCAATCCTTTCATTCTCTAATCAACTTCCACTTCTTTTTCATTTCTTCATAAGTCGCCATTTTTTATTCAAATCGCCATTATTGCAACATCAACTGTGGCCTCTTTGCAACACCCGTGACTTGATCGGCTCCCTCTCTATTGTACTCTTGTGAATGTGACATCACAAAATTACATTTAGAGCCGTAGGTAATTACGGCTTGAGTAGGAGTAGGCGATAAATGGGCCAAAATGGGCCGAAATTGCCCGGAATTGGCTCTACCTGAACCTACTTGACCGGGCGATTCGATTCCAGCAATCAGATTGTCAAAACTCGCACTACTTGTGCTGTTACGCCAACCCCGTTGTTCTATTATCTCTTCGCTGTGGTTCGCAACCCAGTCCCAATCGAGCTTAGCGATAGTACATTAGTAATATTTGACCAGGACTTCGTTTCTCCAACTTATACACCACTTCTCTTTTGCGGCCCAATTCGGCCATAACTCCAGAGACTCCTCGTCCTCGACCTCCTCGTCGACCTCCACCACCTCCTCCTCCTTGTCCACTTTCCCTCCCCTCCTCCGTTCTCGTGCCTGACTCACAGGCGCTTGTGTTGCAAATGGAGACCTCATCGCTGTCTCTCCAGAAGGCGGCTGCCATTCAGAATGTCGTCACGCTCTACTCCGACAAGATCAACAAACCACAGGTCACGGTGCGGGCCACGCTCATTGGCCTCCTCATCGGCTCCGTGGTGTTGATCCTGAACTTCCAGTTCGGCTTGCAGACCGGATGGGTGTCGATGATGTCGTTGCCATCGGCGCTTCTAGGCTACGCGCTCTTCAAGCTCACGCCCTACGCCAGCGGCTTCTCCGACGTGGAGAACGTCTACGTCCAGAGCATCGCCGTGGCCGTCGGCACCGGCCCCTTGGCCTACGGGCTCATCGGCATCATCCCCGCCATCGAGAAGTTCTTGACCGCCGACGAGTCGGGCATCGGGTCCACCATCCGCTTCTCGCTCCTGGAGTTGATCTTGTGGTCCTTGGGCTTGGGCCTCTTTGGCGTGTTCTTCGCCATTCCCTTGAGAAACCAGGTCATCATCAAGGAAAAGCTCCCCTTTCCTTCCGGCAGCGCCACCGCCACTTTGATCTCTGTGCTCCACGGAACTGAGATTCACCACAGCGACGAAGACGTGGATCCCTCCCAACCGGTCGCCAAGCCAGCGAGTCCAGAAAGAGCCCCAATTACAGAACAGCCCGACTCATACGCCTCCAACGTTAGCACCCTCACCAAGACTTTCGTGGTGTCTGCCTCCTACACGGTTCTTTCATACTTCTTTCCCTTGTTGAAGAAACTCCCCATCTTTGGAAGCATTGCCTCGTCCAAGTACAAGTGGAACTTTGAGCCTTCGCCCGCTTATATCGGTCAGGGTATCATCATGGGATTACCCACAGTCTCGTACATGCTTTTCGGAGCCATTGTGGGATGGGCTGTTTTGGCACCACTTGCCAAATCCAAGGGATGGGCTCCCGGTCCCATCGACGATTTCACCAACGGTGGCCAAGGCTGGATTTTGTGGCTCAGTTTGAGTGTCATGATCAGTGACTCGTTGGTTTCTTTTGCCATTGTGACCGTCAAGTCTATTCACAACGGTATGCACCTCATGAGAAAGCACAGAGAAAGAGAGTTATACGAGAGGCACAACATGAACGAGCCTTTATTGACGAACGCCAACTTGATCTACGATCCCGAGATGGGTGCACCAAGCATCGACAACGTCTCCATTGCTTCAGAAAGAGACAAGATTGAGCTGGTTCATTTGATCAGCAACAAGGTTGCTTTCATTGGAGTTATAATCTCGTCAATTATTTGCATCGTCTCCATTAGACTCGTGTTCCGCGATCTAGTTCCCATCTATGCAACAGTTGTGGCTATTTTGCTAGCATTGATGTTTTCCATCTTGGGTGTCCGTGCCTTGGGTGAAACTGACTTGAATCCAGTCAGTGGCATCGGTAAATTATCGCAATTAATCTTTGCGTTAGTGGTTCCTGCTTCTAATCCCTCCAGAATTTTGATCAACTTGATTGCGGGTGGAATTGCAGAAGCTGGAGCCCAACAAGCTGGAGATTTGATGCAAGATTTGAAAACAGGACATTTGATTGGTGCTTCTCCCAGAGCACAATTCACCGCCCAATTGATCGGTACATTTTATTCGGTCTTCTTGAGCAGCGTGATGTACAAGGTGTACAACGCAGTTTATGACATTCCAGGAGCAACTTTTAGAATTCCAACAGCAATTATTTGGATCGATTGCTCCAGATTGGTCACCGGGCAGGGATTACCACCTTATGCATTTGAGTTCTCCCTTGTTTTTGGCTTGGTGTTTGGTTTCATTTCCATTCTTAAGAATACGGTGCCAAAATCATCCAAGTACCACAAGTACTTGGTATTCTTGCCAAGCGGAGTCGCTGTTGGAATTGGTATTTATAATAGCCCCAACTTCACGTTGGCCAGATTCGTTGGCGGTGTTATTTCATACTGGTGGGTCAATTACAGAGCAAACAATTCCGATCTGAAGGTTAACAAGATTGGAATGATCATCTTCAGCAGTGGTTTAGTTTTGGGTGAAGGACTTCTTAGTGGAGTGACCATGGTCTTAACCTCATTAGGAGTTCCTCATTTCTAGGACTGCCTCTGTTTCCGTCATACCATCTCGGTTAGGCGAAAACTTGATAGCATGTCATGATTTACGACGTTCATCATAGAGATTTTATAGACAAGTATCCATAAATGGCATACGTATCACCAATCTATTCTTCAACAGACCCAAATAAATATACGGATAATATGAAAATCCAGCACGATAATATCAAATAAGTATACCAAGAAGCGATTCCAGTTGACTGTAGTTGATATACCGAGAAAGAGTCCATTTGACTTTAATTAGAAAGAGTCCATTTGAATCTAATTAGAGAGTCCATTTGACTCTAATTATACCGAGAAAGAGTCCGTTTGACTCTAATTATACCGAGAATGAGAGTCCAGCTCTCAATGCAATTCTATAAGTATCCATCCCAGCATAGCTTCTTAAGAGGAATAAACGAAAGGAACAAAAAACAACAAAACACAACACGAATACAGAGTACAAATACAGAGTACAGAGTACAGAATAGATAAAAAAAGAAGAAGAAATGACATGACAGAAATGCAATTTCAGACAATATAAACTATATACATTTGCACATTGGGCAGCAAATGAGAACACCAAAGATTAAAAATAAAAGACAAGTAGATTCCAGGAGACAAGATAAAACAGACAAAGGAGGTAAAAGACAGGGAAAAACTTCAGAATAAACGGACAAGGAAATGATCAGAACGGTCGTGAAACTTCGAGTATCTTGCATAAACGTCAGAAGGATAGGGATCCTATTGGAAGGTATTTCTTTCTTTATCAGCAATGATTCTTTGATTTATCAAGTAAATTGCCATTTGGATGGAGTTGATTGAGCCAGTCAAAGTCAATTTTCTGATGTTGGTGAGGCCCTTGCCTCCCAACATGATGGATTGTCCCTTGTCTGGCTCGATCTTCACGTAGGTACAGCCACTCTTTTCTCTGATCTGCTTGATGTTGTTGCCTCCCTTTCCAATGACAGACCCTATGTTCATGTTGGCCACGAATATGTCTTGGTTGAACTTGTCTGGAGTTTGGCCAGACTGCACTGGAGGATGGGTTATCACGTCGCCCACGATGTTGTTGCCGTGTTCGTCGGTGTATTGGTTTTGGGGAGGTGGCGAGACCATACTGGGAGCTCCGCCTTGCATGACGCCGTAGTGCTGTTGGGGGTGAGTCGAGGGCTGGAACATCATCTGGAAATTGTAGGGTTTTTGCTGTCCGTAATCCTGCTGGTGCTTGACGGGATTGAAGTTCATTTGCATAGAATGGTCCTTCACGTCTTGCATGGTCAAGGGGTTGGTGCCTCCAGCACCGCCCATCACCATCATGGATGGGTTGGGCATCATGGACATGTTCATCATGGAATTGTTCATGGCATTCTGGTAATTGGCCGTGTTGTAGTAGACGACCTTATTCTTCTTGAGGTGGTCCTTGTGCTCGATCAACACCTGCGAAATGTAATAAATAGCAATGTGGATGGCGTCTCCAACTCCAGTGATGGAGAGGATCCGGTCGGTGGAGTAAGGCAACGGCTGTTCTGCAGCCTTCAACTTGGCGGCCGAGTTCTCTTCGATTTCACGGAACTTGACACCCAGCTTGCCGATAACAAACCCGATCATGGGATGGGGAATGAGGATCTTCAAGTTGTACTGCTTGCTCATGATGGAGGCGGGCTCGTCTTCGGGCTCCTCCAAGATGGTTCTGCAGATCAACCCGAAGGCCCTGGCGACGTTTTCGGCCGGGCCTCTCACCAGGATGATTCTCTCGGGCACATTCTTCAAGTTTTCACTCACATTCATGCGCACATTGGCCTTTTCGCGGATGTGGTTGATGGTGTCGCCCTTCTTGCCCACGATGCAACTGGCCTCCTTGACCGAGCAGTACATGCGGAACAGCACGTACGTGGGGTCGTTGTCGCGTTCGCGATGGTTGGAGATGGGCTTGGAGGGCACCTGGGAGTCCTCTTCCATGGCGCTTGGCGGCGCATGTGCCGCGTGTGACACTGGCGGCTGTTGTTGATGGTGTTCATGAAGAGAGCCGTTGTACCGTTCCAACGCGACATTTGCAGCCGATTCGTATGGATCCGGGGTGTTCGAGGTCAGGCGGTCCGATTCCGGCTGGTTGGAGCCTTCAGGGGCCTCGAAATCTATGGAATTGTCCTCTTCGCCTGCTCCAATGGCTGGTGCGGTATGGGCGTTTTCTTCCTGTTGTTCGGTCAAGGCGACATGTTCGCTGTCCAAGGCAACTCTCTTGTTCAATTGGTCCACTCCAGTGGAGTCCAACTCTTCATTCTTACGCTTGGTGCTGGACATGGTGAAGAAAGAAGTGGTGATGAAATTGAAGTTGATGTTTTTGTTTAAAATTTCGTAATGGTTGTGTACATAAATGCGAAAGTGCTAAATTATAATATACATTCGGACTATACAAGAATGGGATAATGGCAGGCCATTGGGGAAGTGATGACTAAGATGCAATAGTGTGGGTGTTTCTGTGCTGTGTACGAAATTTGGCGTTCCAATTATGAGTTTTCAGTGAATTGGACACACAGTGAATGAAAATGGAGATGAGTAGATGGAAAAGTAAAGTTTGACTTCATGGAGTGGAAACACACAGAATATATATTATTAGAGTCTGGGGTCTTGTAGCTCAATTGGACCGAACATACAAATGTTCAATTGCAGTTGTTCCCAGCAAGGTTATAGCATTCGTCTGAATAAAACAGTTCCCTCAAATCATAATTTGTTTCAATATATTATAACAGCTCGTCTTGAGTAAGTTTATCCAGATGGGCCTTATCTATCATCTCTTCATTCGTCATAATTTGTTTTAACATATTAGAACAACTCGTCTTGAGCTAGTTTATCCCGATGGGCTTTATGTATAGTCTCTTCCATTCGTTAAATCAGGCTCAACTAATTGAACTCTGTGCTTTCATTCAATCCGCATGTGACTCTTTCTGTCATTACCTTTCTCCTTTAATATTCTTGAAGTATCATCACTATCATGTCTCTATTATGACCCACTAATCCCATCTCATCTTTTAAATTCACTTTTGCTGGAGTTGCCATTGTCTCTGTCTCTCCAAATCCTTCGCCTGCTGATACTGCGTGTCCCGCTTGTCCTGGACTCTGCCCAAGAACTCCTGTTTATCCAAGTAACCTGCCTTGTTGTTAAACTTCAACTCGTCTGCTATCTTCCGTTTGTCGACAAAACTGGCCCAGTCCAACCGAGACTTTTCGAGCGTCGAAAGCTTCAGCTTCTTGCTGCCGTAATTGGCCAAAAACTTGTCTATGAGCGAGGGCCGTTTGAGCTTGATTCGAAGCTCTGTGGGCTCTGTTTCTCCCACTATTGTGCGAAGCACTGTTACCGAAGAACGGACGGTTTTCTGGCCCAGAATCTTGGTGATTGCTGCAGTGGAGTTCAAATATGCTTTGGCTTCGGCAGAATCCGCGTCCACCAACTTCGTTTCCGTGATAAGACGTCCCGCAAACGTGTAGGACAGGTCTATCTGTATCTTCTTGGACTGGAGATCATCCAGCAATTCGGTGGTTATAGGGTCAGTCTTGGGTGTAGGTTCGGTAGAATCGGCCTGGCTGGCCAACTCGCGCCAATCCGACGTGTTTTGGTTGTTCTTGAGGTCGTTGAAGAGGGAGTCGATATCGACAGAAGAGTCCAACTCTTTGACCAATCCACGGCTGTCCGTCTCAAAACCGGCAATAAACCGGCTCTCCTGGACTTGCTCGTCGTTCTGGCGTTGACGTCTGGTCCGAACTTGTGTTGTTTGGGCCTGAAGCTTGGAGTACTGAGCTTCGGTTATGGCGTCCTCCTCATCGTCGTCGTCTTCGGGTGCTTCTTCGCCATCTGCTTCCATTTTTGCATCAGGATCGTAGTCATCGTCATCTTCGTCATCTTCGTCGTTACTTTGGGCTTCGTTGTCGTCGTTTTTGACGGAGTTGACAGATCTGTTGATAGTTTCTTCAGTCGCATGTATCTCGGGCGTCAGAGCAGCTCCGGACGTGGAAACAGGTGCATTCGAATCGCCCATTCTCCAGGAACACAATGCGCGTGGTATCGGCTCTTCTAGACACGTCTGCAGTGGCGCAATGGAGAGGATCACCGGTGTAGTTGAAGCCTTGTGATGATCGGCATGTCGCATTTCATTGCAAATAGTGCCATGTCGCGCGCGACATCCACACCTATTGTACGGCACGTTATATTCTGGGGTACTATATAAGGAACCACTTCCCCCATCTTTCCAACTTTTCCATAACGCCACCCCTTTTTCTTCTTCCAATGTCCACCAGCGAGTACTACGCCGATTCCGATGCCCCAGTGGTGATGCTCTCTGCAAAGAAGCACTTTGAGCAGCTTCCCACTGAGGCCGCCAAGTTATACGCCCACCATCTCAGTAGGGCCAGTCATTTCGGTACCAGAGCCGTGTTGCGGTCTGTTTCGCCCGAAAGTGAAGACATCTACGAGTGGGTGTTGAAGATTCACGAGGCATTGGGCGCCCCCGCCTCCGTGGACGCCTACCAGGCCGCCGTCAAGGATGTTGCCCCACAAGTGGTTGGCGACTACTTGGACTACGCCTCGCAGTTCTTGTCCAACCTCGGCAACTACAAGTCGTTTGGAGACCAGAAGTTCATCCCCAAGCTTGCCCAGGACCAATTGGACGCGTTCGTCGCCGCCGTCGCCAACGCCGACGTCTCTGCTTTATACGCCAAGGTCCGTGGCCCCCTCTACTCCTTGGACACAATCTTGCTCGGATGGCCCGAACAGAAGCAGACCTCCACCTACTACCTCGGTGACGTGGTCATCACCAAGGAGGAGGCCGAGACCGTCAACGCCGTGTTGGCTGCAAACGGCGTGATGCCCGAGAACACCAGAGTCGAGAAGAAGTCGGCCTCAGAATTCGTGGTCCACGTCGCCTCCGCCCAGACCTCCAACAAGACCTCCTACTACCCTGAAACCATGACCACCGCTAGCGGCGCCACCGTGGTGTTCAAGTTCGGTGACCACGCCGAGGACTTTGTCCAGATCGTCAACCACTTGAAGGAGGCCTTGAAGTACACCAGCAACGAGACCCAACACAAGATGGTGGAATTCTACATCGAGTCGTTCGACACCGGTTCCATGAACGCCCACAAGAACTCGCAGATCCAATGGGTCAAGGACCTCAAGCCCTCGGTGGAGAACAACATCGGTTTCATCGAGACCTACAGAGACCCCTCGGGAGTCAGAGGCGAATGGGAAGGTTTGGTTGCTATGGTCAACCAGGAGAGAACCGCCAAGTTCTCCGTTCTCGTCGAGAACGCCAAGTCCTTGATTGCCCACTTGCCATGGGACAAGGTCTACGAGAAGGATGTCTTCACTCCTCCAGACTTCACCTCGTTGGAGGTCTTGACCTTTGCCGGATCCGGCATTCCCGCTGGTATCAACATCCCCAACTACGACGACGTCAGATTGAACATCGGTTTCAAGAACGTTTCCTTGGGCAATGTGTTGTCGGCCGAGCCAAAGAAGAAGAAGGAGAACGAGTCCATCAGTTTCCTCAAGGCCGAGGAGGAAGACCTCTTCAGAAAATGGAGAGTCGATGCTTTCGAAGTCCAGGTCGGTTTGCACGAATTGTTGGGCCATGGTACCGGTAAGTTGTTGCAAGAAACCGCTCCTGGTGTCTTCAACTTCGACAAGGAAAACGTCAAGACTGACACCTACTACGCTCCTAACGCCACCTGGGGCTCTCTCTTCGGAAGCGTTGCTGGCTCTTACGAAGAATGCCGTGCTGAATTGGTCGCCTTGTACCTTATTCTCAGCAAGCCATTGCAAGTGTTGCCTATCTTCGACATCACTGATCCAAAGGACCAGGAAGCCGTCATCACCATCGGTACTCTTTTGATGGTCAGAGCCGGTTTGCTTGCCTTGGAGTTCTGGGACTCAGCTTCTCAAAAGTGGGGCCAAGCTCACATGCAAGCCAGATTTGGTATTTCCAAGGTGTTGCACCAAGCCGGTGTGTACTCGCTCGACTTCAAGGACGAGAAGAACTTCAGCGACATGGTCATCAACCTTGACAGATCCAAGTTGGACAACGTTGCCGTGGAGGCCTTGGGCGACTTCTTGGGTAAGTTGCACGTCTACAAGTGTTCTGGTAACGTGACTGTTGGTACCGAGTACTACGTGGAAAAGACCACCGTCACTCCTGAATACGCCCGTTTCAGAGACGTCGTGTTGGCCAAGAAGTTGGCCAGAAGACACTTGATCCAATGTAACACTGTCATCAAGGGCGACACTGTGGAAGTGGTGGAATACGACGAGACTCCTGTCGGTATGATCCAGTCTTTTGCTGACAGAAAGGTTTAAAAAAGCATACAACTCAGACTGTCTGTACATAGAAAACGAGGCACTAGGTATTACGAGACATAATTAATTCATTAATTAATAAAATGATTGGACGACTTTATTGACCCGTAAATGAGACAATATTATAAGTGACACAATAACAGAAACAGACACCTTCTACTGATAGTGAAGCGTCAGCCGATACCGTTATCTTAGATGGTTAGATTTAATGGCAGTAGAAGACCAACATTTTGCCGGGGTCACGTGACCCGATGATTCATGCCTTTTCTGATTATTTCAGGATGTAGGGACAGAAAAGTGGTCCAAAAAGTGCCCAAAAAGTGCCCAAAAAGGCCCAAAGTAAATGGACACAGAATAAAAGATCACAACCATCCCATTTAGGTAGTTTTCTCTCCAATTCCCCAAATCACTACTTCAATATCTTCCCATTTCCAACACCTTTAACCCCGTGACCTTGGTCACGTGCGCACATTTTGTTGATTTCCTCAATATGCATTCCAGTCCTTGTCAACTCAACCATGGTTCCGTACATCTCTCTAGGACTCGGTCCGCTCAGGTCCGGCGTCCGGATTATGGGCCGGGGACTCCGGCCTCCTATCCAAAACTTGTTTGGCCAAAATCCGTCCGTTTTTGGCAGACATCTGTGGGTGTCTTTGAGTCCCGATAAGCCGGTGGCACTTCACGCCACAAGAGCCTTCAGCGTTGCATCTCGGACTTTCAAGCAGGCCCCGAAGGTGGACGACGAGTATCTCGAGACGTTGAAGTCGTCGCTGTTGCTCAAGTCCCATTTGGAGTTCGCCAAGCTCAGAAAGTTGGAAATCAAGCAGGAAGAGAAGAAGGAGCAGAAAGAGAGCAAACGCACGTTGAAACAGAACCTCGTGACTGTTGGGCGTATTCTCCGCCTCGGAAAACCCGACTTGAAGCTCTTCTTCTGTGCCCTAGCCTTCATCTTCTTCGCTGTGCTCTATCCAACAACCCTGGTCAAACTCGTGGGTGCAGCCATTGACGCCTACAACGCCGGCATCAAAGATGCCGACGGCGATTTGGTCATCTGGGGCTACAAGTACACCACGCTATTTGCGGCCATGGTGCCATTTATGTGTGCCAGTGCAGTTTGCTTCTGGGCCAGAATCTGGGTCCTCAAGGTCTTGGGTGAAAGATTGGTGGCTAGATTGAGATTACGGGTGATGAAGCATATGTTGAGACACGATTCCGCCTTCTACGACAACGAAAAGCACAAGGTAGGCGATTTGATCTCCAGATTATCCAGTGACGCATACGTGGTGTCCAGATCCATCACCAGCAATCTCCCTGATGGACTCAAGAATTTACTTTTCGGAGTCATCAGCTCCTACATGATGTACAACATCAACCCCTTGTTGTTCTGCGTGATGCTTTTGATTTCTCCTCCAATTACCATCGGATCGGTGTGGTACGGAGAGAAGATTCGGGAGCTTTCGACCCGTTTGCAGAATGCCACTGCAGGTTTGACCAAAGTCAGTGAAGAGACGCTTAATTCCGTGAAGTTGGTCAAGGCGTTTACTGGTGAACAGAAGGAATTGACCAAGTACTCCGACCAGGTGAGACAAGTGGTTAGAGTGGCCAAGAAAGAGGCCTTGGCTCAGTCGAACTACAGTGTTTCTATCTATGGATTGTACCATTCCGGTTACTTGTCGTGCATTGCGTTGGGTGTGTACCTCATTTTGAAGGGCGAAATGACCACTGGTGATGTGATTGCATTCACCATGTACCTGGAGTTTTTCAACATGGCATTGTACAGTTTGACCACCACTTACATGGAATTGATGAAAGGCGCAGGTGCCGGTGTCAAGTTGTTTGACTTGATCGACCATGAAAACAGTGTTCCTGCCATCAAGGGAGAAAAAGTTCCACCTCATTTGACCAACGAAATCGAATTCAAGAACGTTGTGTTCAGCTACCCAACAAGACCTAAGGAATTGGTTTTCAACGGTTGTTCATTCAAGGTCGAAGCCAACTCGAGCACCTGTTTCGTGGCACCCTCTGGCTGTGGTAAGTCTACCATTGCTGCGTTGCTCTTGAGGTCCTACAATACCAACAGTGGAGAAATCACCATTGGAGGAATGAACATTAACGATTTCCAAGTCCGTGAATTGAGAAGAGATATTGTGGGAATTGTTCAGCAAGAGCCCGTCTTACTTTCGGGTAGTATTCTTGAGAATATTGTCTACGGGCTTACTCCTCAAGAAATTGATCAGCTTACCATGGACGACATTATTGAGGTCTCCAAGCAAGCAAATTGTCACGACTTTATTTCCCACTTGTCCGATGGCTATGATACCATCATCGGATCCAGAGGCGCCTCTTTGTCTGGTGGACAAAAGCAACGAGTGGCAATTGCAAGAGCATTGATCAAGCGGCCTTCTATTTTGATCTTAGATGAAGCAACTTCTGCGTTGGACTCCAGACTGGAAAGTTTGATCAACGAAACATTGAAGGAATTAACTTCCCTGGGCCAATTGACAATTATTTCTATTGCCCATAGGTTGTCCACCATTTCCAAATCCGAGAACGTCATTGTGTTGGGCAAGGGTGGCTATGTCGTGGAGCAAGGCAAGTTCGTGGAATTGTTCAGCAAGCCCGACTCCGAATTGTCCAAATTGTTGGACGAGTCTGCCAACTCGAAGGAGAGCCAGAAATTGTCCGATTCTGAAATTGAAGAGCAGGAAAGATTGGATCATGAAGCGGAGGTGTTGGAGACTGACCAACATCTCAGCAAATTGGACACCATCCACTCCATGATTGACGACTTGCCCCACGAGTTGAGAAAACAGCTTCTTGACCAGGTGTCGCTCAATTACGAGAAGGACACCAATACTCTTATGGAGCCCAGAATTCTGCAGGAAATCCACACTCCTCAATAAGGAACAAGCAATGAGCAATGAACAAGATGCAATACGCAATATCCCATATTTAAACGGTTCGAATCTGTGGCTTGTGCCCTATGACATTGGGCCATTCACCGAATCCCATTATAGACATGTATATATCAATTAACAATTAGAATTAAATGGAAGTGTAATAGTGAAGTGGAATCGTGCTAGTTGGAATTATTCAATTAACAATAAGAATTAAAAGGAAGTGTAATAGTGAAGTGGATTCTTTCTAGTTGGAATTATACAATTAACAATTAGAATTAACTGAAAGTGTAAATAGGGAAGTGGATTCTTTCTAGTTGGAATTATACAATTAACAATTAGAATTAACTGAAAGTGTAAATAGGGAAGTCGATTCTTCCTAGAATTATTCAATTAACAATTAGAATTAATGGAAGTGTAAGTAGTGAAGTGGAATCGTGCTAGTTGGAATTATCAATCAAAGTAGTATAATTCTATTCAGATAATTAATAGCTCACAACAAGTACCTAATAATCCTTCTAAGAATGACTACTGTTCATGAATGCTACAAAGGACGCCATGTTTGATATAATTCAAACACAAAGGTTTGTAAAGAGGGATCTTCGGGTCTAATGGAAAAGCACATCAAGAACTATTTAGCATTGGCTGAAGTTCAATAATAATTAGAAATTCTTTGACTGACAATCAATAATAATTAGATGGCATTGACTGAGGTTCAAGAAAGATGGGATTTGGGCAATTGGCAGTCTATCCTTTCTTTGAGTATGAAATATGGATCTTCATGGAAATTTTCACTTTACACATAAGTTCTATTATTACTGTCATTTCATGCACACAGTAACATGACCAAAACACATTGACATTGGCATTGACATTGACATTCTCCTTTACCAATTTCTAGCAGTTGTTCCATGACTTGTGACCTGTTTTCCTCTCCTCTTTGCCTCCTCACTTTCTTCTTCCACTTTCCAATCCTTCCGATCTCGTTCTTCCTCACATCTCCTCCATTCTACTACACTTGTTCGTGGGACATTTATTGCTCTATATGGCTATCATCACTTCTTCAGATCCATTGCCCTAGTTCAAGGTCTTGGCCTCGGCTTGGACTCCGTTCTCGATCTTGATGGCCTTGACTTCGGTGATGCCTCTCTTTTCAGCAGCAGCCTTGAACTCGGGCTTCAAAGCGTTTCTGAGGGTTCTGGCAGAAATGGCCAATGCTTTGTTCAAGGAGATACCGGCTTGTTTGTAGGCAGACATGATGGTGATGTTGAAGATAATTCGCAGTAACAATTTTCGTAGTCGGCATTGTAGTGCACTTTGATTGGACCGTGGTGCGTGCTGAAAAATACCGCGAGATATGTTAGTGGGATACTGTAATGTTAGTGAGATACTGTAACGTTGGTGAGATACTGTAATGTTAGTCAGACTGTTAGGTATGGAAAGGGAAGGATTGAAGTAGAGGAATAGGGATTGAAAGATGAAATGGATGTTCCTTGATGATAGAGATAGTTTGAGGGTGTAGATGCTACAGGTTTTTAATAGCAGTAGTGTGGAATTAGTGTGGAATCATAGAGCTCTATTAATGTAGACTCAGTATAATTATTACTCGCACTAATAGATATAGCAGTCTATGATATGTTCACCTCACTAATAGTATGATATATTCACCCAATTAATAGTCTGTGAATTGTTCATTCTAAATAGTCTGTGAATTGTTCACCCGATTAATAGTCTGTGAATCGTTCATTTTAACTTGTAGTGTCTGTGAATTTTTCATTCTAAATAGGCTGTAAATTGTTCACCTAATTAATTGTCTGTGAATTCTTCATTCTAACTAATAGTGTGTGCATTTTTCATTCCAAATAGTCTACGATATATTCACCTCTTTTATAGTCTGTAAATTTTTCATTCTAAATAGTCTGTGAATATTTCATAGTCTGTCAATTTTTCATTCTAAATAGTCTTTGATATATTCACCTCTTTAATATTCTGTGAATTTTTCATTCTGGTAGTCTGTGAATTTTTCATTCTAAATAGTCTGTGATATATTCACCTCACTAATAGTCATTGATATATTCACCTCTTTAACAGTCTGTGATTTTTCATTCTAATAGTACTATGCTGCAATCACTTCTTATTCTTAGTATTAACTCTTGTTACTTGACTATTCATCAATATTGACCTCTCCTTGCGTATATATAGTACTATACTCTATGTCTATGCTCTAGTTGAACCTCTTGGAGTTCAACCAGTTGATGAAGTCGAAGAACATCGAAGCTTGGATCTTGTTGGAACTGTCCTTCGCCCAGTTCTTCAAATTTTCACTGTAAATATCAACAATGTGTTCGATCTTCTCCGGACTCACACTAAGAATATTCTTAGATAAAATAATACATGCCTGGTTACAGGCTAAACTGTGGGCCTGGTTGAACTTCTTGGACGATGCTCTCTGCTGGAGATCTCCGATTTTTTGTAACAACCCTTCAATGTACTCCTCTTTCTCTGCTTCCTCCATGGCCTCAAAATCGCCCGCTTTAATCAAGCACTTGCTTAATCTCGTCTTCAAGTACTTGTGGGCCTTGCTCTGAAGGTTCTTATCTATGGTCAAGTGAATGAGAACTACCACAGGCTCCAAAATATTCAAGTTCAAGGGCGAGTTGGGCTGGAGCTTGGTGAAAACATCCAAAAGATCCAAGATCTTGCTCTTGAAAAACACCATCTGCTCCTTGGCCTCCACAACCTCGGCCTTTCTCTTGTTTCCTGTGGCCATATTCTTCATAGCATCGTGTCTCTCCTTGAAGATTTTGGCAAGTTGGTCATCCATGGCCATCATTTCCTCGTCATCCATCGATTCCGATTCGTAGGAATCATCTGAGTCCAAATCCTCGAACTTGACTTCTCCCGATCCACTGGTCGGAATTCCCAATGCTTGGGCCAATTTCAAGTTGGTTTCTTTATCAACCACAGCCATATCGTCGACTTCCTCGTCAGTGTCAGATTCCTCCTCCTCTTCCTCTTCTTCCTCTTCCTCCTCATCACCTTCGTTATCGTCTTCGTTGTCCTCATTTTCCTCCTTTTCCTCATCTTCATCTTCTTCTTCATTTTCTTCAACATCCGAATCATTGATTGAGTCAAACAAATTCTGCTGTCCTTCCTTATTTTCTCTTTCAACAAGAACATTCAACAACAGCTGTAAACTGTTTTCGTCCACTCTAGGAACACCAGTGGAATCCGATACACACAAGAAAGATTCCCAAATGAGCAATGACAATTTCTTCAATAATCCAGATTTTCTAGACAAGAAAGACATGATGATTTCTGTCAACACAACCGACGAATTGTTCTCGGCACTGTCGTCCAGCTCGTTGTTGCTCTTCAAGAAGTCCTCATAACAAAATTTCAAGTCGTCAATGACAGACATGGACTCGTCGTCTCCACTGTATAATTGCAACAAAACCATGGAAAATAACAATTCGAAGCATTGAAATTCTTCTTTGTTTCCGTTTTTGGCTTCTTCGTGGATGCTCTTGATTCTTTCGACGGTGTCTTGCTTGATTTCTAGCAATTCACCTTCAAAGTCAATTAACTTGGTATATTCTTCCAAGTCTTCGAGTTTCAATACATATTTAATGCAATAGTAGAACCAAGAAGAGTCTTTTCTCTTTATGACGATCACATCTGACAAGATGGAGTTTAAGCGTTCTTGACAGATAATGCGGACGTTCTTCGACACATTCTTCTTGCCCTTTTGAGTAAAGTATGCGTGCTTCACCAAGGTCTTAAGGATATCTTCAATGAATTTGGGCTTGATGATGGCTTTCTTGGCTCCTCTCTTAGGAATCATCAATTGCTTGCTGCTTCTGACAAGAAGTAACAATTTGTCCAAAGACCACTTCAACACATTGTCATTGGGTTTTTTATGCTCTTCTTCGCCTTCTTTGTCGTCGTCTTGTGCTTCCAAGGCAGCATTGAATTTGTTCAAGAGAATTTCCTTCAATTGTGACATAGTCTCCTCCACTTCTTCACTGACATGCTTTTCGGCATCAACGTCAGTGACAACGGTGATTAACGAGTCGACCACCTTCGACTTGGTGACCAAGTCGAAGTTCCAACATCCTCCGTTTTCTTCATTCAAGATCTTGCCCAAGATGATTGGAGCCTTCAAGAAGTTGGCCTTGGAAACGGCCACAATCAGCTCCAAGGCCTTGACGGCAATTTGGTTGAGGAATCTGTTGGACTGGCTGCTCTGGTTGATGAGACATCTCATGAAGTTGGGAGTGAAGAGGTGTTGGACCTGCTCGAAGTCGTCGATGGACTCCAAGAACTTGGTGAAGATTTCGAATCCCCAGTACTTTCTTTCGTGGGAAGACTTTTCGGCAAACAAGGTCTCGTCAACCACGACTTTCCAGAACTCCTTGAGGGAGATGGTTTCGGTGGATTGCTTCTTGCTCTTTTTATTGGATTTGGAAGGACTGGACTTCTTTCTCTTCGTGGAAGACTCGTCGGTTTCTCCTTCAACTTCGCCATCCTTGCTGTTGAACGAGTTGATGATGGAAACCCACACAAACGGTATTCTTGGAGACCAGCTGCCCTTTTGCTTGGAGTTCTTTTTGGGGCCGTCTTCTTCCTCGATGACTTCCACATCCTTCAAGGCCTTGGCCAAAACCGGCAAGTTGCCCTTGGAAAGCGGGTCGCCGTTCTTCCAGTTGGCCTTGGGGTTCTGCAACCGGGCCACAAAAGCAGCCCGTTCGTGCTGTGGAACGGTCAAGTAAACGGCAATACCTTCAGTCGACAAGTTCAAGCCCTGGTCGTTGGTGCTCTGCAAAATGGACAACACCACCTTGTCCTTCAAGGCGGGGTCCAAGCTGCTGGCAACCAACTGGGAGATGAACTGGCAAAGGGTAAACATGGCGGTCTCTCGCATCCACGACTTCAACGTGGACAACTCCACCAAGGACCCCACGAAACGGGACAAGACCGCCTCGCCTTCGGCGGCAATCAACGCGGTCTCGAACAACGCCTTGGAGTTGATCAAGATCTGCAAGCCGAACAAGCGCCCGAACAAGAGGGAGCGCTCTTCCTTGCCCTTCATCGAGGCCTTGACCTCGGTGTGGTGCAAAACAAGGTCCAAGAACGACGAGATGGTGTATTCTTGGTAGTCGGGGTCGGCCCGGTGGATGAGCTCGTTGATGACCTCGACAAGCGCCATGGAGAACCCGAAACGGGCGCTTTGGCGGGAGGTGATCAAGCCCTTGACAAGTCTGTTCAACGCATAAGACCAGTCGTTCTTGGTGTTCAGGGCATTCAACTCCTTCAAAAGACTGATGACCGCTTCGATACGTTCCTGAGGAAGCTCCGAGGCTAGCCGGTAGTAGTGGTCTGTCAGTACAGGCATGGTGGGAAGGACAAGAAGAGGTGAGTGGTAAGTCATCGCATTTTTCGCAATATGAGAATGGATATGGACTGGAAAGAAACAAGAGGTAGAATAGAAAGGGAGATGTGGGGAGATGTGGGGAGATGATATGGGGGGATTGAAGAGAGTTGATTTAGATGTGTTATTATGGATATGGATATGGATGTAGCAGAGCTAGCTATTTTGTTACGTGGTTTAATAGATGCGATGATGTTGACAAAGAGTGGGGAAATAAACAGACAGACGAGAAAGAAGTAAACAAGATTGATTCGTCTGGAATATTATAGGTCCTAATGGTGAATTTTAGGAATATAAAACAGTTACTATGAATTTAATTGGGCACAAGTATAAGATAAAATTTAGTATTACAGTAGCCAAAGATGAAGTTAAGTGATTGAACGTTGAATTAAAATAATAAAGTAGCCAATGATGACTTTAAGTGATTAAACGTTGAATCAAAATAATAGAGTAGTCAATGATGAATTTAAGTGATTACACGTTGAATGCAATTTTTAAAGTAGTCAATGATGAATTTAAGTAATTAATAACGTGAATTAAAATATCAGAGTAGCCAATGATGAATTTAAGTGATTAAACGTTGAATTAAATTAGAGTAGCCAATGATGAATTTAAGTAGTTAATACTTTGTATTAAATTATTAGAGTTTAAGCTGGCCAATTTCAATATTAAGCAATTTTGAAGTGAATTGAAGTCGGAGAATTTCAATATTAGCAATTTTGGTGTGAATTGAAGTCGGAGAATTTCAACATTGATAATGTAAGTATAAATTGAAGCAAGTGATAATATAGTGCTGTTAAAACGATTAAAATTATTAAAGTACACTAATTTGATTATGAGGTTACGATAACAGAGCCTACTTGTGATTCAAAACAATTAATTCAATCTTCATTTATATCTTTAAAAAAATATTGAGAATAATAAACTTATTAAATCGTAATTAATAAATATAATTTAGATGGAGTAGCTTTAGATTGGGAATATCCAGCCCAAGTAAAGTCTTAACATCAAGGAAAATTACAACTATGATTGGGTTTAGCATTAAATAGTTCAAAATCACACTTCAGGTATCCATTTTCCCAACCTAAACAATCAACATATTAATTCAATAACTCGGATCTTTCTTCTCTGACTTGATTGCAATCACAAGAGGCAATTAATATAAGAACTAATTCTATTTCGAGCTGATATTAATTGTAGATTTCTGGAAAATTAATACTTTCAAATATTCAAAGAGAGAATGGTGGCTGTGAGAGTATCAGAGTAAAGAGTATTGAAATATGCAATTTACCTTTGCTCCAGTTAGCTTAAAATCTGCAGTATAGGTTTTAGTGTGATTTTTGCATTCTTGACACTTTCATTTCCTTCATTTCACCTTTCACAATTCTTTAACCATTTCTTTTACTACTACTCTTACTATTTCTTCACCTTTCACAACTTCTTTAACCATTTCTTTCACTACTACTTTAACCATTTCTTTCATTACTTCTTTCATTACTTCTTTCACTTTTCTTTCACTTTTCTCTTCTCTTTCACCATTTCCATTCACATAGCACTGCTCCGCAGTACTATGTGTCTACACTCTCGAACCATGTTGAAATTGTTTCTATAAGACCTATCCAGAAAGGAACCCATGTTGAATGACGCCGGAAGAAGAGAATCGGATATGTAGGTCTAGTTATTATAGCCCCGCCAGACCATCAGACAAACGCTCTAATTAGCGTAGGTCTGCTTAGGGAAAGGGAAGGAAGGACCCACGACCTGGATGGACAAGGAGGCAGACCATTGGCCCACATCCACGGCTTCTGGAATGGACTTGCCTTGGACCAACGAGGCAATGAAACCAGCACCAAAAGCGTCTCCGGCACCGTTGGTGTCGGCGATCTTGTCGGCAGCCAACTCTCTGACGTTGTATTGGTTGACGTCGTAGGAGTCGGCGGCAGCGTCGTAGGTGACAGTGACAGTAGGCTCGGTGCCTTGGGTGAAAACCACGGTTCTGGCTCTCTTGGCGTTGGCCTTTGGCAACTTGGCGATCTCCTTGGCAATGGCAACGACGTCGGCAGAGTCGACGGACAAGCCGTTGGCCTCGGCATAGGCAGCGGCCTCGGACTCGTTGGCAATGACGTAGTCGACGTAGGGAAGCGCAGCGGCCAATTGGTCCTTGAAGAACTGGGCGATGAAAGGAGCCGAGATGTTCAAGGCGTAGACCTTGTTGGTCTCGGCGGCGTGCTTACCCAAAAGCTCGATGGCCTCGGGCGACACCGTCAAGTGGTAGCCCTCGATGTAGAAGTGGGTGGCGTTGTTGACAAGGGCCCAGTTCTCGGGCTTTTGGAGGTGGGAAGCCTGGAACAAGTTGGCGGCAGCCAAGTCGGTGACCAACGAACGGTTGTGGCCGGTGATCAAGGCGGCACACTTACCGGTGGCGGTGGTGTCCTGGACTTGATACTGGGTTCTCAAGCCGTACTGTTTGTTGGCGTCAAGGAGCTTTTCGGCGTAAACGTCCTTACCAACAGAGCCGAAGTAGACCACGGAGTCGGCAGGCAAGATGTACTGGGCACCTCTGGCGGTGTTTTGGCCAGCGCCACCGGCAACCAAGATCAAGTCCTTGTTGTCGACAATCTCGCCGTAGATGGGAAGGTGCTTTTCTTCGGCCAAAATGGCGTCATTGTCCTTCAATTCGTACTTGGCCAAGTACTCGGCAGTGACGTTGGTTTGCAAGTCCAACAAGGGGTTTCCTAAGACGACTAATGGAAAAGACATGGTGTAAAGAATAGTGTTTAATTTCTCGTGAAAAGTTAAAAGTGCGAAAAAGAGGAAGAGTAGAATGAAGAGAGAAGAATAGAATGAATAATAGGGAGAGAAAGAATGGAAAGAATGAGTGTGGATGGAAAATGGGAAAGGGAAAGACGATGTAGCATTTGGATAATTAGACTAATACTAGAGTTAATGGGTTTAGTCAATGAGGGATCGGTGTAGAGGAGAGTTGGTGGATCTACATGTATAGAGCAGGTGATTATGGTGATTATGGCGAGCCACGTTTTAGTGAGGCTGCAATTAAGACGAACCCTGTAATTAAGGAAGAAAGAAGGTTAAATCTGAGGTGACTGATTATAGTGAATAGTGACTGATTGTAGTGAATATTGACTGAATATACTGAGAATAGAGTGGATATACTGAGAATAGAGTGGATATACTGAGAATAGAGTGAGTATACTGTGATAGACTGAATATACTGAGAATAGAGTGGATATACTGAGAATAGAGTGAGTATACTGTGATAGACTGAATATACTGAGAATAGAGTGAATATACTGTGATAGAGTGAATATACTGATTACTGAATATACTGTTTATTGACTGAATATACTGATTACTGAATATACTGTTTATTGACTGAATTTACTGATTACTGAATATACTGATTACTGAATATACTGGTTATTGACTGAACATACTGAGAATAGACTATGAGAATAAATTGAATAGACTCTGAGAAAGACTATGAGATAGACTGAATATAGGAATAGACTATGTGAACGTGCTGGATTACTGTGGATTCGTTTGGGAATACTGTGGATTTAGTACTACCGTTCCTATGATCTTATCTGAATGGAGATCTTAAACCTTGCCTGAAACATTGATGTAAATCATCAAACGGACATTTTGGGAACGAGTACTATACTGTGAGATCGTTACTGTGAGATCGTATAAGTACTGTGAGATCGTATAAGTACTGTGACATCGTGAAGATTACTGTGACATCGTGAAGATTACTGCCTGATCGTATTACTGTGAGATCTACAACGGCTCCATATCATTTCCATCAACGAGATAATTGAATCAACATCCGCGTCCATCCCTAATATTCCTTCTTCTTCACTTCTTCTTCCTTTCTTCTCTTCCTTTCTTCTCTTCCTTTCTCACCCTGTTCTCTCCATCTCCATGTGATTCTACTGCCCACCATTTCATTTCCCATGTTGCAAAATCCAACATCACATGGTTTCGATCCATGGAATAGGAGTAATCGTTTCAGTCTATGCCCACAACAATGCCCGGGTCCACAACAACTCAACATTTAGGGAAAAGTCTCGCCAGGAACTTTGAACCGTTCTGTTGCACTGAAGCCATTAGAGAAGACGCCTCTGGATCAGAGGCCACTGGATCAGAAGCCACTGGATCAGAAGCCTCCAAACTAAGCCGCCAGATGGACGCCATAACTAGCCTGGATGCATTTGATGTGCTTCGATGCTCGTATCCGCTACATGTGTCGAGATCGGGACGATCTCGAGGATCTGTTCGTGGTATACTCGTACCGAGGAACTCTTCGCACAACATTTCTAGCGAGAACTACTGACACCACCATCTACCTAGACTTCCTCAATGGACTAATGGTGGGACAAATGGATGGGACAAATGGCATGGACCCAACATCCACAGCTTCCGCCTTTTCCAACGTCCATCTACTGTATGAATAAACCACCCCATTAGCGTCTGGAACGAATCATGTAGGGCTCACTATTCTCCCTATTCTCCCTATTCTCCCTATTCTCTATTCTCCCTATTCTCTCTATTTTGTCTCCCTATTCTCTCTATTCTCCCTATCCCTATTCTCCCTATTCTAGTCGCACTCTACATATAAACTCCATACTGCCTACTGTTGGGCTAGTCAAACATCTCCACATCTTCTTTCCATGGCTCTTCTTCCCGTCTATGAACTGGACCCGTTCTTACGCTTCCGTCCCTTTCCAGAACACGACTCCGGCAACCTCCTCGTGGACCATTGGCACGAGATCGCCGTGTCGTTCCTCTTCTACTCCTTGGTCCAAGCCCTTTCTCAGCCCTTCTCCAAAAGCTACTTCGGAGCCGCCTACACCTCGTTGAAGCCCAAGACCCAGATCAACTTCGACATCCACGTGGTGTCCATGGTCCAATGCGTCATCTCCATCTTGATCTTGCTTCCCATGTGGAACAGTCCGTTGAGAACCGGTGATGCCTTCTTGTCGTTGACAGGCTCCACGCCCTACGGAGCGCTTGTTGCCTCGTTGACCTGTGGCTACTTCGTGTGGGACGTCTACGTGTGTGCCCGGTACTACTCCATGTTTGGGTTCGGGTTCTTGTTCCACGGCTTGGGTGCCTTGTACGCCTTTGGCGTGTGTCTTATTCCCTTCTGTCAGCCCTTCATTCCCGCCTTCCTCATCTTCGAGCTCTCCACTCCGTTCGTCAACTTCAACTGGTTCTCCACCAGATTGCCCGCCGGCACCTTCAGCAACGCGTTCGTGTTGATCAACGGCATCCTCCTCCTCATCACCTTCTTTTCCGTCAGATTGGTGTGGGGTCTCTACGCCGTTTACCAGGTGGCCCTTTCGGTCATTGGCGCATGGGACCAGTTCTCCTTGACCTACCGCGGGCTCTCGGTGGCCATCTTGACCTTGAACATCTTCTTGGACCTTCTCAACATGTTCTGGTTCTACAAGATGTTGATGATTGCCAAGAAGAAGCTCTTTGGCTCCAAGACCAAGACACAATAGAGTGAGATAAAATTAATGAGAGTGGATTTCAATGAACAGATTCAATGAGATTCAATGAACAGAGTCGATGAACAGTTTCAATGATCAGATTCAATGAGATTCATTACTTGACGTTAAAGACTTGATGGCATAGACAGTTCCATTCAGTCCATTTCGATGCCCAGATGATACAGCAGTCGGCATCAATATCTTGTGCATGTTTCGAGTTCACACCGCATCTGGACACACTTCTCCCTGGCGATCTAATTGCAGACGTTTGCATACATACATGTCCACAACACCTATAAAACGATATACATTGGTTTCTTGTAGATCTGCAAAGAGAAGGCAGAATTGAGCACAAAGATCACGGACTGATCAAACAATAGCCTAAACCACCAAGCACAAAGACGGCATTGTTCTGTATCTTGACACGATACTCTCGTGAACACGTTACTTTTAATCATGAACACGATACTAATTACTGAAATAGGATAATATGAAGGGTTCAGATGGTAACAATAATCTGTTACAGCTGGTACCAATAATCTGCTACAGCTGGTAACAATGATCTTCTACAGCTGGTAACATTTTAGCACAATTCAAAAGTTGTTGAGCTTGTAGATAAGCTCTCAAATTATATGTTTAATGAAACACTTACATTTGTCCCAAATGTTCTAGTCCGTATTCTTATTTGTCTCAACTGCTCTAGTCTGTATTCTTATTTGTCTCAAATGAGTCCATATTCTATTTCTTTCTTCTGATTGGATAAGATCTACTTACCTGGGTCGCATTCACCGGCAAATCAGTAATCTTACCAATCTAGTGTTGCAGCCGTATTGGGATAAGTCTGGCCACATACTTACCTTCTCGACTACGTGTCAAATGAGCTGCAATATATAAGGAGGAAGTGACTATTTGTGACTACTTTGGCTGGTATTTAGCTTGTCTGCATTGTTACTATCAATCTGATTTGTTACTATCAATCTGAATTTGTACTATCAATCTGAATTTTTACTATCAATCTACTACTTTGTCCTCTACATAATTGTAGTGCAATTTTGCTTCTGTCCACTATGATGCGTGGGATGTTGTCACTGCCATCTGTGTGACTTGTGGCCACTTAATGCCTATACAGGTGATGGCGGCATTCTACTACTTCAATCTACGTATCTTGCCGTTGCATTGTGGTGAATCCGGCAACTCCGCCGGTAGTTGATCACTGTAAGCGAGAAGTGTAGAAACGGCAGATCGAGAACATACGAGACAGTAGGCAACTAATTATGAATTACAATAGGTCCATTGATTTCTGACTTTGCTCGGTATCACCACTGGATTACTGACACCGGAATGTATTGATTATAATTTCATAAATCCCTTTGGAATCTGATAGAACAAATCTGATAGTGTGCTATGAGAGAATTGGAGAAGATAGAGTGGAACTAATGATTTATACTTGGAATAATTGAAGCAACACTAATATCAAACAGAAAGAATAACTGTCTCGAGAAGAGTTCATAATAGGAGGAGTTCATAATAGATCGAGAGGAGTTCTTAATGACCATCTTGTTGGAATCTCAATTCATCTTGTAAGAATCTCAATTCATCTTGCAACAATCTCAATACCATCAATTCGCATTATAATTCACCATCACATGGCATAAACAGAGATCCCTCACCAATCCACAAACACCCTGACACCCATACAACCGTACACCCACACACCCACACACCCATACCGGATCCGTAATGCCAACACACTCCAAGCCTCATCTAGACTCTCCATTCCATTCAATTCCATTCCACTTCCATGGCCTTGACGCCACTGGCCTAGATTGGCCTATTGCTCGTGTCGCATGGTCTCACTCTTGCCTAATCGTCTCAAATCCAACTACACATCCTCACTGATTTCCGGTAACTCCACTCCAGTAACAAACTACTACTACTACTATTACTACTACTATTACTACTAGTAATACTACTAATAATAATAGTAATAATAATAATGATGATGATGATGATGATTCCCCTCCTTTGTCTGTCTCTTCCTTCCCTTCCTTTTCCATCCCTTCTATCTCTTTCTTCCTTCACCTTGCCACCTCTATCTCTCCCTGCCCGCGCACGACCTCATGACCAAAAACAACTTCGTGGCCCTGGATCAAACACTTTCTAGGCTCCTTCCATCACCTCCCCCGTCCTTCCCTCTAGCCTGTTTCCGTGCTAGTCGCATCGCCACCTCGTGCCTCTTGCCTTCCTTCCCTGTGTCCGTCCACAGCGCCCGTTTTCCGCGTGTTTTACCGCCCCTAGATCCCTAGTTCCCTAGTGTTGTCCTCCTCCTCTCCCTCCACTTCATCAGCATGAATAACGAATACGACTACTTGTTCAAGTTGTTGTTGATCGGCGACTCCGGTGTCGGCAAGTCCTGTTTGTTGTTGAGATTCGCCGACGACACCTACACGCCCGACTACATCTCCACCATCGGCGTGGACTTCAAGATCAGAACCATCGAGTTGGACGGCAAGACCATCAAGTTGCAGATCTGGGACACCGCCGGCCAGGAGCGCTTCAGAACCATCACGTCGTCGTACTACCGCGGGGCCCACGGCATCATCATCGTCTACGACGTGACCGACCAGGAGTCCTTCAACAACGTCAAGCAATGGTTGCAGGAGATCGACCGCTACGCCACCGGCGGCGTGATGAAGTTGTTGGTCGGCAACAAGGCCGACTTGTCGGATAAGAAGATCGTGGAGTACACCGCGGCCAAGGAGTTTGCCGACGCCTTGGACATCCCCTTCTTGGAGACCTCGGCCCTCTCCTCCACCAACGTCGAGCAGGCCTTCTACACCATGGCTAGACAAATCAAGGCCCAGATGACCAACAACGCGGCCTCCGGCGCCAACAGCGCCAACAACGCCAAGTCCAACGTCAACTTGCGCGGCCAGTCCTTGACCTCCAACCAGTCCAACTCGTGTTGTTAAATAGATCGCTGTGTGGTGTGCCTGTTTGTGGCGTGCCCTCTGTATACTCTTAATACTATGATGTTAGCAAGTGTAGAAACAACGCCCAGTGGGTGTTGTTGAACAGGCAATGGAGTAATGGAAAATAGAAAATTAATAGAGAGAATGGAGAGGTGGAAAATGGAATAATAGAGAGAATAGAGAATTGGAAAAAAGAAAATTAATAGAGAGAATGGAGAGATAGAAAGATAGAAAATGGAATAATAGAGAGAATGGAGTAATGGAGTAGAAAATTAATAGAGAGAATGGAGAGTAAATTGATATTCTAAATTCCTCTTTCTTGAGGTATGCATCACCATGCGTCTCAATCTCTCCAATCCAACCCCGTACTTCGGATTGTCCCTCTATTGATCTTTCTGTCAATTAATATATTACTTCTCTGTCAATTAGTATTGATAATTTCACTGTCTTGTAAATATTGCACAATTGCCCAATTCTGCCCAAACTTCGCCACATTGTCAATTAACCCAACAATACTCCATCACACTACTTTCCCATCCATCCACACCATTCTGCCTACCATTACTTCTACCCTTCCTTTACCCTTCCTTTACTGCTGTACCCTGTCGGTCCATTTGAGCCCCGCACGACCCAGGTGGCAATTTCGAAATCCAACTCTCACTCCAAAACCACAACTCCTCCACTACAATGGCCGAATCCTCCAAGGCAGACGTCGAAATGAAAGACGTCGATGTCCAATCAGACGTGGTCTCCAACACAGACTCCTTGGTCAAAGAAATCGAGCAATCCTTTACCCTTTTGGCCAAGGCGGCTCACAACTTCGACAACCGCTACATCTCCAAGGTGTTCCGTGATTTGGGTCCCTTGAGACAGAAGTTGCACAAGAACCCCGATGTCTTGCCTGTCCTCATCGCCAAGGTGTTCTCGTCCGAATACGCCAACAAGAAGCACTTGTTGGAGGCTGTTGGAGGCAAGGTGTCGACTGACTCCGAACCCATGGACGAGGAGGCCCTCGAGACCGCCTTGCTTCCCGAGGTCCAATTGTACGTACACTTGTTGGTTCAGGTGTATCTCTTGGACAACAACCAGTTGGCACAGTTGGACGCGTTGAACGGCCACATTGTCCAGTTGTTGAAGTCGTTCAACCGCCGCACATTGGACTTCATCCAGGGCAAGATATGGTTCTACATCAGCAGAACCAAGGAATTGATCAACGACCTCTACTCCATCCGCCCCGAATTGTTGGCCGGGTTGCGGACCGCCACCTTGCGCCACGACACCGAGACCACCGCGTTCATCATCACCCTCTTGTTGAGAAACTACTTGTTGTCCCACGACGTCACCCAGGCGTTGAACTTGGTGGAGAAGACCGAGTTCCCCGAAAACGCCGGCAACGCCTTGGTCGCCCGCTACTACTACTACTTGGCCAAGATCCACGCCATCCAGCTCGACTACTCGTCGGCCAACGAGTGTGTCATTGCCGCCATCAGAAAGGCCCCACAGACCGCCTTGGCCACCGGCTTCGTGCAGAGCGCCACCAAATTGAGCATTGTGATCGAGTTGTTGATGGGAGACATTCCCGAGCTCAAGGTGTTCAAGAAGAAGGCGGGCCACTTCGAGCCATACTTCTACGTCACCAAGGCCGTCAAGCAGGGAGACTTGAAGTTGTTTGGCGAGGTGTTGAACAAGTATGAGGCGGTGTTCAAGAAGGACGACAACTTCACCTTGGTGTCGAGATTGCGTCAGAACGTCATCAAAACGGGTATCAGAATCATCTCGTTGTCATACTCCAAAATCTCCTTGAAGGACATCTGTATCAAGTTGCATTTGGACTCGGAGGAGCTGACGGAATACATTGTGTCCAAGGCCATCAGAGACGGAGTTATAGAGGCCAGTATCAACCACCAGAAGGGATACATGCAATCGAAGGAATTGCTAGACGTTTATTCCACGAAGTTGCCCCAGTCCGAGTTTGACCAGAGAATCAAGTTCTGTTTATCCTTGCACAACGACAGTGTCAAGTCCATGAGATATCCCAACGACAACGACGCCAACCTGGAGATAAAAAACCTAGACAAGGAGAACGAGATGGACTTGTTGAAGGCCATCGAGGACGGAGACTTGGACGATTTCATGGACTAGACGACTAATGTGCTACATATTTCACGTAATGCTATTATCATAGTACTGCATACAGTGTCCGTAGAAGCTCTTCAACCGGGGTGTTTCACTACATTTCTGGCGAAATACTGCAGCTTTCGTGTTGCTGTCGTATAATTTCAGCTCTATTTTCATCTCTTTCTCTTTCTGTCTTGACTTGCTTTTTTGGAACTTTTCACTCAAAATACTCACTTTCTCATAACAACAAAAATTGAGATTCAATACATCCAACTGCAATGGAGAACTCCCAAAAAATACCCATAAATTTGGATCCAGACTTGTATGGAGACGGTCTCAAGGATCCATTCATCCAGGATGAGTAAGTGGCCCATCTTTTAAACGCAACCAGTGCTATACAGACTACTAACAGCCAGGGACAAGTTGACCATCTCTCAGTTGATACCTCGAATCTTGATAGAACGCAAGTCTTTTCTCAACATTACGGAAGACTCGTTGATGGAGGAGATCGCCAATCCCGTGGATTTCGAATCGTATGGCGAAGAGTCCGAGAAAACAGAGGAGTCGGTGCCTCCTGAAGAGACTGTTGAAGACGATGTCAATGAGGAGTTCCAGAAACAAAAGGCAGAATTGACCAAGATCATCAACTCCGCATTGAATGAAACCTCCTTGTCGTTGGACTTCGTGTCCTTGCTCCTATCCTCGGTCAAACCCAACATAGCCAAGTCCACCATCTCGCCTCATCTTAGTAAGAACGTGCCTTTGGGGTCACTCAATGCAGACCGGTTGTCCAAGTCTGAAGACGACGATAAGGCAGCCAATGAAGAGAAAGCAAAGAAGTCCACCCAAATTGGAGGCGGTTGGAAACGAGAATCCATCAACAAAATCACGTCTCTTTTCCGTGACACCAGTGCCAATCTTAAGGACCAGGTCTCGGCAGAGAAAAAGTACTGGGAAATGATCAACGTGGTTGCCAGCAACGACGAGATTCTTTTCAAGACAAGGGATCCTCTTACGGGCTCTCGTGCCATTGGAATTAAATATGGTTATGGTGACTCTGGGTCCAGTTATCACGACCAGGGATTGGCTGTTTTGCGAAGAGACGACACCAGTGGTGAAATTTCCTTCCAGGCAGTGACCAGCAACGCTAGCAGGATCCAGCAAAAGGTTCACAAATATATTCGGGTGAAGATATTGAGTGAAATCGATGGTGATTTCATGTTGACCGGGCAGTCCACGTTCATTCCACCTTCTCCAATGAAAACTGACCTTGGCAAAGATTCCTCGTGTCAGAAAATCCTAGATGATATCAAACGAGCAAGATACTTTTTGTTTGAAGAAGACTTGTTCTACCAATTAACCAGGGAGGCTAAAACATTAATCAACTACAATATCTCGATCATTTCCAACAAAATCATCATCGAGATCAATAACGAGATAATTGAGATTGAGTCGGTGGTATTTGATGAATCCAATGAAGACGAATTGACCAACAACTACCAAAATATCAACAAGTTCTCATCCATGCATAACCAGAAATGTCAATTGATCTTGACATACTTTAAGGTAATGTTGTGCTGCTACTACAAGTACAATCTTGCATTGAAGCAGAAGATTCCCACGGCATTTACCAAGAAGAAGCAGTACAACTCCCACCCGTTAATCTTGAGGCCTATGGTGGGCAATATCAGATACGAATTGAACATCGAGAACATGAAACAAATCTTGGAGAAATTGAAGACTAAACATAAGCAAGACGTGGAAATCAAATATGAACTCGAAAAGTACGCCAATTTGAAAACCGACAGTATATCAAATCCATTCCAAAAGTCTATTGAAAGACCGATATCCACTTTCAATATCAGCTTGCGCAACAAGAGCAATGAGTACAACAAGGTGACTATTGATGTGACCACTAACGAGATTTTCATGAATCTTGTGCTCAACTTGAGCATCATCAGATTCGCCAACAAGGAGGACATGGAAAGGAATTTCAATGGGTTGAATGTGCTACAAATGAGTTATAATGATTTTAATGATATTGAAGAATGCTTGGATTGGTCTATTCTAAAATTTTTAAATAGCCAGTAATAGAGACTGAATAGGTATGGATGTAGACTGAATATTTAGGAATGCGGCCAAATTATAAGACTGAAGAATCTATCACTCCACTTCCACAATTCTGATCTGCTCATCATACGCGTCTCTAATTTGTTCACTGTTCTCCTCGATGTACTTTTTGGCCCTGTAGTACTTTTCATCCTTCAAGTTGTTGAAAATCAAGAAGTTGAACCATATTTCAAAGAAGGCGTATGTGAATATCAAACTGTTGCTGACCACGGACACAGTATCGAAGTAGCAGTAGGCAGCAAGTCCAAAGAAGCCAGTCAATCTGAGAGGGACAATGGTCTCGAAATAGTCAATATTTCCGGACAACAAAGGCGCAAGATCGGACAAGGCCAATCCAGTAAGAAACACAGCACACATTCCCGTCAAGTTGTCGTTGGATTTAAGCAAAATCAAGGGAACTTGCATGGCTTGACCAAGAAGCACCACGAAGCCAGTGGTTGACAAGTATTCTGGATCTTTGACCACGTAAAATGCTAGGGCCATGAGGAAGGCCACTCTTATGTACAAGAGCGTATTGGCTGTTAAGAATTGCATGGTTCTAGGAAGATGTGATGGAGTTTTAGGAGAAAGAGCCTTCTAGTCTATTTTTCACACTTTAGATAGATGCAGTTTAGTGGCGATGTTTGCATGTTACCTGGGTGCAAAATTATGCAAAACATTAAAGATTATTGATAAAAACAGGAGAAATGGTACTAGAAGTAGCATTCATGGTGCTATTTGCCGATGTTGTGATTTTCTTTTTCTTCAAAATAGATGACAGTGATTACAATTGGATTTGTTCTGTTAAAATTTGTTAAACTGAAGCGTATTGGATATTTATGCAAGCTGTTTCTTCCAAGTATTTGAGTTACAAAGGAGTAGATGGATGTTAGTTAATCAGACGAGATTTTAGAGAGCACTTACATATTGGAATTAATGTGAAAGCATTAGTGTTCCCATAATTATCGAATCTTTCAAATATCATTTAAAAGAATGTTGAGAATACTAAACAAGGCATTTCATACAAGATTGACTATTGTTATGCTCTTATCATCGGAATGAGATACTAAAATTTCACAGCTAGAGTCAATAATTCATTTTGATTGTAATACATCGTTTTCCTTGATGCCTGTCAGAAACAGTTAATGGTTCAGAATATCTGTGTGTGTCTACTCCATTCGCTATAACTAGTATGATTTCTTTAAGTTCTGGTTAAGCAACTTGGCCCAATAGCAGAACCATTTTGTTGTGTCTTGTAGTTATCATTTAATATCAATGTTTGTAAATATTCCAGACAATACTTTAATATAAGGAAAAATTTGAAAAATTGCAAAAATTGCAAAAACCAAACACATACTTTTGTTAACACCATTTAGATCATCACCGAATAATTCAAGAAGAAACCGCATGACAAAGCCATTATTTGTTCTTCTAACTCTAAATTCATGTATTTTATCATCATGTATTTGTATCAAATTTATTTTAAACATACTTGAAATCGCACTAAGCTTAAATACTCTTCTTTCAACTAAGGTCAGCCAATCCACACTATAGTCCCAAATTAAACCCATTTAACCTTCATAACACTTCAGAATCATCAATAAGAAGCCTCAAAACGTCAAACTCTTCATTCCTTCTTATTCAATGTCTTCAGATCCACTATCTTTACGAGAGTTCTATTTGCAACCAGATGAAAGCATCACTCCAGTAATTCTAGAGTACCTGGAAGTCGAAAGTGGAAAATACCATGGAATAACGTACTTTTTTGCAGATGCAATAGCCAGACTCGTATATCTGATCAATAGACTTGCGTACTCAACTTCTACAAAGAACCCCAGAATGAATCAAGCCGTTGAGTAAGTAACACTACATGTCCAGAATTTCACGCTAACTCTAGCTAGGTTCATAATCAAAGTCCTTTTCATCTTGGAGAAACTACCATCGTTCAAAAGGGCTCCCTTGTACCTTTTTCAGATAATTGTACGTATATTAGCATCGGGTAACATTTGCAACTTACATAGACAAAACGTTTGATATTAACATCCAGTGCATGTCCATCATTCTAGCCCCTATGTTTCTAGTCTTATTTTCCACTGTCTTAGCCACATCGCTTCTGGTGTCGCTAATTTCCTTCCTTATGCTTAGTCTACTTTTTGCTTTAGGTACGTACGAAGGTGAGCCTCGTGCAGCCTGTACTAACTCCAGCTATATTCATTATCCCTGCTATTCTCATCGGTTTGGCACTAGCAGGACTAATGGGCGTTTTACCCATGGACAAGGACCCTGAATCTGCAGAGTCGCCAACCTTTTCTTGGTGGCATGAAATCCACTTCACTCCTGAGGTTGATGTGAAAAACGTGGAGACGAAAGCTTCGGTCCATGCCCCAGAAAAGACTTCAAATTTGCATGAAGTCAACAAGGAAACTCTGGCTCTACATTAACAATAGCCCATCTCATCCGCCATCGCTAAACACCAATTCCTTTCCGTTCCCTCCTTTGCCGCTATCTGATAGTCAAGACAATTAAGGTGCACTAAGGTTTTTTGTGCGCTTATTTCGACACGTACATTTTTCAAAACGTCAATTCCTGTGAAACCGATACCCAATCCACGAGAATGCAGTTATCAATCATAGCCACAGTTGCCCAATTGTTGGCCGTCTCGCTTGCGTATGTCATTTCCGAAGGTTCCATCAAGGTTGGCACCAACGAGGTGGCCTTTGGCGAGTTCAATACCCAGGAAGTGAAGCAATTGCCTATTGCTAGTCCCAAGGACAAGATTGAGGTCAGCTTGACCTTGAAGGATCAACTTGCCCAAAGACCACACCAGCTCCTCCTCTCGTTGGTCAGCACCGAGCACGCCTCGTTGGTGATGCATGTGGTGCCCACCTTTTCTTCCAACACCATCAAGACCACCATTCCCGTCACCAAGCTCCAAGAAGTCATGAAGACCCAGGACAAGTTGCAGTTGAACTTGATCATCGGAGACCTCGAGCTGGGCAACTTGTTCCGCCCATTGACTGAGTTCGTTTTGGATGAGGAATTCAAGGCCACCGCCAAATACACCCCCAAGCCCAAGATCGGAAAGCAGGACGAGATCCACCATATCTTCAGACAAGACCCTTCGACCGTCAACCCCGCCATTCCTGTTGTTTTCATCGCCGCTGCTGTGGGCTTGACCCTCGTGTTGTTTGGCTCGTGGGTCGGCTTTATTGGCAGTGACTTGGTTGGTACGTACAAGTCTGTGACTGCTGGACAATTGACCTTCAACGTCGCCTTTTTGTTGACCATTGTGGGCTTTGAGCTCAACTTCATCAAGTACTACTTGGGCCAGAGCATTTTCACCGCGTTGTTCAACAGTTTTGTGCTTGGAGGTCCCAGCATCTACTTCGGATCCAAGGTGTTGAAGAGCTTGAGAGAGAACAGAAAGGTGGGCAAGTTTTAGATGAATTACCAATCTTACCTACACATTGAAACGCTGTTAAATTCACTGCAATCTTCGCTTTATTGAAATGCTGTCAACTTCACTGCAATCTTCCCTTTATTGAAATTCAACATCAGTGCAATGGTGTCAACTTCACTGAAAAGTATCAACTTCACTGAAAAGTGTCAACTTCTCTGCAATGGCGTCAACTCCACTATGGTGTCACTCCACTATGGTGTCAACTCCATTATGGTGTCATTCCACTATGGTGTCACTCCACTATGGTGTCACTTGACTGAAATGCTGTTATCACATTGGATGTCAACTCACATTGCAACCTACACAATGATACTCGGTAGCGATGCTACCTCGTCTCTACCTCAATCTCTATATACATGCTATTTATGCGTCGACAAAGGAGTTCTGGATCCACCGGAAGCCCCAGCCTGTAGAAATGCCCTTGTTCATGGAGTTGGCTGCCACGATCTTACCCGTAATGAGGCCCATGGGCAACACCGAGTACGAGCGTGAGTCCAAAGAGTGGCACAAGTTGTCACCGGTGCACCACACGTGGCCCGGGGGCACCTGGATGTACTTGTTGAAGCCGTCGTGCTGGATAACCTCTGATGGTGTATTGGTCAACTCAGAAGAAGAAGATGGATCTATAAGGATGATGTCGCCTGGCATGCCTGAAATTCTTTTGCAAACACGATGTGTGGGGTCGCTGGGTTTGACTGCCACCACACAGTCTCCGATATCGAGGTCTCTGCCCAAACGGTGCCTCTTCAAAGCATGCACGTAATCGTAGTGGCTCTGGAGCGTGGGAAGCATGGATTCTCCGCGGGTTTCCGTGAATTCGTAGACATATTCGTGCACGAGGTGGGCCACACAGCCTGCACGGAGTGTCCACAGGAGCGTGGACACTATGAAGCGGACGGAATCGGGGTATTTCATGAAGAGTAGTGCTGTATAAGTGGATTATATGTAGGATTATGATAGAGGTTGTGTGCAGTGATGGAGTTACATGCAGGAACATGAGATAGACTATGTGCAATGATGGAGACTATATGCAGGAATTTGATACAGGCTATGTGCAGTGCGTGAAATTTGGAACTTCTACTTCTCTTGTTCCAGTATGGACCACCTACATCTTCATCCTTTGTTACATATTCTTGTGCATTCCCTATTATACAATTATTACCCATCTAGTAAACGAAGCCCAAAATCTTACCGGAAACGTGCTTTCTTCTGGCCTCCTCGTGGTCCATGATACCAGCAGAGGTGGTCAAGATAACGTAACCAAACTGTCTGGCAGGCAACAAGTTGTCGGTCCATCTCTCAATGTCACTGATCTTGACGTTGAATCTAGGGGAAATGACTCCACACTTGTTCAATCTACCGTTCAACTGGACAACAATCTTGCCGGATCTGTGGTCGTCGATGTACTCGAACTCACCAATGTAACCTATATTGTTAGTATGCGAAGTGAAAACACTCACAGTTCTTCGGGAAAAATGTAAAGGAAAAGTAAACGGTCAAGATAATGGAGCTATCAGGATCGTGTAAGAATCGTTTCCAAATTGCTCTCCCGAATACTTAAAAGACAGAAAGGGACTGAACACCGATCAAACCATCCAGTTATCAATTCGGGCAATTTGTGGGGCCAAAGAACTGTGCGATCCAATAAAACATACCGTGCTTCTGCATGACAGTCAAGAACTTGATGATGACCTTGGAAGAGGGTCTGAGCAACACTTGACGCTTGCCGGTCTTCTCGGCGTTGTTGATGGCATTCAAGGCGTCGGCTAAAACGGAGGTTCTGGTCATTTTCTAGAGACGTTAGTACGGGCGCCCATATCACTACCAAAGCCGCATGAGTGTCCTGGTAAAGGAGTCATGAGCAGAATGCTTGTTAAGCAAAAGCAAGAGTGTCCCGAGTCTCGAGGGCGATCGTCTCACTGTTGGAGTGATCCGCATGCCCATCTACTATAAACTGAACTGTAGAGCACAGAACAGCACAGTACAGCACATAGAGGTCCATAGGTGTGTTCAAGTCGGTTTGACTTGAGCAGACTTATCTTCGTCTCCAAGACTCTGGGATTCTAGCTTTTTTGTGACATTGGGAAGGAGGGTGTTTCTGAGCAGGAGAGCTTCATGTTGACTTGGTGGAACAGTAGAACATACTATTAGGTATTAGTGGAGTGTTTGACTTAGTTGGCTTTTTAGTGAGGATATTTGGCGTTTATATAGGGAGGAAAAATTTTCAGCGCGGCCCAGAAAGTACGCACACCAGCGTAAAATGAGGAATGCTATCACGTGACCATTGATTTAGATCACTACCTTTCCATCTAATCCACTTGCAACCACTTCCCCTTTGGCAGAATGCTGTCTCTATCGACGTCCTTTGCCGAAGAAATACGGCAGCTTTCACTGCTGCTTTTTTCCGCGGTCAAGCCCCACTGTGTGGAGCTTAGTAATCTCACTATGGCCCCAAATTTCACTCCATCACCAAGTCTAATATCTGTCCTAGCCTCCATACTGCGTACCTTGCAAGACCATTGTGCTAGCAACAACTCAATTGACCGTCCGTACATCATTTCCAACAAATTGGCCGATTATGTGTTCTTTCCATTGACTTCGTTGCTCAAACAGCCCAATCTAGACCCTAGAGTCACTCAGCATGTCTTGTCCATAATTGCATTTCTTGTGCGTTATTCGTGGAGTTACGACGTCAATTTGGCTCTCATCGACCAATTGTTCCCTTTGGTGTTCGTTCTTTCAGGCACAGCCACAGATCAAACGGCCATCAAGGACAAGCCCATCGAACAACAGACCTCGACCGTGGATTGTCTTTCCAGCATTATCATGGCATTTCCAGCATCGTATCTCGAGGACAAGTCAAAACGCAACCGTTTGCAATTTTTGGGAAACACCATCAACACGCTTTTGGCCGTTTTATCGTCATTATCGTCCTTATCCAACTCGTCATCTCCAGAAACTTACGACTTGGCCCAAGCCACTTTGACCTCCATCAACACCCTTATTTCCGAGAAAACCAGCGCAGAATTGCTAGCCCAGATCTTGCCCGGAATAGTGTCCCAGGTGGTCAACTACATGGTATCTTCCAAGAATATCCATTATATGCATCTTATACTAGGCATTCAAATTCTCCGAAGCCTTATTGTGAAGGTATTCAATGACCAGGACCTCAAGGTAACAGGCAAGGAAATCGATACCGAATTGAATTCTCTCGAAGAAATCAACAATTTATTCACTTCAGGAAAATTAGACTCTAAATCCACCAATGATACAGGCATGCAAATTTCCATATCCATCCCAAGTCCCAGCCAGAATAGAGATGTTTCCTGGCTAAGAGCAACATCCAAACAATTGAAACTCTCATTGACAGTTCTCTTCAAGCATTTATTGCTTAGTTCACAAGCAAATAAGTCCAAGTTCTACAACAAGCCCCAATTGGCCGACACAGTCATTGCATTTGGAATTGAGATTTACGAAAAGTGTTTCATTTCCTTGTTCAACGAATTGATACCCTTGTGTATTGATGTGTTAAGTGCAGTGATAGCATGTGCTACTGCCGGTCAATTGGCAGAAGAAGACCCCAAGATAAGTGAAGTATGTACTATGATCATGGGGACTCAAGTCATGAGTGTTGGTATTTCTGAAAACGCATCACTAGTCTTCAAGTTGATAAAATTTAAATTGGAGGATTACTTGAATAATAAGATGTCCTCTATTTTCATGTCATCGGACGAAGAAAAAATATCGTCTTTCTTGATTTCGGTCAAAATGCAACTCCAATTGCTCGAATTCTTATCACCCGCCCAGTTCAAAGGCAAAGAACAACTCAAGAGATTGAATATGAATTTTTTGATAAAGCTAAAGGCATCCCTTATTGAAAACTACCATATGAATACTTCCAAAACGCAACAAAGTCCCGATTTCTACGACAAATTAAAAGACCAAGTTAAAACTTATAATAGTGACAACAAGTTGGATGATATCGAATTGCCCCCTTCAATCAATGCAAAGCAAATCACCAAAATAACTGACAAGTCATTACACAGCTCAGACAGAGATAAAGCCAAATATACATCAAGCATGATGGTGCTTGTGAATAAATTTGAGAATGTTCAAGAATTAATCCACGGTAACGAACAGAAACTGGGAATTCTAGCAAAGGTATATACTTCTGCTACAGAAAACAAAATCACTGCATTTATACAATTTCTTGGGTCCAACAAACTTGACCTTGATATTGAAACTATGGAATCGTTATTTGTTCAAGAAAGCAAGTTCGAATATGGAAGAGGAAGCAACGAAGCAAGCGAAATATTGGAGTCAAGCATATCTTTATGGATTGCCAACAACTTGTTACACTCACAAAAAAATAGCATTAAGAAAATTGACATGGATGAATTTTTGGTTCTAGATCACGACGACCAAGATATAATGGAAGTTGAAGATTCATTTGAAGAAGTTTGCTACTTTGTAATGGGTAAGTCGCAAGACCAAATTGATAGAATATGGGAAATTATGAATCTTGGACAGTATCTGCAAGGTGAATATGAGCAGTATGAACTTTCGTACTCGATTGCATTGGATTCCTTTGGTGCTCTCTCTTCTAAATTACCATTGAAAGAATTTCAAACAGACTATTTGATGGACTATCTTTATCCATTACTCGAATCATTGACGTACCAATCTAGTCCTGTCATTCAATCCCATGGCCAGCAAGCCATCAAAGCGATTATTGACAATTATTATGACGGCTCTATCGAAGAATTGATACTCCAAAATCTGGACTATTTGATTGACAGTATGAACCTTCGATTGTCGGTTATTAGTAATCTCAACCCAACGTTGCCTAAACTCTTGTTATTGGTGATAAAAATTTCTGGCATCAAATTGCTTGAGAGGAATGAGATCAATGATATTTTGTCACAAATGTTTGTCGTAATTGACTCATATCATGGGTACGCAATGATAGTGGAAGGCTTTTTTATTGTATTTCAAGAATTAATCAAGCAAATTGAAAAACAATACTTGGACCAAACCAAGCAAAGTTCAAACTCAGACAGAATAGAAAAGAACTCCAATTACAAACCATGGGGAATGACCAATCTTCAACAATTATTGGCCTTGGTTAGTGACTCAAATAAACTAATTGACCTCGACTTTGACTATGATTCAAGCAAAGAATATTTTAAGCGGAAGCCAGGTGTGCCCTTTGCAGATCAACTTGAAGACGAAAATGACAAAGAAGAAGTAGATTCAGACGATGAAGACCTGGATGAAGAAAAGGACCCACAAGATTCCGAAGAAATATGGAATTCTCCTGTGCCTAAGTCCACGTACTTATTGGTACAAAGGATATTCAAATATGGGTTTGCCATGTTGACTCATGAGTCACAAGCAGTTCGAATTCAGATCTTAAGGTCCATGATCTCGTGCTACCCAACGTTGTGCACTTCTTACAATTTATTGGTGCCAATAGTCACAGCGAATTGGTCTATTTTATTGGCTCTAATGGGAGGCACCAGTTCCTTGTCCTCATTCCATGAAAATCATTCGACAAGTGATGGGCCCCAGAATTTAATTGTTCCAGCTTTACAATTGGCCACGACAATTATCAAAGAAGAAGAGAAACAGAACGAAAACCTTATGGGGAAGAAATTCATCGAGTCATGGGAATATATGATACACTATAATACGATGATGATAGGGGTGCGTGAAAAGCTCAACTCAAAGGACATAGCATTACAGACAATGCAAAAGCAAGTGGTTTTGACTGATAAAACAATCACTACCAGAAGGTTTGATCCGGCAATTGCCGACTATTTCATCAGGTATTTGGTACAAGGAATGTCCATCTATAGAAAACTTATTCCTGATGGCACCAGATTTGAAATGGTCAAGTTCTGCCATGGCATGGGCATTCCGTCAGATATCGAATTGCCCACTGACGTGGAGTCTTTGGTATGGATACTAGAAGTTGAAAAAAAGAACAAGACCCATAGCAGCACTGAAATTACACAATCAGTACAATCGGTACAGTCAGTTTGAAGTCACTCGTTCTCTGTTGATGTGAATGCAATCGTTCTTCTAGATATAGCATGATAATAGACTACGTTTCCTATGCTTCATTCTTATTAATATACACGTAATATACAGAGTGGTAGACAGACCTAGTCCTTCATGACGACATCTTCTACCTGCGGTGGCCGTTCCTCGATTTCCTGTTGATTGTGGACCGTTTCAGCCGGGGTAGACTCATTGCTGGGATTTCCTTCGGAAATCACCAAATCATCAATCACGGCTTTTTTCACCTTTGGTTCGGTCTTGGACGCCGCAAATGGCAATGTCTGTTGGCCCTTGGCCAACGCGGGCTTCTTCTTGACGGCAGTCTTGGTTTCCACCACCGTTTCGGACTTGCTCATCAAGTTCTCCTTGAACTCTCGGGCATCCACCTTGGAAATGACATTGACGGCCTTCTTCTCCACCAACTCGCCGATGGGCTGCATCTTGGGGACCGTGTCGCTCAAGAAGTTCAAGGCGTCGTGGCTGGCCACGGCGTTGTTGAAGTCCTTGTATGTGATTTTCTTTCGCTTGTCCATTCTGGCTAGCAAACTGGCCTGTTCCACAAAGTACTGGATGAACATCTCTGTGGCCAATCCCGTGGCATAAACGGCACCCTGCGAAGCTGCAAGGTACTCGGGGTCCATTTTGAATATTCTTTTGATCTTGGAAAGAGGCAACGTCAAGAGTTCGGCGTCGTCGTCGTCGTCTTCCGACTCAATCGCGTCTACGTCTGGTGCTGTTTCTGTAGCTGCTCCATTGACGGCGACTTCGGGACTTTGGGTCGTTGTAGTGGACTGCACTGCAGGCAGGACGCTGGGGGTGCCTTCGTTGACCACAGGGGCCAGGGGGTTGCTGTTAAGAGCAGGAGGTGTAGACATGAAGAGATGATAAAAGTTAAATAGACGCGAATAAGAAAAGTGCACTAAAGAATAAAGAAGTGAGAATACAAGAGAGTGAGGACTAGTATTGTGAGACATAATAATGCTAGATACTGTGATGTATCTAAATTAGGGTGAGTGGTAGAAGGGATATGTGTGTATTTTCCATACAATTATATGTATACAATTAAATGTATTTGTTCATATTATGGTATTTGTTCATAAATTATATGTTGCTCATATTATGGTATTTTTCATACAAATATGTATATGTTCATACAATTATAGGTTGCCCATATGATGGTATTTGTTCATACAATTGTTGCCTATATTATGGTATTTGTTCATCAATTAAATGTTGCCGAAATGGTTTACTTGGTCGTATATGCTAATTGTAGGGTTGCCCAAATGGTTTATTGTTCATATCAATTATATGTATTTGCTCATATCAATTGTTGCCCATATTATGGTATTTGTTCATCAATTATATGTTTTTGTTCTTCAATTACATGTTCATACAATTACAGGTTGCCTAAATGGTTTACTTGATCATAAATACTAATTGTGGGTATCCATATTCTAGGGTCCTTTTTTTAGTGGACTTGTTCTTCTTCGGATGACTACAATTCCCACCACAGTTCTCTTTCTTTGATGTCGTTAATTATTCTATGTACATGCTGGTGGGCTTGTGTGGACAGCTCTGGCCTGGACCGTGATGAATTGAGCCTTTGGGTCTGGACACATCTGGTGTGGTTGTAGAGGGTAATGATATTCTTCACTTTGTATTGGTGGCTCCATTTATTTCTGGATTTCTGGGGACAACTCCATCTCCTCGGCCTTGACACTGTTGCTGACGAACTCTTCGAGGTAGTTGGCCTTCTCCAAGTCCACGTCGTTGTAGTTCTCGCCGTGCTCCACAAAGTTGACGATATTCTCAAATGCAAGCTCTGGACTCTTGGCTCCGTCTTGGAAGCCCACGTACTTCTGGAGGATCTGGGGGACCTTGGGCGAAACCAAGGGCTTCATATCCGAAGCATGCAAGTTGGCGGGAACGACGTAGGTTCTAACCTTTTCCCAGTTTATGATGTAGGTGCCGTCGGCGTTCAACTTACCAAAACCGGTGGAACGGGTACCCTTGTAGTAGTGCTTGTTACCTTGTTTGGTGGTCAACGGAAGTCTCTTGTTTCCTCTCTTGGTCAAACCGTACCAGATTTGGCCGTCTCTGAAGGTCTGCCAAGGTCTTCTCAAGTTGGCCACAGCGGATTGCTGGAAGTTAAGGACGGCAGAAGCTCTCATGGTGGGATGGGTGTGATGGAGGTGGTGAAGACAATTTTTCAGGCATGGACGACGTCACGGGATCTTGATCACGTGGAATAAATCTTCTCTGTATCACATGATACCGAACGTGACTAATGTATCACATGATATGGAACGTGACTAATTGTATCACGTGACATATACCTTCTATGTGTCACATGATACGGAACGTGACTAATGCTATCACATGACGGCAATCTTCTCACGTGACTTGCTGCGGCTGGCTCCACGTGACCATGCTGGTAGCAGCCGTCTGCCAGCAATGCCCCGATAACGCCAAAGCAACCCAAAGTGAAACGCCATATAAGGCTGGCATCTGCTCACTTCTCTCTCCACACCATGTCCATTCCTGAAAAGCCCTCAAACACCGCCATACTTGAGCCCCAGCACGGATACGCCAACGTGCAGCACAAGACGCACCAGTACTCGGACGAGCCCACACCTTTCAAGCCAGGCAAGCAGAGCAAGGCGTCGGCGTTTATCGAAGAGAAGACCAACAAGGAACACCAGAAGAAATACGCCAAGGAGGGCGGCAAGCGGTTCTTCAACTTTCTCACGCGCATCTTGTGCAGCTGAAGACAAGCGGTGGAGTGTTCTGGTGTTGATGTCTTTGTGGCCCAATGACAGGCCATGGCTCGGCCCATCCCAGTTGTTGCCAGGTCGCAATGAAGTCTCGAACTGACCAGCTCAGCGGGACATGTCGTCAGAAATGAGAAGTAAAGCCACCATAGAGGGCTTGCTTGTTTCCTATCAATAAACGACTCTGTACTATCCATATGTAGATTCTGTGAATCGAGTAGATGACACCGTCTGTATCCAGTAAAGTAATGATGATCTCACATATTGTATTATTCCCAACTGATGCTAAAATATCGGTGTGATCTTCGTAACTGCTCCCTGAAAGGATCTAACCGTTTTCTCCCATCAGTTCTCTCCCATCTATTCTTCCATCATTTGTTCTCTGCAGTTCGTTCCCTTTCCTTCTGTTTCGGTGCATTCTCCAGCTCATCAGGCTTCGTTGCTTGTGCACTCCAGCCACTCTGCGTTAGTATCCCAGTGGTCGTACCAATTGTATCCAATCGTCATAGTGAAGTAGCCCATGTCATATTGCTTACATCCAGCCATAGTGCTAGTAACCAATATCCTGTATTGCTAGTATCCAGTCTTATTCCATTATGTCATATTGCCATAATACCAATATCCTAATCTAGGTCCAGTTATACTAGTACCCGTGGTGCAGCCCACTCGTCTTGGGCTAATTTCACCTACCAGCATCACTTCCTACCTCTAACGGTCTAGGCTCATCATGGACCCGCCACGCATCTCGTTATATACACTTGAGAGATTCATCTGATCAAATTGATCAAATTGATCAATTGATCAATTGATCAATTTGCTCTCTTCCATGATTTTATCAATTGTTGCAAAACCGTTCCGTCAGGTCACGTTCGATCTGGAGGGGCGAAAACGGGGAAATCAGAGTCACCACCAGGAGTTAGTGCATGGAGCGTCATCCCCACCGGCTGTTCTTCCCAATGCGCGCGTGCGTTTTTGGAGGCATGCACTTGCCTAGACGACCCCCGATGCAAGATTCAGCAGCCGCATTACATGCCTGGCCTATTTGCCCATGGATACGTCGGAAGCACCTTTGGGCCAAAGACCAGCTCCGGCGCTTGCAGTCTGGCAAAATATCAATGGGTCCACAGGTTGCGCTCGGGGCTACTGTCAGATTGCGCGGTTTCTGGACTTCCATGCTATTGTTCTAGTGCGACGTTTCTCCGCTAGGCTTGGACGGGGCAGAAGTACTTGCAATACCGCCGTTTTGTGCCACGCGCTTGCAGCCACCGCCCGCCCAGTGCAGGATATTATTCGAGGGCAGGATATTTTCCCTCGGTGGTGCTAGCGACAGGGGCTCACCGAGGAACTATTCGCCAACGAGTGTATGATCTAGCGGGTTTTCTGGAGAAGAATGGGAAAGGCACGGGCCTAGATCCCCTTGACGTTGTCACTGGCTTGCGCTTTCCCCAGTTTGCGCTTCTTAGTTCCCCTGATCCCTGCGCAAGTGCCACCTTGGCCAATAGGCCGCAGTGGCGCTACTGCTGCCCAGCCCCAATCGGGAAGTGGTTGCGACCTCGTCAAGAAATCAAAAATGGCTGGCTGCTCCGAGGACAATTGCAAAAAATTATGCACGGAGGCTGCTAGTCCAACACTAGCGCCGACCGCAGCCAAGTGGACCTGGGGCCAAATCGGTAATTGTTGCAATAGAGACCGACGCATCATGCACCACTGGCTCTGCTGGCTGCTAAAGAGCTGGTCCGATTGGGAAGATGACCCTATTGCCGTGATGATTTGCCAAAGGGGCTGCTGCTGGTGCCAACAGCATATAATACCCTGGATCCCCCTCCTTTCTTCTACAACACATCCTCTCTATTCACAAACCCCGTTCTTCCCTTTGGACAAGCTTCACTCTACCAGGCTCCGCTCTTTCACGGCCTCTACTCTCCTTCAAAGCTTCATTCCTTCTAAGCTCCATTCCTTCTAAGCTTCATCCTTCCAAGCTACATCCTTCCAAGCTTCAATCCAGTCCTTCTTTCCACTCACACAACCCACATCCTTCTAGTCCTTCCTTCCCCCGTTTACAGCCACCATGATCTTCAAATCCATGGCAGCCTTCCTGGCCTTGGCTCTAGCCTTGGCCCCCCTCGCTGGCGCCGACGACACCACCGTGCACACAGTGACCCACACCAACTACATCACTCCCGACGGTTTCAAAGCAGGCATTGAGAATGTCCTCGCCGGAAACCCCAAGGGTGTGGCCACCGGTATCCCCATCAAGTTCGTCTACGTCGACGCGTGTGCCCCAGCAAGTACTAAATCCCCCGTCCCTACAGTTACTTCGACTGGTGTCCACTACACCGTCAGCACCCAGGGAACCGCGTACGTCACCTCCACCAAGTGCAAAGACAACACCTGCACCACATGGGTCGATACCTCTCATTTCCCCACCTCCTACACCTCCTCATCTACCATCACATACACCACCTACAAGTCCTCGCTGACCAAGCCCAGATCCACCATCTATCGTATGAACACCGTGACCGACAAAACTGTTGCCCACGCTGTCATCACCAAGACTGCCCCCACAACCACCACCACCATCTTCCTGGCCACCACCGTGCCTTCCACCGTGTTCGTTCCTTCCACCGTCGTCGAGAGCATCACTCAGACCATTATGAATCCTGTCACCAACAAGCCTGCTGTCTCCAAGACTTTGGCCACCTCCATCTCCGTCAGCTTTTCTTCCGCTGTGACCCTTTCGCAGCCAACCACGGTCGCAAACTCTACTGCGAACGGAAGCATTCCTGACGTGAAACATGGATCCAATTCGATTGTTCCAGGCTCGCCAATGTCCAAGGGAACATTTAACAACTCCACCAGCACTATTGACTTGAGATTCTCTACTGCTTTGCCTACTTCGGATTCTCCTAACAAGTACTCTAACAACTCAATGCTGACCAACTCTACTCTTTCTGCTAACAGCACCATCTTGACTTCCCTGTCATTGAATGCCACTTCGACCCCAATCTTGACTTCCTTGTCATCTACTGACATTAGCTCGAGTTCGTTGGTCTCCTCCTCCGCTACTGTTTCTTCTTCTAGCTCGGCTGTCCCAACTCAATCTTCTCAAGCTGGTTCCACTTCTAACCTCAACACTTACTCTGGTGATGTTTTCAAGGTTATTTCTAGTGATCAGCCATTGTCGGTCTTCCCAAAACAAGACTTACCTTTGCAAATTCCTGCTGGAGTGGACAACAATGGTGCCCCAATTTCCACCAACAAGTTCCACGCCAACTTGTTCTTGGGACAACAAACTGATACTATCTGGCCATTGCCTTATGGTATGTTCTGGAAGACAAAGGACTACTACGGATTCGGTGTCACCCATGCAAATGCCTCGAACTATCAGATGGGCAGTTCCAACACAAACAATCCAGGTGTTCCCTCCTACTTCTTCAGCCCTATTGGAAATGCGGAAATTATCTTCTCTGCCAACTCTCTTGGTTCAGACAGCAACAACATGCGTGTCACCAAGATCAAGGAGACTTCCGTTAATGTGAAATTGTCTGCCACTGCCAATGACGATTCCAACTACCTTGAGCTTCCTATTGTCCAAGGTATGGGTTTCGTTTCTGGTATTTACCACGGTAACTTTGTTGTCGAACTCAACACCTTGGTTGGTTTCAAGAGTCTCACCAAAGAAACTTCCTCTGCTTTGCCATCTAACGTGCAAAAGTACCGTGCCACCTTGTTCAACGGTGCTGAATGGTTGATTTATGTCACCTTGCCAGGAAGCTCCACCTTCTCCAAGCGCGACTTATCCAACTTTAAGTTGACTGCTTCTGATGCTCAACACATTGTTGGTTCCAACGCTGTCGATGGTCTTTTGGTTCAAGTTGCTTACGCTCCAAATGACAGCAAATTGGATGGTTTCTACGACCAAGCTGCTGGTACCTATGTCACAGATGCTGTTCTTTCTGGTAATGTTTCTGGTGGAACCTCTGCTTCCTACGAATTTGACTATGCTACCAGTGGAAAGTCTTCCAGTGGAAACCCAATTGTTTTCGCTTTGCCCCACCATGTTGAATCACTCTCTTCCTCTTCCAAGCAAGCCTCGACCGGAATTACCTTGGATTCGAATACTAAGGGTACTATGCAAGGTTTCCTCACGTCTAACTTGGAAATGGTTGAGAGTCTCAACAATGCCATGCAATTCTTGCCTTGGGCGCCACAGATGAAATCGTCTCTTACTTACACCAGCGACCAATTGAATTTGTTAGCCAAGGCTGCAAACGATGAGTTGGCGGTGGATATTCCAGGCACTGTTGCTGGCATGAATTCAAACTACTTCTCTGGAAAGGTTATCGATAAGTACGCCTACATCTTGTTGGTTGTTAGCGACATCATCAAGGATAATGACGTTACCAAGAACACCTTGGCCCAGGTTAAGAAGGCGTTTGACCAATTTATCCAGAACAAGCAATTCTACCCATTGATGTACGACACAAAGTTTGGTGGTGTTACCTCTTCTGCTGCTCAGGGTGGTGACAGTGGTGCCGACTTCGGTTCTCCATACTACAATGACCACCACTTCCACTACGGTTACTTCGTCCACGCTGCTGCTATTGTCGGTTACGTCGACAAGAAGCTTGGCGGTACTTGGGCTGAAGACAACAAAGACTGGGTTAACAATTTGATCAGAGATGTTGCTAACCCATCTACTGATGACTCTCACTTCCCAGTCTCTAGAATGTTTGACTGGTATCACGGTCATTCTTGGGCTGCTGGATTATTCGCTAGCGGAGACGGTAAGAATCAAGAATCAAGTTCTGAAGATTACAACTTCTCCTATGGTATGAAATTGTGGGGTTCTGTTATTGGAGATGGATCCATGGAATCTAGAGGTGACTTGATGTTATCCATTAGTGCCAGATCCATGAACATGTACTTCTACTACAGTGATGACAACACTGTTGAACCAAAAGAATACATTCCTAACAAGGTCAGTGGAATTCTTTTCGAAAACAAGATTGCATACACCACCTTCTTCGGATCTCCAGACAAGAACCCCGAGTTTGTCCACGGTATTCACATGATGCCACTCACCCCAGCTGCTGCTTTGATTAGAAAATCCAGTTATGTGAAGGAGGAATGGGACCAACAAGTATCCACTTTTATTGGTAATGTCAATAGCGGATGGACTGGTGTGTTACGTCTTAACCAGGCCTTGTTCGACCCCAAGTCCTCATATGCATTCTTCTCATCTGACTCTTTCCAGTCCAGCAACTTGGACAATGGAATGAGTAGAACATGGAGTTTGGCATTCTCTGGAGCTCTTTCCAACTCCACCTAGTTGCGTTCGGTGTTTGCATTGCCAATTGCTATATAGCTTTTGTATGAAATTTTACGATATATATTAGAATTAGAGAAAAGTAGAGGAAAGTGATTAATTGGGGTAATTAAGATTGTGATGGTGACTTCCCTAATATTGAGTAGTTCTAATATTTCACAAATTTTCAAATTTCAACGAAATAATGAAAAATCTAAAACTTTGAAATGATGGTAAAATCCATACTTCAATAAGAAGAAAACATAGTCTAAATGTTTAAGAACATGACACTGTAGGTATATTTACCCATTTATCGCTTTCATTTGGTTCTCTCTAAAGTACACATTTCTCACTCTTTCTCACTGTTCTACTGCACAAGCTCTATTTAACCTTAGCACAAAACACCCAAATCAAGTCCAAAACACACCAAATTCACAGGATCGCTTCTTGCTTTACATAACAACAGTTCCAGACCCTCAAAACACCATTACGACCCCATCGTCCCCATTTACCCACTCTTTTCCCCTTCGCAGCCAAACCACCTAGCAAGGCCACGACTCCACTATCATCAAAAATCTGGAAACAACTATTCACTCCATTCAACCACACCATGTTCTCGCTAGCAAAGAAATTGGTGGATAGATTCGAAGGCAACACCGCCGCCAGCTCCACCTCCAGCGACTCGTACTTCAAGCAGTGCTTGGAGTGGAACAACAAGGGCCATGCGTTGAGGGTGTTGAACGTGGTTCCACACTCAGACGCCCACTCCCAAGGCCTCGAGTCGTGGTTCGACTACATTGTCCGTATCAATGGCCACGAGCTCCCCATGGCCAACCCCTCGTTGTCGGCGTATCCGTACCTGGTGCACGAGGGAGGCTACATAGTGTACCAGGGCAACATCTCGCCAGAACACGCTGGAGCCGTCAACGTGGACTTGTTGCAGAAGGAGATTGCATCGCTTGCCAGTCACAACAATCCGTTGGTGTTGGACGTGTGGAGCGCCAAAGGCGGTGTTGTGAGACAGATCCAGTTGCCATTGGGTCCACCCAATGGCGAGGCCTCGACCGCCGACTTGGACCAAGACACCACCAAGCTCTTCGAGAACACGTTTGCCCGACTCGGCATGACGGTCCAGGCCAGCCACGTCAGCTCGGCCAACCACGTGTGGCGCATCTTGAACACCCACCAGGGCTCTCCCGGGTTTGTCTCGCAGTTGGTGCCATATTCCGACTACATCATCGGGTGTGATTCGGCGTTTCCCGAAGACACCCACGGCAAGGGCCTTTTGGCCAAAGGAGGCGAGTCGCTCTTGTCCCAGGTCGTTGCCAGCTACTACTACCACCATTTCGAGCGCACCCAACAGGACGACATCCCCATCACATTGTACGTGTACAACCACGACTACGACGTTCTCCGTCCCGTGACGGTGAATCTCTCCAGAACGTGGGGCAATGGGCACAACAAGGGAGTTTTGGGCTGTGACGTGGGCTACGGCTTGTTGCACCGCCTTCCCGAGGTGGTGGGCAAGTTCCAGGACAACAGTCTTGCGGACGACGTGTTGTTTGAGAGTGAAAAGAATATTTCCCAGGAGAACTTCGGGGTGCCACCTCCCCCAATTGGCCAGCCCATAACACCAATGGCACCTCCCCCAATTGGCCAGCCCATAACGCCAATGGCACCTCCACAGGGCTCTTTCGTACCACAAGGTGCCATTCCTCCACCTCGGGTTGGAGCAGGCAAGAAAAAGAAGCACGTTGCCCACACCAATGCCTTGGATGGCTTGAGTGATTACATGAACGAGGAATTGGCCAAGTCGAAGGAATTGGACACCCAGGGATCGAGAGCCACCACCGATGCCGTGCCCCCTCCACCCCCCAAGAGCAGTTAAGTAAAGAAGGAAAGTTAAGTGAAAAAGAGAGGAAGTTAAGTGAAGAAGAAAGGAAGTTAAGTGAAGAAGAGAAAGTTCAGTGAAGAAGAGAGGAAGTTGAGTGAAGAAGAGAGGGAGTTCACTGAAAGAAGAGGAAATTATCTGAAAGAAGAGAGGCTGTATATTACTGGGTGTATAGTTAATATTAACGACAAAATGGAGATAATGGAGATCATGAATAAATATGATATGCTTTACTTTCAAGCAGTCGAAGGAGCCCACCAGTACGGTCTTATTGGAAAAAGTAACAGTCGTAGAGAAGGAATAGCATTAACTTCAATTGAGAAGGAATAGTACTAGCTACTACTTTTCTATAGTTATTTTAACGAACATGAAAAATAGGATATGTTTCAATTAATTACATGCAGTCAAAGGAGCCACCAGTACGGTCTTACTGGCAAAAAAGGCACTTTCGTAAGAGAAGGTGAAAGAACACATTCTACTGGGAACGAATAGTGCAAGTTCTACTTTGTAAAAAGTTCGCAAAAAAGAAGTTCTGCCCACTGCCGGAATCGAACCGGCGATCGCTCCATTACGAGTGGAGCGCCTTACCACTTGGCCAAGCGGGCTCGATCGTTGCAGGTGAAACTTCAAAGCAGTACCGATTCGGAACTATGAATTGTCTACCTACCATGTCGTTCCATATACTACACTTAGATAGCGGAAATGTAGCCTAATGGGGCTGTAGTGGCAGAATGAGGTATGCAAGATATGTTCTTTCTCCTTTGATGGATGCCGCAGTTGGGAAACCAGCTTGCTTTATAAGCAAGGAAAAGCACCCAGGTGGTTGTCTGTATTAGGAAACAGAGGAAGAGTCTAATGTTAGAGAGAAAATGGAGAGAATTCACGGTTTCAACTATAAAGACTCAAAGTCAACCTTTGCAATACACCAAGATGTACTATGGGTATGATGCATTCCCCATATTGTGACGCTCTAATGGAGACACTCTAATGGTTCATTCCTCATATGGTGACGATCTAGTGGAGACACTCTAATGGTTCATTCCTCATATGGTGACGATCTAATGGAGACACTCTAATGGTGTATTCCTCTTATGGTGTTGCCGCTTATGGAGACACTCTAGGTTCATTCCTCTTATGTGACGCTCTAACGGTACATTCCACATGGTCTAATCCACTTACTGTGTTGCCTCTACTGGAGACACTCTAGTGCATTCCTCATATGGTCTAATCTCTTACTGTGTTGGCTCTTAAGGAGACACTCTAGTGCATTCCTCATATGGTCTAATCCTCTTAATGTGTTGCCTTGCATACACTCTAGGTGCATTCCCCTTATGGTGTTGCCTTGCATAGAGGCACTCTAGTGCACTGTATTCTTACAAAGCATAGAACTGGAATACAAACTATCCTAATCGTTCTCAACTATTCAGTAATATTGCATCACCCAATATCCAAGGCCCCATATCCCAACAAAAATATAGCAGTATATATAATAGAAATGAACTTTTAAGCATAATGGTTCAATGCTCTCATGACTCGTGTCCGCGACTACCTTCACTCTAGTCCTGTTTGGGCCCTGACCTAGACGAGATCTGATTCCGTATAATGTGCGGAAGTAATTTACCCATATGGATAGATGCATCTTTCAGCTTAGACAGCTTAGCACAGACGGGATCCATAGACAATCTGCGGACATTATCCATTACCTTAATATTCTTGTACCATAGCAAGCACCCTTTACTCTCCCTTCTTTCACTAGTCTCTCACCCTCTCTCACTATTCTCCCTTTCTCTCACTATTCTTTCACCCTAACCCTCTTTCACTCTTCTCACCTTCCTGTGATTTCAATGCTCCGATAACGCCAGACAAGCTTCCCCACAAAAGACTGCGCCAACACAGGCAGTCTACTACGCGGGACCAAAGCCCCTGGCCACGTTTCTGGTGCTCGTGGCACACAATGTCGTCGAAGGTTAGCACCAGCAGTTTCTGAATCATCAAATTCCATGCAATTTCGTCTCTGTTCTCATTTCCATGCAATTTCAACTCTGTTCTCATTTCCATGCAATTTCAACTCTGTCCTCATTTCAATGCAATTTCAACTCTGTCCTCATTTCCCTTTCCATGCAATTTCTCCTCCACTAGTACACCATTTGGGGCCCAAATCACGGCACACCCAAGCGCAGATGCCACACAAAGCAGCAGTAGTCCATTAAATCATAGAAATTAAATGAGAGCCTTTCGATTGACACATCTGTAGCCAAAGGCTCGCCATTTGGACCCTTTTGGCCGTGGACATGGCACCAAAGCACGCCTCCGTGTAGCCCCGCTTCGGCCATTCCATCCAATGACCTGAAACAGACAAGTGCGGTTGTTGTTGTCCCAGGCTCCAGACGTCCATCTCAGTCTATTGTGTAGTCCATCACACGCATAGGACGCAAGTCAGTTACAAGCCCGGTTCATGACCGGGAGTATGCATTCTATGGTCAGTGTTAGTAATCAAGTAGCATGGAAGTATGGAGGTATGGAAGCATGGAAGTATGGAAATATGGAGTAGCATCGCAGTTTGGAAGCATGGAAGCATGGAAGTATCGCAGGTTGAGTAATTATAATTATCATCTTCGAAAATGTCTGCTCTGGCATCTTATTGGCTACCCCACTGACTACATGGGGAAACTCTGAAAGCCACAGTCCCACGACGCATTCACCGGCCGTTGCCCATTGTTCCTAACAGGTGCATCTGGCACCAGGAGTGATTCGTGTGTAGTCATGAAAGTGCATCCTATTGCATGAAGCATTCTCCTCTGTCTTTTTTCTGTACAAGTCCATATTCCGTTCTTTTAGTTCTAGTGCCAGTTGAAACGTAGGCATCCCGTCATTTTGATACAGTACCACTCCGAGACAGCGACAAACCAGTCATATCCATATTCTTTGGTTGTGCATTGATCTAATCAGCTGGTGACTCTTCAATTGTCTTGTTGTATTAGTCACGACAAGTCGTACGGGTCACCAAGACCAGATAAGGAGTATATCCATAGAAAGATAGAGACAACATCTGAAATCAAGGACAGATCTGATTCCATAGACAACTCAGCTATAGATATATCAAGATCAAGAGATCTTATAACGTTCATCCCAAGAGACCTGACATCATTACCCAGTCTTTTCCAGAAACATTCACCCTTATCCAGATACATTCACCCTTATCCAGATACATTCACCCTTATCCAGATACATTCACCCTTATCCATTAGTCGTCCAGTCCACTTAGTTCGACCCATAAGACTCTTCTAACTACCAAAAGAGTTGACTCATTTGACTTGCCAGAATTAGATCCAAGACACTCCATTACCAGTCTATTAGAACTATTTCACCATTCTATTAGAACCATTTCACCAGTCTATTAGAACTATAACTTCTCCAGTCTATTAGATCTATAACTTCTCCAGTCTATTAGAACTATAACTTCTCCAGTCTATTAGATCTATAACTCACCAGTCTATTAGATCTATAACTCACCAGTCTATTAGATCTATAACATTGACACTAAAACGTTAGATTCCAAGCCTATTAGATCTATCGCCTTTCACCAGTCTTTTAGATCTATAACTTCACCAGTCCATAACTCACCAGTCTATTAGATCTATATCTATTCACCAAATCTATTAGATCCATATCCTTTCACCAAATCTATTAGTTCCTTCACTAATTCACAATGCCAGAGAAGATCACCTTCAGAGAACAGATGCGTGGGTTCCCCGTGTGGCAGATGTCCGTCATCTGCTTCATCCGGTTTTCTGAACCCATTGCCTTCTCCTCCATTTTCCCCTACCTTTTCTTCATGGTCAGAGACTTTGGCGTGGCCAAAGACTCGGCAGATATAGCCACCTACTCCGGCTACTTGGCTGCGTCGTTTGCCTTCTGTCAGTTCATGTTCTGTGTCCGTTGGGGCTCGGCGTCCGACAAATACGGCCGAAAGATCATCTTGATCTGTGGGTTGTTGGGCACGTCGTTTTCCGTGCTTCTCTTTGGCTTTGCTCCAAATTACTGGGTGGCCATGTTGGCCAGATCGTGCATGGGAGCGTCCAACGGCAACATTGCCGTGCTACGTACGGTGATTGGAGAAGTGGCCACTGAACGCAAGCACCAGGCCATTGCGTTTTCCACCTTGCCTTTGCTCTGGAACGTGGGGTTCGTGGTGGGCCCAATTATCGGTGGATCCAAGTATCTTACCAGACCAAGAAAAGAAGGCGACAAGATCAATGCCGTGGTCAGTGTGGCTGAAAGTCTACACGAGCGGTTTCTCAATCGGTTTCCCTATGCCTTGTCCAACGTGCTCGTGGCTTTCTTCCTCTGGACCAGTATTCTCATTGCGTTCCTTTTCCTCGAAGAAACTCATGCTAAATTCAAGGACCGTCGGGACGTGGGTTTGGTGATAGGTGACTACATCAGGTCGCGTTTGGGCTTCGAAGTGGGCCCCAGACCATGGCAAAAGAGCCAGGTTGAGCCAGTTTCTGCTCCTTTGGTTGTGAACGAACAGACCCCATTGATTGCCGAGGTGGAGAGCCTGGGCTTATCTGACGGAGAAGAGGACAATGCCAGTGTCAATTCGGACGAAAACAGCGACCTGGAGTCCATTGAGTCCTTTGGTCCGCTTTCTCGACTGGTGTCCAAGGCCATTCTCAGACGTTATTCCACCATTGACTCAAGACCAGGACTCACAAGGTCCACCACCATGGAAACCATAAGAAGCAACAAGGACACGATCTGGGAAATCTTCACGCCCGGCGTCATTCTGGCCATTCGTGCCAACATCTTGACCTCGCTCCACAACATCGTTTATTCCGAGTTCTTGTCGGTTTTATTGGCCAGAAAACTCTCGGTCAAGGACCTCCATTTTCCCTGGAAAATCAAGGGTGGCTTTGGCTTCGAATTGAGCGACATCGCCACCTTGCTATCCAGCACAGGTCTCATGGGAACCTTGTCCATCGTCCTTCTTTTCCCCTACCTTGACCGCAACTACAAGACCATTCATAGCTACAGAGCAGCCTCTCTCGTCTTTCCCTTCATGTACGTCTTGCTTCCCTACTTGGTCTTCACTTTGCACGAGTACAATCCCATTTTCCCCGAAGGCTTCACCAAAATCGTCTTGTACATAGTCTGCTGCATTTGCTCCACCTGTTCTGCCATTACTTTCCCCAACATCACCATTCTTGTCCACCGAGCCGCACCAGCAGAACACAGATCGTTCATTAATGGCCTGGCCTTGAGTGGCTCTTCGTTTGCCCGTTTCATCGGACCCGTGGTGTGGGGTTATTTGATGTCAGAGTCGGAAAAATACGGAATGGCACAAGCAGCATGGATTATTCTCGCCTTTGTGGCCGTCGGGTGTGCTGTTCTGGCATTCAACATGGAGGAGTACGACGAAGATCTCAAAAGTGCTCCAGCACCTACATCCAATTCAGAAACTACTGTCTAGAATTACGACAAGGAACAAGTGACTAGAAGAATTAATTGCCAGGAGTATTCTACGGTCTAGAAGTAAACTACTATCTAGAATAAACTACTTTACAAGTATACTGCAGTCCAGAAGAATTAACTACTTTAAAAGAATTAACTACTCTAGAAGAATTAACTCTCTAGAAGAATTAACTACTCTAGAAAAAATACTCTAGAAGAATTACTCTAGAAGAATTAACTACTCTAGAAGAATTAACGACTCTAGAAGTAAACGGTGTACAAGAATTATCTGTCTAGAAACTATGTCTAGAACTACTCTCTAGGAGACTTAATTAAAACCAATCAATTAAATATACACACATAGATAGAGTGGGACGTAAGTTCATTGTGATGCGGCCTTGACAACTAAAACATGGAAACATTCAGTGACACTGAAGTTGAGCAACTTGTTGATGTCTTGGTTGAACAATGGCTCATTATTGTTGGGTGCTCCTGGCGACTCCACTGGGGCTACCGAATTATTGGCCATGATAAACAACTCGTTCTGCAAGTTAAAGTTCTTCTTCTTTATCGTGGTCTCTAAGTTATCCGTAACGGTGTGGATTCTGAGGGTTAGGTCACCATTCTTAGAGGTTAATAAGCTCTTGATGTCGCTCTCAAACCCGCCCGAATGCGTACTTGGAGAACTCTTGATAAATATGTTGACCTTGCACGAACCAGTCTCAGGAATTAACCTGTAAACCAAGTGCAAGCTCAATAAGTCATTCGAACTCAACATATTATCACAGTTAAAAACCAAATTGATAGACTTGAAGTTGAACAATCCTCTTGGGACATCATTAACAATTATTTCAGAACAAGCAGAGCTATTCTTGGTTTCAAAGTCCGCATCCTCGTTGTCAGAAACCTCATGTATGTGTTGCAAGTGGCCAATGTGCTTATTTTCAGATACTTCTGACTTGTCATTGATCAAAAGTAAACCAAAGTTGCATTCGCTTTGTTGGAACAATTGCTTGTATAAATCAATGTCGTAAATGTCGTTGGCCAATTGATTCAACTTAATGGTAGTCACCAAGAAATTGGATGGTTCAGAAATTTGCTCATTAATGGAAAATATGTGATTTTTGAAGGTGGATAAGATAGATCTCGAGGTACAGCTCATGCCCAACAAGTCTGCAAATGACTTAACAATAGACAAGAGTGAGGTAGAGTTGTTGTATTCATTTTGGTTGGAAGCGTTCACAACTTTCTCATCGTCGTAAACACTTGCAGAAGATGCCTCGATGAGATGAGAGGTTCTGGAAGTGAATTCACGTAAGTGGATGGCTTTGATATCGGTGGTGCCATGCTCATTAAACGTTTTGATGAAGGCCATCAAGTATGAAATTGTGTCAATTTTCTTCAACAATAAAACAATCTTAGAGAGTCTGTAGTTCGACAAGTCTTTGATCTCATATTCGCCCAACTTCTTCACGCGGTCATCATCATTGGAGAGCCTAGAACCATGTGAATCTTCGTCATTGACAGAACTCTTGATTGGAGTTCCATCCCAATTGATTTCTCCCCGCAAGAACTTGTCTCTCTTTTCACGATAAGACAAGGGATAGACCCATAAGGTTAATGGAGTAGTCAAGAAGGTAGTGACCAAGGCCATGACAATAAACATGGAGTAGACCTTCTGGGAGATAATCTTTGCGTTCAAACCAACATTCAACACAACAATTTCCACAATACCCTTACAGGACATGAGGACACCCACAGCGATGGACTCAGTGAAAAGTAACCTGTTCAATTTGGCGGCGATGAAACCACCACTGATTTTACCGAACATAGCAAGCCCCAAAATTCCAATGGTGTAGCCCCAGTCGATACCCTTGTTCAACAAGCCCAAGTTGACGGCCAAGCCGGCAAGGGCAAAGTAGAGAGGGACAAAGATGATATGCACGAGATCCTCCAACTTTTCGGTGATCTTGACCACGTAACCGTTGTCTCTGGGCACAATCACACCGGCCATGAAAGCACCGAAGATGGGGTGGACTCCGATGATATCGGTGAAGAATGCGGAGATGAACACGACCACCAAGATGATAACCATGGAGAATTGCGAGGGCTCGCCGGTGGTCAAGTCGTTGGAGGTCTTGCGGATGAGGAAGCGCATGGCCAATCTGACGGGGTAGCACAAGAAGAGGAACCAGCCGGCCGTCAACAAGAGAATGTAGACGGTGTTGACGCCGGAGGACGAGTTGGCCAACACTACGGTCAAGGCCAATAAGATCCAGCCGGTCAAGTCGTTGAAGATACCTGCGGCCAACACGATGATTCCGACACGGTCGCCGATCAAGTTGAGCTCGGTCAAGATACGCGCCAACACGGGGAAGGCGGTGATGCAGATGGCCACGGCGATGAACACCATGTAGGTGGTGAAGCTGACGTTATTGGACTCGTCGTGGTACTGGTTGTAGATGCCGACGGAGATGGCACAGCCGAGACCGAAGGGCACGGCCATGTTGATGAGGCCGACGGTCAACGCCACGCGGACGTGCTTTTTGATGAAGGTGATGTCCACCTCCATGCCCACGATGAACAAGAAGAGGATGATACCGATGTTGGCAAACAACGTGAGTGGCGGGATGGATTCGGACGGAAAGCAGGTCTTGGTGAAGCCCGGGATGCGGCCCATCACCGAGGGGCCCAAGAGGATACCGGTGATGACCTCGGCAATGACACGGGGCTGTTGCATCTTGCTCAAGGGGTAGTGGATGATCTGGCAAAACAAGATGATGAACACGGACTGGAACAAGAAGACGGTGTAGGGCGACAGCGCCGACCATTCTAGCGGGTTTCTGCCTGCAACAATGCCGGCAACTGCGCTGCTTGCGACTGTCATGGCGAGATAAGCAGAAAAGAGTGAGATTAAAGGGCAGTTTTTTATGAGTTATCTATGTATATATGTATTATCGCGGTCACCTGCATACAGTGCAACTACTGCGGTGGATCTTGGGGTGGAATAGGCCGAGAAATGCGGTGAAAGTGCGGGAAAAGACATTAGTGGTGAAAGAAGATGTACCGAGGTGCATGAGAGGAAGAGGTGAGTGAATTTTAGGCCAAGAACCGCCTGGAAACGGTGCCATTATTCAACCAAGGCCACGGTTGCGTTAATTATAGTGGGGTCACAATTGGGTCGGTGCGACTAACACAGGAAAAAAGATCTCCGAGATGGGGTGATGAGGCAGTAGAGACGGAATAAAGGGTGATGTAATGAGTGGAGATGCACGGAAAGGGTCGGAATGGGATGTGAGTGGGAATTTGGGTTGGAATAGTTGAAAAAACGGCGAGAATCGAGCAAGAATTGCGGAAATGATGGGTTTACATAAGTAGAGTGATGCCCACGAGGCTGAACCAGGAAATCAATAGGAATAAGGAATTGATAGAAGAGGATGATTATGTAGAGGGAGATTATGTAGAGGGAGATTATATAGAGGATGGAAAGGGTGAGATAGGGTGCTAATGGTTATATATTTTGAGTTTGAAGCTGGTAGTGGTGAGTGGCTTTAGAGATTTGAGAGATAAGCGATACGAGAACAATTAGCGAGGGTTGTGAGAATTAATTGAGAGCACTATTGCAGATTTCATTATTCAAGAAAGAGTATTGAAGTATGGAATATTAGTAGTAGTGAGATACGGGAGAGTTGGGACAGATAAGTGTGAATATTAAGAGATGAAATGATATGAGATGGTGGTGTTTTGATACTGTATGTGATAACGTAGTGAGGGTAATAAAGAATTTAGTGAGAATTAATGAGATATTTACACAGTGAGAATTAATAAGATATTTAGACACAGTGAAAATTAATAAGATATTTAGACAGTGAGAATTAATGAGATATTTAGACAGTGAAAATTATTAAGACATTCTCAAGAAATATGGTAAAAGTCAGTGAGGTTAATTAAGAAATTAGTGATGTTGGGTAGAATTCGAGAGAGTTCATAGGTGGTTCAGTGGGGTGTATTGGTCCTACTATAGTTTGGAGTGTGATTGGAAACTGATGTATCTAGCAGAGAGAATAACGTTGGAAAGCCAGAGCATAATTACTGGTCGTGAGGGGTTTCATAAAACCCCTCTCAAGGGTCATTAGATTTCAAAATATAGACTGGTGAAATACTATTCTTCTTCGCAGTAAATAATGGGAGGAAGAGATTGCCCAAAAATTTATTTTGAATGCCAGAGGATTTTGGGATAGCCCAAATCCTTAATTTTCATCGACAAATTCCATTGTCTGCCAAATCCAGCCATACAATAGTATTGGGTCTTATCTTGCTGATTGGAAGGAAAGTGAGCCGGGTGCATACTCTAGAATGCAAAATTGGTTATATCCATTCCAAAGTTTGCTTCTTGGATAATAGTTACGAATAAAGTAGTCAAAAGAAGGAAGTGCCTGCAGTTAGAGAGTGAAAATATTCAAAAAAATCAACGCAAATGGTTCGCTCTTTAATTATATAAATCAAAGAATCGCACGAATAGATCACACAACGAATTATCCCATTCTGGTTGATCTGTCAAAGTTTATCCAAAATTTACACCAAGACATCAATTGCGCTCGACTATGTCCTCACTTCCTGTCATGAACTCCTCCATCTCTATTATCCCATTTATTCTATCATTCCTTTATCTTTCCACGACTCGCTTATCTGAAATATCTCGCAACTTTTCACGAAATCATTCTCATCTCAAATCACCAATTACACCAATTACACCTTAGAACAAGATAGACGATAGATTCTACGCATTACAGCCAACCTATTCAACCCCATATTCATCCATTGACCCTTTAACTCAACCAATCCCGCAATACTCCCGTCTTCTCCTATGTCTAATCCCATTTTCACTTCCCTAGGGCTCTTCGTAATCGACGACAACGAATATCCTGGCACTTCCAGACCACTGGAACACAACATTATCGGAGGCGGTGCTTCGTACGCCATAGTTGGAGCCCGTATCATGGCAGGAGAGGCGCTAGGGCCACGGGTATCTGGCCTCATAGACCAAGGGTGTGATTTTCCACCAGAAGTCAAGGACGAGTTGGACTCGTGGAAAACGGGCATTGTGTATCGCCACAACCGCGAACGGCTCACCACCAGAGGAGCCAACATCTACAAGGACGATATCCGGCACTTTGAGTTCAGAACGCCCAAACAACGGATAGAGGCCAAAGACGTGCTCCAGTACCCGTGGCTCTTGCTGCTGGACGTGTTCCATATGTGCTGCACTATTGAGCGTGCAGACGTGATAATCGACACGATCAACAAGCACCGTCCAAAACCGCCAATCTACGTGTTTGAACCGTTTCCTCCCGACTGTGTGCCGCAAAACATGGCCCTCTTGGAGAAGGTGTTGCGTAAGACGGACGTTTTTACCCCCAACTTGGACGAGGCCTGCGCTTTGCTAGGGAGAGAAAAAACCACTTCCTACCACGAGGTCTCACGACAGTTCCAGCAATACATGGCACTCCCTGGCTCTGGCACCGTGATACGGTGCGGGGCCGACGGATGCTACATCCACACCACGGCAGGACTCCAAAAACACCTTGGAGCCTACCACCGGGTCCAGCTGGCGGTGGTGGACGTCACTGGCGGTGGAAATTCGTTTTGCGGGGGCTTCGCGGTAGGTCTCGCTAAGTCGCACGGCGACTGGACAGTAGCAGGAGTATGCGGCAATGTGGCCAGTGGGTGCGTAATTGAGCGGTTGGGCGTGCCGCAACGGGGGTCCACAGGAGACACGTGGAATGGGACGGCGACAGCAGCACGGGTAGAGCGGTACGTGGAGCAGGAGGGATTGGAGGTAGACGTGGGCTGGATATAGCACGTGACCTGCATCACGTGACACAGATCCAGATGGCTGCTTCCTGCTTCCCAGTGGACCCTCCTCTCAGCCGCCTCCACGTATCGGTCTCCTACGTGCCACCTCCTCCATCCACCCACCTCTCTCCCTTTCACATCGCTTCCTCCACTCCTTTCTCCCTCTCTTCCATTCTTGCCATATTGCCCGATCGGGAAAATTACACGCATATCCATCCAATGCGTAGAGTCCTAAGTGAAGCCTCCATACTTCCGGGCCTTACACTGCGACGATCTGCTTCAAACAGCGCCAAAACACACATGCCCCCACCCTCTCTCTGTATATGTCGTAAAACCCCCACTTTCCCGCCACCTGCCCCTAAAACACCCCCTATTTCCCTCTCTGTCCCACTCGCTCCATCTTGTGGCTCCTGCACACAGACCCTCACGCGTCAGGATAAATTTTCACTTTTCCAATTGGGTCGTCTATCTAAGTCCACACTTCTTTCCTATACATTCACACACTTCTCCAGGCACAACACACCCAGCATGTCGCAAAGTGATCCCCAGGTGTATCGAGCCACGTACTCGAACGTAAGTGGCCCTCCACAACCGGCAGACACCCGTTTTCCCGCCGTCAATTGCCCACTTGGGCCCCCTAATCCAGACGCGTACTAACCTCCAGACCGATGTGTATGAGTGCATCATGAACGACTTCCCCATCATGAGACGATGCAAGGACGATTGGGTCAACGCCACACAGATCCTCAAGTGCTGCAACTTTCCCAAGGCCAAGCGGACCAAGATCTTGGAAAAGGGCGTCCAGCAAGGATTGCACGAAAAGATCCAGGGAGGGTTTGGGCGGTTCCAGGGAACGTGGATTCCGCTTGCAGACGCCCAGAAACTCGCCCACGAGTACGGCTTGCCCGCGGAGTCGGCACCGGTGTTGTATCTCGACCTCAGCGACCCCAACTTGCACATTCCCGAGAAGACCAAGCTGGGCAAGGAGCCCACGCCTGTCAAGCGCAAGTACACCAAGAAGGCCAAGAAGTTGGGCGACACGCCCACAAAGAAATACAAGGCAGGACCCAATTCGGCGCTGGCAGCTGAAGACCCCTTTACCTCGCAAGACTCGTTCAACTCCATCTCTCGTCTGGGCTCGTTCCAGGCGCTGCAGCCTCTGTTTGTCCAGAATCCCCAGATGTACCAATTACCCAACGGCAAGTTTGCCCAGCCCCACCAGATGCCGCCCACCTTTGGTCTGTCGGAGTTTGTTTCGTCCAATAACATGAACGGTTCCATGCCAATGGCCAACGGGCCTTCTGTGCCTCAGATGGCCAACTTCACTGCTCACAATCAGATGGTCCAGAGCGAGTTCCAGAACTACCAGATGCAATACCGAATGCAGCAGCAAGAGCAGCAGCAGCAACTCCAACAACAGCATCAACAGCAGCAACTCCAACAGCAGCAACAGCTTCAACAACAGCAGCAACAGCAACAGCTTCAACAACAACAACAACAACAGCAACAGCAGCAGCAGCAGCAGCAACAACAGCACCAACACCAAGACCAACAACAACAGCAGCAATTCCCTGTCCAGTTCAACCAGCCCAACATGTTGCAGCAACCACAGTTGATAGGTAACTTCCAGCATAACAAACACACTCTGTCACAATCCACCAATGAAACCAACTGGTCCCAAGACGACCTTCCAAATAACCCCCAGAGCAAGGAAAGCGATACCTCGGTGTCCTCCAATGATGACCAGAACCAAACCAACGACAGAAGCAGAACCAAGGGCAACCGTTCACCAGAAAGCGAAGACTCTTATGCTGCCCAATTGTTGAAGTTTTTCAGCGAAGACAACTGTGAAATCCCCATGTTCATTCATAATCCTCCCTACGACTTCAACATTAATGAGCCTATAGATGACGAGGGACACACACCGTTGCACTGGGCTGCTTCCATTGGAAACTACCAAATGATCCACTTGTTATTGTCTAAGGGAGCAAGTCCATTGGTGGTCAACAATTTCGGATTGAACCCACTCTCCAAGTTGATTTCATTCAACAATTGCTACGAGCTCAAGAATTTCCCCAAGGTGTTGGACGACTTGGAGTTGTGTTTGATCAACACCGACATTAACGGACGAACACCATTGCATTATTTAAGTCAGTTTTCCAAGGTTAAGTCCAAGTATGAAAGCTTGAGATACTATCTCAACGTGATATTGAATAAGCTCACTAGCCTTTCAAACCAAAACTCCAGCAAGCAGATTGACTTGTTGAGAAATGTGTTGGATCACCAGGATGTCAATGGTGATACTTGTATGCATTTAGCTGCGAAGTCGGGCTGCTCCAAAATAGTGAGAACATTGATGCAATTTGGTGCCAGAGATGACCTTGAAAACGTCCATAAGGAAACATCTAAATTGCTTATTGTCCATTATAATTTGTTGCCTGCAGAGCAACCGGAGTTGGCTCCACAGTCTAATGCTGCCAACAATGTAATTGCCAATTCACAGTTGCAATCTTCCCAAATGCAAATGCAAATGCCCAACAACCCAGCTATTCCACAAACCAACCATTTGCAAGTTCCAAATTCCTTTGAAAAACCTCAACTGTACCAAGTGTTGGAAACTCCAGTACAAACTGGATATAATGCCAGATCTGTTGAAACCCCGGACACACAGAGAACTACCATTCAAGTAGATGATATGGATGATGAAGAAAACTCAGCTAGGATGGTTAAGGCCCAAATCGAATCCTTCATGAAGTCTGAAGACAATAAGGAAAACATATTTATGAAAAACAGTCAAGGAGATGCAAAGCCATTCGATTCCATGTCCACGCCAATCCTGAAACCCACGCAGAATGGAATTCTTGCGCAACACCAGACTCCACGTGAGCATTTGGCTTCTATTACGGAAAGGACTGTGGAAAGCACTCCCATCAGAGACGAACGCAAAGAAGGTAACTTTTCTGTCCAGCATGCGTACAAACCCAATCCTCCAAAATTGGACGATGTGGGTCAAATCATTGAGACGGAAGAAACCATTGAGGAGAAGACTACCAAATTGCCCATGGTCGATTTATCTTCGATGGTGACAGGCATGATCAACTCCTTATCGGAATCTTTCGATAACGAAATGCGCAAGTTGGAAAAGGACTCGATGCAATTGACGCAAAAATTAAAGGAAAACGAGGTCAGGAATAATGATGCCTTGCAATATTTGAAGAAAGTATTGGACAAGTCCGGCGTACAGTACTTTGACACCATTGAGGAGGGCAAGGAGATGTTGATAAGCCAAATTAAGGATATCGAAGTGGAGGTTGTCAACAAAGAGAATGCGTTGTTTGCCCAGTTGCTGGCTTCTGGAGCCAGTGAGGTAGCAGAAGTGGTTGAGGAGGAAGAGCAAAACTCAGAGACTGCAGATGACGACGACAACGAGCTTGTGTCCGAACAGAAGATCAGCTGTGCAGTGGAGTTGACTCAATTGCAATTGCAAAGAAACCAGCTTTTAGAGAAGATGGCACTGGGTATTAGAAACTTCGGCATTGACAGCAAGATGTATAAGTATAGAAAATTAATCAGCTTGAGTTGTGGGTTGAAAGTTGAGGACATTGATAGTTTGATCGATGGAATTGAGGCGTCCCTTATGGAAACGGCCAACTAGGCTTTTGCTAGCATAATGACGACCCATTTTATAGATTCCGAACTTGTATATTATAGTATGAATTAATGTTACATTACAAGGTTCTTAGAAAAAGGTGTAAGCATATATGGAAAGGAAGTATATACGTCAATTCCCGTCGTTCACACCTACTCTAATACTTATTAATACTTATTAATACTTATTAATACTTAAGTAATTCCTTAGTACTATTCTACTATCCAATACTACTCTAATATTTATTAATCTTAAGTAATGCCTTAATAATATTCTACTAACCAATACTACTCTAATACTTATTACTTAAGTAATTCCTTAATTATTCTACTATCCAATACTTCTCCACGTACTCTTCCTTAAATGTGTCAATTTAAAAAACTGCATGAGACATTGAAGAAAATTGCAGCAGTTGATACCAACCCATACTTCAACACTTACTAATACTTACTGTCTCTCTTAATAATATTATTCTACTACCATTACATCACTCCCTTCACTCTTACTTCCATATTGGGTCGTGCGCGGGCCATTCTCACCCATACAAACTTACAACTACTTCAATATCAACAAGCACTGTTTCCCTTTTACAATGGCACATCCACTCAAGATCCAGAAGTTTCCTGTTAACCCCAAACAGGGCAGTTCGGGGGTCCGTCCCACCAAATACGAGTCTTCTCCTGCATCGCTCAAGAATTTTCCGTCCTCGATTGTAAATGGAATCACCGAAGAAGGAGGATTACTTTCCTTGACATTCAAGTCGAGCGAAACGGCACAGTTCGTGGAAAACTTGGAGATGGTCACCAAGACCTTGATCCGAAACAACAGAGACTACGAAGTGTCGAATATCCGGGAGTCCAAGTTCGATGGAGCCAAGATCTTGGAGGAGTTGAAACAGGACGTGGAAAAGTTGAGAAACAACACAGAGGTCAAGTTGCCAAAGGATGCAGAGATTTATCAAATACAGAAGGAGGTCCAAGACACGCTCGAGAACAAAGGCGATGTGACGTCCATAGGCCAGAAGTTGAAGCAGAGCTACAGTGAATCCAAGCCTACCAAGGCTCTCTCATTCAGCAACGAGGCCTACACCATACCCAGTGCTGCCGACAGACCAGCCGTCAGCGCCGAAAGATTCGAAGATGTTTTGAATCCCGATTTCACCCCATACCAAAAGACTATCGAGCCCATCCACCAGACTCAACTTGCCCTTCAACACGACAACACCATGATGCAAATGGAGCCCACCCCTGAGCAGCTCGCGGCAGCATACCAGACCGAGGTGGTCTATCCCGAACTCGACATGAGCGTGCCAGCAGAACAGGTCATGTACGTTCCACAGCCCGATGCCAACATGGAGTATTGATCGATAGTATTAATGCTATGATTGATGCCACCAGGCAGGTATTGCTTGAAGTATTAAGACTATGGTATCAATACCATGCTTGGTGCTAAAAAGATTGGTACTAAATGCATGAATACCAATGGAGTATTAAAGTCATCATGTCGACCAACTTCATCCTAATCTGTGATTAACATGTATTGGTACTTTGATGTCAACACGATTAAGACTAATGGAGTATGGACGTTACAAATATCAATACCGTTTGTATTGATGCATCAATAATGTTACCATGAGTTTGATGCTACGAGTCAATTATTCTTGCAAGGAGCTATCTGAGGGCATCACCTGTATTATCCCCAATGTATATTATATAATTCTAATCTTAGGACTTCACTTCCATCCTGGTAACACCACACTCTTGATGACCGCGTACTCCTCCAAGCCGTACTTGGAGCCCTCTCTTCCAAAACCGGAGTGTTTGACTCCTCCGAAGGGTAAAGCAGCCTCCGAAATGGCGCCGGTGTTGACACCTATCATGCCTACTTCCAATTCTCCAGCTACCCGTAAGATCCTGGACATGTCACGAGAGAAGAAGTAGCCAGCCAAACCTACGTCTGTATCATTGGAAAGTCTGAGAACTTCCTCTTCCGAGCTGAATTTGAAAATAGGTGCAACGGGGCCGAAAGTCTCTTCTTGAGCCACCAACATGTCATGATTGGCATCGCCCAAAATGGTTAATTCGTGAAAGTTTTGGCCAAGTTCTGGCAACGCGTTTCCTCCAAATAAGATCTTGGCGCCTTTACTCACAGCATCGTCGATGTGGGTTCTGACCTTTTCGAACGAACGGTCTTGAATGACTGGACCATGGGTAATTCCGTCCCCAAAACCATTTCCCATGCGTGTTTGTTCCGACACCACCTTGGTGAATTTTTCAGTGAATTCTTCGTAGACCGACTCGTGGACATAGAGACGGTTGGCACAGACACACGTCTGGCCACTGGAGCGGAACTTGGACACGAGGGCGCCCTGAACGGCGGCGTCAATATCGGCGTCTTCAAAGACGATGAAGGGCGCGTTTCCGCCGAGTTCGAGCGACAACTTCTTCAAGCTCGACGCCGATTGGGACATCAAGATGGAGCCCACCTTGGTAGACCCAGTGAACGACACCTTCTTGACCTTGGGGTGCTCGCAGAGGAGTTTACCGACCTCAGGCGACAGCAGACAGGGCAAGATATTGACTGCACCGGCGGGAAAGCCGGCCTTTTCGGCCAAATAGCCCAACAGAAGCGCCGACAACGGGGTCTCTGCCGCAGGCTTGATGACGGCCGTGCACCCCATGGCGAGGGCGGCGGCCAACTTGCGGGTGATCATGGCGGAGGGGAAGTTCCAGGGCGTCAAGATGCCGGCCACGCCAATGGGCTGCTTGAGGGTGAGGATCTTGTTGCCTGGAACCGCCGAGTCGATGAGGTCGCCCGTCACACGGGGGGCCTCTTCGGCAAACCACTGGAAGAACGACGCCGCGTACTTGACCTCGCCCATGGCGTCGGCAAGCGGCTTGCCGTTTTCCCACACGATGAGCCGGGCCAAGTCGGCCTGGTTCTCCATCATCAAGTTGTAGAGGTCGAGAAGCAACTGCGACCGGTGTCTGCCGGAGGTGTGTTTGAAGTCCTGGAACGTGTTGTGGGCGGCATTGATGGCGGACTCGTAGTCCAGGCGACTCATGGAGGCGACCTTTGCAAGAAACGCGTTGTTGGGCACAAGCGCAGGGTCGTTGACCTCGAATGTTTCTCCTTCACTGCCATCGACCCATTGGCCATTGATGTAGCCTTGAGTGCGGAGTAACTGCGGGTTCTGGATACCTTCACGGATGTGTCTGGCCACCTGGACAAGTGTCCGTCTAAAAAGGACCGTATTGAACAGCATTGGAAGTAGAAGAAAGGAGGAAGAAGAGTGTTGCAAAAGTTGCAAGAACTGGTTTGCTATCTTCGATCTGGCTACCGCGGTAATTGCGGGGAGCCGCTAAGAATTAGAGAGAAAAGAGAAAAAAGAGGGAAAATAGAGAGACAAAAAAGAGAGATTGATTATGCAGAGACACCTTATAGAGACAGATACCGGAGATAATCAATGGATCTGCTTGTAATTCGATGCAATTGGCTGTTCAATTGGCAAAGTGCTTTGTATTATATACAGAGTCAGGGTGGTCTATCTATGGTAATGGTCACAGTATGGTGGTAGCATCTATCCTGTCTGGGCAGAAGCGCGGTAAATTAGCGGGAAACTGCAGTTAGCGATAAATGGCAGTAGTGACTTATTGAACTGGAAGAATAGAGGTATGGAACTTGTGGTCTGGATGAATACAGATTTGGAAGTAAGGTGAACTGGGTGATTAGATATGGAACTTGTTGATCTGGATGTATAGAGATAGGAAGTTATTGATCTGGATGATTAGAGATTTGGAAGTAAGGTGCACTGGGTGATTAGATATGGAACTTGTTGATCTGGATGTATAGAGATAGGAACTTGTTGATCTGGATGATTAGAGATATGGGTATGGTGATCTCGAGAAAATTGATGGCAAGTAGCATAATCCAGACATCAATGTGAACGCTTTAATAGCTTCCACACGTCAATGAAACTAATCATCATTAGTATTCCAATATGTCAAGCTGTAGTGTATATGATAGTGCCAGTTACTTGTTCCCACCTTATTGAAATCCAGTTTTAATGTAGCCCACCCTTGTCCAATTATTGACCAAGTATTCCTCCAATCCACTTCTAGTCATCTGTATTAAAGATCTTCTCCACATGAACTGCCTCTAATGTTCTATTGCAGTATTTTGAGGGAATTGCACCAGATTTAACTGCCTCTCGTGGTGCCGATGTAATTTCTCTTTCATTCATACACTCAGCATCTGCGATGCTTCATTGAAGATCTGTTCACATTGTGGTGTAGCTACTCCATATTTTACTGCCTCCCGTGGTGGATCATGCAGTATGGAGTTTAATTCCTCCTTAATTCATACATTCAGCATCTGTGATGCTTCATGTATTCATACACTCAGCATCTGCGATGCTTCCTTGAAGATCTGTTCACATTCTGGTGTAGCTACTCCATATTTTACTGCCTCTCGTGGTGGCTTTTGCAGTTTTCCATGAAATTCCTCCTTAATTCATACATTCAGTATCTGCGATGCTTCAAGTATTCATGCCTCCTTCTCTGGCGATGGACTCACCAATTTAGCCACCTTCTTCTCTATAAGCCGGGACGAGTTCAACGTAAAGAAACACTTGCGGTCAATGTTCCTACTTTCCTCCTTGGTGGTCTCGGGGATCTGCTGGGCCAATTTAATACACTTCCGTATGGTTCTGACCAATGTCTCGTATTGTTCTCTCTGGGCGTCCTTTTGTTCTTGTGCTTCTTTCTCGGCCTTCTCTCGCTTCTCTCGGTCCTCTTGCAGCTCCACATAGTCCTCCCTCTCTTCGGGCTGCTCGTGCTTGACCTCCTTCAAGTACTTGCGCTTCAAGTAGCGGTCGGTGATGCGCTTGTCGATGTCGTACATCGCAGCCAAGGCGATCTGAGGAGGCGAGAACAAGAAGGACACGTCGCTCAACAACGCGTAGTCGTTGAGCCATTTCTTGGCCTTGTCGTAGAGCACGCCGAGCGTGTCGATGGTCACGTCGTACATCAACGGAGACGGGTGCAACAACACCGCTTGCATGTCCAAGAAGAAGCCGTACAACGGACGAAAAGCGTGATGTACGAGCAACGTGAACTTCAAACTCAGGAGAACGATAAACTCGAGGTCAAGCACGTCGCTGGGCAACACCTTGGCCAACGCCTTGACGAACGACTCGATGGAGATGAAGTAGTTCTCCGACTTGGATGCAAGAAACACACACGTGTAGAGGATGTTCTTGGGGTGGAACTCCATCACCGAGTTGAAGAGGTAGAACTTCTTGAAGAACGACACCGCGGTGGCTCGCACCTGTGTCGACATCTTGAAGTGGTTGCACGTCTGGATGATGCTCTTGCTGTAGTACTGGAGATACTTGGACTCCTCCTCGAACGTCAACAAGTCCAACAACTTGTCGGGACTGAGCTCTTCGGCAAATTTGGCAAAGGCCTCGGGGTTCTTGGCCTGGTGTTCTTTGTATGCTGTGTTGAAACGGGCTGTAGCCGCTTCTTGGCCCTTTGTGTTGGCGTGTTGTTTGAGGGTTTCAAGTTCGTCGGAGGTGTAGGACCACACCTGGTATTGGGAAGAGCGACGGTACAAGTCGTCGTTGGATACCTGCGGCCTGTCTGCAGGCTTTTGTTCTTCTTCTGCCATTGTGGGGACGTTGGTGATGGTGGAGGTGAATAGTGTTGATATATGGTGCGATTATGTAATCAGTACCAGAAGAGCAGTAAATGAATATGGTGAAGTAATATGAAGATGGGTAGATGCATGATGATGGACCAATTGTAATTGATGCCATGTTAATTTAAGGAAGCAAGTACGAATGGAAGTATAGTAGACAAAGTATAGAATTACATCCAGTAGAATTATGGATTAATTCATCTAGTAGAATTAATCCATCTAGTAGAAGTATGGATTAATTACTTCTAGTAGAAGTATGGATTAATTCATCTAGTAGAAGTATGGATTAATTCATCTAGTAGAAGTATGGATTAATTACATCTAGTAGAAGTATGGATTAATTAAATCCAGTAGAAGTGGATTAATTACATCTAGTAGAAGTATGGATTAATTACATGTAGTAGAATTATGGATTAATTCATCTAGTAGAATTAATTACATCTAGTAGAATTAATTACATGTAGTAGAATTATGGATTAATTCATCTAGTAGAATTAATTACATCTAGTAGAAGTATGGATTAATCACATCTAGCAGAAGTATGTTTTAATGCTACTTTAATTAATGGTTCAAGAACATCAGGATTACATCTAGTAGTATAAATTACATACAGCATTCGATACAATTACATTCGGTATACTTAAACAGTGACAACCATCACGGTAACAACTGTGCTGTTGATTACACTTGTTCATACTAAACACAGTATTACTTTCAACTTCTAGTTCATTGACACCATTAATTCCATCTAGTTCAATTATTCCATTAATTCCATCTAGTTCATTGACACCATTCCATCTAGTTCAATTACACCAGTATTAGCCCCTCCTCCTACATATGAAATACAATCCCGCAATTATATTCCAAAATCGTCAATTTAATCTACACTTTGTTGTCTATCGTGTATTGGAAGACGGAAACCAGTACCGTCCCGATGCAGAGGCATTTCTAGGTCATCATCAACATAAGAAAGTGGCACTTCGACTACAAGTCGAGCTCGCCAACAGCTTCCTCGTCGTCGTCGTCGTCGCTCGACAAGCTGCCCACGTCACTGAGCTCGTCGTCGTCCATGTCGTCGCCGGCGTCGGCGCCGGCAGTGCCATCTTCAAGCGACACGTTCTGCGCATACTTCTGCACGTACTGCTTGACGGTGTCGTTGTACTTGGTCTCGTTCTTGGTCATCAAGGTGGACGCCTCGGTGTTCAAGGGGTCCGAGGGGTTGGCGTAGCGCAACAAGTGCGGCAAGAAGTTCTCAAAGATGTTGAGCAACCCGAACATGGGCAGCCATGTTTGGTTGATGACATCGAGGCAAACGGAGCCCGAGCCCTCGTCGATGTTGGGATGATAGATCTTGTTGGTGAAGCCGATGGAGGGCGACTTGATGGGGTACTGATCGGGGAGCTCGACCCGGATCTTCCAAGTGCCGCCTGCGTATGGGGTATCCAGAGGACCTTTGAAGATGACGAAGAATTGCTGGATGGAGTCTTGGATCAACGCCACTTCGTGGTCGCTCATCATGAGCTCCATGACGTCTTTCTCGATGCGTCTCTTTGGCGAACTCATGGTGTGGAGGGTGGCGGCAACAGGAAAGAAAGAGAGGAGGAAGTGGTGGTTGTGGTATGACTTGGGTAGGGTATTTGTAGGCGGTGGGGGCACGACGGGGTCACTCCCAGGGGTGTACTGGGGAAATAGAGTCCACGATAAAAGTGGAAGTAATGGAGATATTGGACTGCAAAGTAGTTCATTGTGATGGTGTGGTTCTGGGGAGCATGGAGATGTCTTTAGATTTCGTTTTGGACGTCTGTGGGGCGAGATCTATGGGGGTTCTGGTGGATTCGCGATAACGACACCAGTGCGATACCGCACTTTTAGCGACTTTTAGCGGGAGCTCTAGCGGGCCGTACGGTGGCTCTCGCGGTACAACTGGAATAGGCAGGACACACCGTCTCGGTGTGGAGTCAAATTATAAGTAGTAGCATATCTCAATAGAGAGTAGTCTGGAGATATCCGTGTGAGCTTCTGTAGCTATCAGTGTGAGGTTCTGTAGCTAAAAGTGAGACTTTCTGTAGCCATCAGTGTGTGCTTTTGTAGTTATGAGTCAATACATCTTCGGTGAATGTCTTCTAGTTAGTTCCTGACAATGTGTTCATGGGGTTGGGTGATTGTAGAAGAGAGACAAGTTGGGAGAAATAGACGAAGGCAATACGGACAAGGTGGGGATTAAGAGAAGTGCAAGTGCGATAGATTACCTAGGAGCAATATTACCTAGGAGCAATATTGACGTAGGAGCAATAACCTGATTACAATACCTTTTTCACTCCAATATCTATAATAGTCCTGGTAGTGATTCTATAATAGTCCTGGTAGTATGAATTGAGAACAAAGATTATTAGTGAGACAATCGTAATTGCATCATTGACAAGAGTGGACAGCACAATTGTTATGTGGCTTTAAATAGAGTGAAGGGTATCTTATCTGAATTCTTAATTGTTGAATCCACTGTTGAATTACTAGACCCACCAAAGAAATAGTTGCATCTTCTCCTTAGTTGAATCATTAATGAATTACACTGATAATTGAATAGTGCATCTATTCTACTGAAATAGCTTTATCTGCGACAATGCCACTAATGTATTAGTTTTCTACCTTCGTAACTGCTATATTAGTTTTCAATATTCGTAACGGCTACGAAAGCAACTAATACCTATGCTCTTTCTTTCTAGAGAAGTTGTAGCACAATAAACGGGCAACTACACTCTTTATGCTATGTTCACCATCAGGACAATCCAATGACCGTATCGGACTCACAAAGTCTGCATATATTGATAAGAAATACAGCTTCATGTTTCACAAAAGCCTCTGCCACGTCTTGCATCTCGGGTCTAATTGAAGGGATATCTCCAAGTGAATTTCTATCAATGTCTGCAGTACTCCCAATCTGGTCTAGCTCACTTCGGTCGTATTCGGCCAAATAGGTGAAGAATGCATTGTTAATTACATGGTGTTCGCATAATTTCATGGTCTATTTATACTCATCTGGGATTAAGGTTTACGCATTTTGACAGTGGACCCTTAGTCATAAGTGACACATAAATGCATATCGAAGTGACACATAAATGCATCGATGAGAAAACATGAATAGTACACACCAAATGAGAGAAGTCTTTATCATATCAACAAACGAGGGAAGTCTATATCTTATCAACAAACGAGGCAAGTCAATATCATATAAAGTTTCTTTCAGCTCTTCTCCACTTTCATTATATCAAGTTTCATTCAGCAGCTCTACGCTCATTCTATCACTGTATATTTTCTATCTCTGCTGAAACGCACTTCTACATAGATTTGGGGCAATTATCTAGCACCGAATTAGGTCATATGAATATGTGCATCTTGAACAGAGTCCATGACGGTATATCTCCTTATCAGAGTCATAGCATCTCTGGATCAGTAGCCTGCAATCCGGGGCTTCTCGTCCTTTTTCGCAATCTCAATTTTCCACGGAATGGCCAACAACTTCTGGCCCTGTTCTGAAAAATGGCTGTCGGCATCGTAGGTGCCCCGGATGAACGTTCCGCCCGGCAATTCGTCAGGAGGGAAGGTGACCGAATAGGGACTGGCGTCTTCGGCACTGGGCTCCACTTCCGCAAACATGTCCTCCTCGCGCGTTTTGAAAGGAAGGCGGTACTTCTTGACGGTCTGGTGGTAGCGGAGCTTGTGCAAGGTTCTCTTCTTGACCTTGAACTTGATGGTGAGAATGTAGGTGGAATACTCGGGAAGCACGAAGTGGAGTTCCTGGGGCATGTTGTCCATGTCGCGGCTGAACTTCAACTCCACGTCATGGCCCTCGACCAGGATGATGAAGGAGTCGAAGTCGAGGAACTCCGAGTCGAATTGCGCAAGTAGTTCTTCTCTGGTCTTGGGCATGGCAGCGGCTGGGTCTGTTCTGGGGCAGAGATGGCCCCGGCCATGCTTTTATACGTGAAATGGGGTCACGTGGAGGTGGAATGCATGTGAATTGCCGTGGAGGGTTGGGCCCATCCCAAGGCCTGCCGCATTCCAGGGATGTTGAGTCGCCACTCGCTTACGCCCGCGAGTGGCCCGCACTAAGCCCTCGCGGTGCCTGGTGCTATTTTTATACGACCTGGCCGTAGGTGCCCGCGCTGACCTCCTTCTTGATGGAGTCCACCATGTTGCGCTGGCTGGCGTCCAACGCCTCCAAGTCGTCCTCGGTCAACTCGTTGACCTGTTTGAGCAACGCGGCGTGGTCTGCTGTGACTTCTGTCAATACAGGTGCGGGTGTGTTCAACGTGAGCTCGATGAGCTCACGGTTGGTGGTGGACGTGATCAAGCCCAACTCCACCAATGCGTGGGCCACCTGGGGAAACTGCTCCAAGAGCGTCTGGGCCAAGAGCGGGTTGTCGATACACATGCGTTTGGCCTCCTTCAAGATCTGCAACGCCGAAGTCTGGTCGATGCTGTTGACCACGTTGGAAATGACCGCTGGAGCGCTCTGGCTCGACTGGATCTGGATACCTAGGGGCAAAAACGGCAAGCGCTGACTGTCCCTGTCTTCGTCGGTGAAGGTGCACCGGAGAAAGCGCCCGTTCGGAAGCGCCATGTAGTTGAGATTGCGGACAGCACTGGCGGCAGTCTCGTGGTCGCCATATTCCACGATGGCGGTACCTTTGGATTTGCCGGTCATTTCGTCGAACATAAGCGTCAAGTCCTGGACGGGCCCGATGGACTGGGCGATGTCGAGGACCTGTTGTTCGGAGTACTCGAAGGGGAACTTGCCGATGGAGACGCTGGTAGCGGTGCTAGTGCTCATGGTGACTATGATGGAACTAAGTGATTAGAGAAGTAGCTGGATGAGTGGGAAGTTAGCAGTACTAATGGAGACAGATGTGACGTATCAGCAATGATGGTATCTGGTCAGTATGGTGATATGTCAGTGATGGAGATGTATCAGAAAAGATGGAGATGTCTCTGATGTTTCTGTGATAATATAGATGTATCTGCAAATGGAGACAAATGTGACGTATCAACAATGTTAGTATCTGTAAAGATGGAGATGTCTCTATGATACTGGAGATATGTCAGTAGTGATGGAGATGTCTCTGTAATAATGGAGATGTATCTGGAATAAGGCCGATGTTGCAAATGGTGATGTATCTGTGATAATGGCCGATGTTCTTGGAAATGGAAGTATCTGTAATAATGGTGATGTATCTGCAATACTATGGTATCTGCTCTAATAGATGCAATGTATCTACTATACTATCTGTTGTATAGATGCAATAGAATAATATTAGTCGATGTTGGTCACATGACCCAAAATTTATCCATTCAAATTTTCATCTCCACAACTCCTTCTTCTTCTTCTTCTTCTTTTCCTAGCCGCCGTCATGGACGCCAAAGAAATCAAATCCACCATCTCCAATATCGAGAAGGCGTCTGATGACACCACCGTGTTGAAGCTTCTCAACATTCTCAACGACGGAGTCAAGCCTTCTGAGAAGCTCTTGCGCGAAACCAAGGTCGGAGTCGCCGTCAACAAGTACCGTCTGCACAGCAATGCCGAGGTCACTGCCTTGGTCAAGAAGATGATCCGGACCTGGAGAGAGGCGGTGCAGAACGAGAAGAAGAAAAAGGGCGGTGAATCCAACGGAACGGCGGCCAGTGCTGGACCCAACAAGACAGAGACGTCCCTGGCGGCAGACAAGGCCAAGACCGCCGGTTCTACCGAGAGCAAGTTCCACCGCGGTGTGCGCAATCCCAAGACCGACGGCGTCAATACCACTCTTTACGATAACGCCACGAGAAACGCCTCGGTCAGTGCGTTGTACACAGCATTGGCCATCGAACGAGACGAGCTGCCCTCGCACATACTATCGGTGGCGTCGGCCGTGGAGGCCGAGGTCTACAAGAGCGAGTACCTGGCGGTCAACGACGGCTACAGAAACAAGTTGCGGACCTTCACCATGAATCTCCGGAACAAGAAGAACCCCGAGCTTAGAGAGCGCGTGGTGACCAAGGTCATTCTGCCTGCTGCCTTCATCAAGATGACCCCCAACGAGATGGCCCCCGAGTCCTTAAGAAAGGAGATCGAGAAATTGAACAAACAGAACTTGTTCGACGCCCAAGGCGCCACCGAGAAGAGAGCAGTTACCGACAGATTCACCTGTGGCAAGTGCAAGCACAAGAAGGTCAGTTACTACCAGATGCAAACGAGATCTGCCGATGAGCCCTTGACCACGTTCTGCACCTGTGAAAACTGTGGAAATAGATGGAAGTTCTCCTGATGCTGATGTTGATGATGTTTACGAAGATGTGGTATACTGTATAGAATTGTATTATAATGCTGACAATAGTTGATGTAGCCATGTGGCAATCATTGCCATGCTGACAATGTCTTGTAACAATTAGAGATGCTAACTGAGATCTATGGAAACAGGTAATGGTGATCGAATTGAATAATATTAGTCGAATTGTATGATATTATCGAATTGTATAATATTATCGAATTGTATGATATTATCAATTGATTAAAATTGGTCGAATTGATTAATATTCACCAATTGTTTAATATTATCCAATTGATTAATATTAGTCCAATTCTTTAATATTAGTCGAATTGATTGATATTAGTCGAATTGTTTAATATTGTTTGAATTGAATATTATCGAATTGATTATTATCGAATTGGTTGATATTATTCGAGTCGTATGCCCTTGGGAGAGACACTAGGCTGTGGACTTAGTGTTGCATATGCTTGGTCAAGTAGGAGATCAAGTCGACCTTGGTGACAATTTGAACGGGCTTGAGGTCTTCGTCAGTGATGATGGCGTTGGAGTTGGTCTCGAAGAACTTGTTCAACAACGACAACTTGGTGGAGAGGGTGATGGGCTCGTAGGATCTCTTGGTGAATCCCGACTCCTTGGCAATGGTGAAGGACTTTTCAAAGTTGGCCAACTTTCTGAAGTCGAAGATGACGGACTTGATGGAGTTGGTCATCTGGATCTTCTTGGTGGACAAGCTCTTCAAGATCATCGACAAGGTGACCAAACCAACCAACTTGCCGGAAGCGTTCAAAACGGGCAACTGGTCGAAACCGTTGCTGTGCATCAAGTTGAAGGTCTTCTCCACGGTGTCGGCCAAGGTCACAGTGACAACTGGAGCCTTGTCAGCGACCAAGTCGCTGATGGTGTGGTTGGACAAGAAGTCGTCGGACTTGTCAGTCGAAGTGGTGTCTTGCTCGACCTTGAAGCCGTTGGTCTTCATCCACTCGTCGTCGGCGAACTTGGACAAGTAGGATCTGATGGAGTCGGGGAAAACAACCACCAAGACATCGTCCTCGGTCAAGTCCTTGGCAACATGCAAAGCAGCTTGCAAAGCCGAACCGGAGGAGCCACCAACCAAGATACCTTCTTCCTTGATGATTCTTCTGGCCAACTTGAACGACTCGGCGTCGTCAGTCTTCAACCACGAGTCCACGTAGGTTCTGTCCAAAACGTCGGGAATGAAGTCGTATCCGATACCCTCGACCATGTAGCCCTCGGTGCTGGCGTTCAAGGACTCTGGTTGGGCCAAGATGGAACCGTGAGGGTCGGCACCCACAACCTTGACGTTGGGGTTCTGCTCCTTCAAGTAGCGGGAAATACCAGAAATGGTACCTCCAGTACCGGCACCGGCAACAAGGTGGGTGATCTTGCCCTTGGTTTGCTCCCAGATCTCAAAACCGGTACCGTAGTAGTGGGCGTTGGGGTTGGCCTCGTTGGCGTACTGGTCCAAGATGACGGCGTTGGGGATCTCCTTCTCCAACTTGCGGGCAACACCAATGTGGGACTCAGGGGCGTCCCAGGCGGCCTCGGTGGGGGTTCTGATGATTTCAGCGCCCAAGGCCTTCAACACGGAAACCTTCTCGTTGGACATCTTCTCGGGCAAGGTGATGATGGTTCTGTAGCCTCTGACAGCACCCACCAAAGCCAAGCCAATACCGGTGTTACCGGAGGTGGGCTCGATCAAGGTGTAGCCAGGCTTGATTCTGCCCTGCTTTTCGGCCTCCAAAACCATGTTTTTGGCGATTCTGTCCTTGATGGAGCCGCCAGCATTGAACAACTCGACCTTGGCGTAGATCTTGGCCTTGATGCCCAAGGACTGGGGAATGCGGTTGAGCTGGATCAACGGAGTGTTGCCGATGAGATCGAGCGACGACTCGACTAAAGGAGGAACAGACATGGTCACTGGATCGAGGTGTTGGAATAAACGAGTAATACGAAGAATTAAAATTTTTGTGTGGCTCGCGATGTTCGGTTAATGGAGGGAATGAGGCCACGTGACCCGAGATGGCGGCTCGGCTAACGGAGACGAAAAGGGGCAATAACGGTCGGAATGGGTGGAATGCATTGTGGGAATGCATTGTGTGGAGAATGGGGGTGAATGGGATGTGGGTAATTACGCAAGTAAATGTCCGGCCACCAAGGTTAAAGGTGAGACCAGGTGTAACCACTATAATTAGGAGGCGTTTTCGCAGCCAAACAGCGTCACATGACTAGTGGAGCCATAGCTGACTAAGATGACAAAGAGTTCGATGTATCTTATAATAGTGAATAATATTAATAGTCAAATTAGATTTCATTCACTGATGAATTAAATTAGATTTCATCCACTGATGAATCAAATTAGATTTCATTCAATGATGAATTAAATTATGATTTCATACACTGATGAATTAAATTAGATTTCATCCACTGATGAATCAAATTAGATTTCATTCAATGATGAATCAAATTAGATTTTATTCATCCGGGTGATTTGATGGGGTAATTATTTTTAGTAGATCAGATTCATTTCATAGAACCTTACTGCAAAAATAGCACCTTTAAATGATTATTCTTTTGTTAAAGAAAGGATTAAAACAAAGATGGTAGATTAGTCTCAGTCTCTTTAGATGAATGAAATATTTGTTCCGGTTGAAAGACAACTTTGACAGGCAGTCCAGTCCTTTTGATATTCTTTGCTTTAAAATCAGTACCCTTTTATACAAAGAATCAGTACCCTTTTATATAAGGTATTTAAATATGGTCTATTCCTCTTGATAGAACCTAGAAGTATTCCTCTTGATAGACCCTAGAAGTATTCCTCTTGATAGACTTAAAATTATGATCATTCCTCTTGATAGAACACTCAAAATTAAAATATATCCGCTTGCTAGATCCGCTTGCTAGTGACTTCTATTTAGATCCTTGCTTTTATTTCCCTCTAGAACAGACCTAATTTTCACTAGTCCAACACGACCATACCCTATACCCTAATTATCATTCTTATACATTCACCAATTTGCACTTGAGAACGTCCATGTCGGTGCCTGGAACTCCCTTGGTGAAGTCGTACACATTGAAATTGCCCTTTCTATCCACAGTAAAGATCTTTCCTCCATCACAACTGAACTTAATCGAGGCTGCCTCGCTGAATCTCTCGGCATTGGCCACTTCTCCAAGTAATACCACCATCTTTTTACTGTTGGAAGAAGACAGCGAGTTCAAATTAGGCGTACTCACCAAGTAGAGCGAGCCGTCTTTATTCACAAATACTACACCATCACCTCTGGGTGACAACGCAGTTCTATGAGTCGATGAGCCCACTTCCGTCAATTTGAGCACAATTTCCGATGACTTCACACTGGAAAAGTCCTTTTCTTCCACACTGTTCATACTGTTCTGGATACTGTAGTTGTCCGACATTGTCATTGCCTGTGTACGCACTGTGTCGATAGTAGGACCGTCTAAACGAATGACCAATGGAGGTCTGCTATTGAGACAACAAGACGTAAGAATCACAGTATTGGAGTATTTGGCACCAAATTGAATATCCGTAATCCCTTCATTGCCCATCATTAATTCGTCTTGTGCATCCTCGTTTCCATCTAGCTCACTTTGGCGACGCTGGGTCTTGATACTCAAATCGGACCATATAAGTCTGGGTTTTCGGTAATTATCGGAGCTTTCACTGCTCCGAAGCTTGATCACCATGTAGCGAGACTCCCAAACTGTACAACATACCAAGTGGGTAGACAGAGCGTTGAAATTAATGATTTTAATGGGGTCTCTGTATGGAATAGTGATTGTGATCGGATCAATAGAAGTCAACTTTTGGTTTTCTCCATGAACCAATCGGTGCAAAATAACGAAAGGCTGTTCCTTTCCAGATAATCTCTCTCTGGCCGTTATTCCACATGCAACCAAGCCATTATTGGGGGCAATTGCAATACACCGGATAGGAAAGTTGGTGAAATAGGTGTAGATTGGTTGACCCATTTGGTACAGATTATTCCTGGAAAGATTGATCACCCGCATGATTCCTTTGGTTCCTGAAAGCACAAGCTGGTTTTTCGACAAGCGACAGTACAAAAAGTCCCACAGTTGTAGTTTTTTCTTGATATCGTTCTCCTGTGAAGACGCCACTTTGTCCGAGTCGTTGTGATTGAATTCGTTCTTGAAAATTATCTCTCCGGTGAATGCAGCATCGTAGTTTGCTGGCTCCATGTTCTTTTCATTGATGCCATATTCACCTGACAGTTTTCCACAGCAGATGAGCTGTGGACGCACATCTGGATTGACTTCTTGGAGAGGTACCACGTATTCGTATAATTCCCATCTTTTCTCCGTTATCAACACGAAACGGGTAACTTCGGCACCGATTTTCATGTCGGTGAAGGTCTGAATGTCACTGGCAATAAACCTGGTGTTTTTCTTGAGCATGGCTCCAGTTTTGAACGGAAGCTGGGACATGGAGCCAAGATTGAACTTGATTTGCTGGGTCACAAAAGTGGTGAGTTTTCGATGGAAAGGAAAGCACTTGGAGAAATTGTATTCCTTTTCTTCACTCAATGAGTTGAGCATGTTGGACTCGAGAAGAAGGGCATTAAGCTCTTCGGTCGAGCTATTGAGGAACAGCGGCTGTGCCACGTGCTGGTGAGGAGAAATAGAAAGGGCATTGGACGTCAAAGGAGGTGTTGGATGGATTTGGACTGGCTGGGATATCTGTGAAGTGTAACTGGCCATTCCATGTGCTGGAATGGCATCCAAAGACCCCACGGAAGATTGTTGGATTGGTTTGAACTGCAGGTTCTGACGCTTGATCTCCTGGGAATGTCTCTTTATTTCGATTGGTGTCACCACTGAATGGTCCTGGGTCTTTGGGGTCTTTGGGATCTTCTGGGTCTTTTGGGGGTCTGTGTACTCTTCTTCTTTGGCAAACTTGTAGAAAAGCGAGATGAGGTCCAAGACTTCGGTCAGAGGAGGCGTTTCCTCGAATACGCCTCCACTACGCTTGGAAGAGGACCGACGTCGGCCACTTGCTGATGCACTTTGAGGAGGACCAATGAGCTGGATGTTGAGCAGCTGCACGATATTGTAGAGGTCTCTTAAGGGTTTGATTTCGTTGAGAATGCCCACGTCGGCAGCATTGCAATTAGAACACACGGCGTTGTCTAGACTCTTGAAGAAGGTCTCCGAAGTCAAACATCCACAGGAAAGAACTGAGGCATCGGTCACTAGTTTGTCATTTGGGACGCCAGGAAACCTCAAAAGGTCTTCAAGTGAGGAGAAATTGAGCTTTTCCACCGCCACCATCGACTTTCGGGAGCTTTGGAGACGTTGAAATGGAAGTAGATCACAGAACTGGGTCTGGTCTGGACTAAAGTGAGGTAAGGATTTAGGGTGTGAAAACGCCAGTAGAAAGGGCAGTTCTTCAGGAAAAAAGGATCGATCGTTCAGATGTCCAAAGAAAGACGGAAAGAAGGATCAAAATGCAGTAGACGACAATTCTAAAGCCTGGAAGATGCAGTAATATATGGGCATTGTCTCTAGAGTAACAAAAGCGTTATCTAATTGTCATTTGTATGCACACCTTCTAGATCGGGCAATATGTAGAAACGACTAAGAAGACAGCTGGAGATTGGATCAACTGGATATTTTGTCAAGTTAGTGGATAAAGTGGATAGAATGGTCCGAATGTGGCTGTTAGTGGACATTTTACCATAATTATAATTAGAATAATTAAAGTGTCTATGTTAGTTTGACACCTTCTCTTTAATTAATAATTGAGCAATATAATTAGAATTAAATTCATGGAGAGACACTTGCTAGAATTACTACATTCCAAATTTCTAAATATTCAAAACTATTATGCTACTTCTTATTCCACATTGCTACTGGCACGAATTTCCATCATATCTATCACAAAAATACAAGTACAGCTATTATTCTACGTATTTATCACCTTCTACAGGCATGAAGAATTGGATCGATATTATGTTAAGCATAAACGATTTCGATTTATGTGCGGACCGATTATCAAAACTTGAAGGCTATGTAGGGGAAGTGTATGAATGGGCTTCAACGAGGAATATCTCTAGGCTAGTTGATCTTAGAGAAAACTATTGGAAATCAACGAGGAAGATCTGAACGAGACTAGTATTATGAGCTTAAGAAAAATCACTGGCTTCAACGAGGAATATCTGAACAGGCTGACTTTATGACCTTGCAGGATATACTGTCTAATTCAACAATGTTCTTCTCATTTTGTGATCTAGTATTTCAGTATTCATTTTAAATCACTAGTTGGTAGATACTTATTTTTTCTCGTCGTCTTGCTTGCTCACATTCACACTGTTGCCATTATCGTTATTTTCGTGGTCCTTATCTTCATCTTGTCTGAAAGTACGCACTCTCTGCACTGGAGGGGGTCGATTAAATGAGAGAGGAGTAGAAGGACGGGAATTGTTCAACGATGCGGGTTCCGAAGGGTTCAAATGGGGAATGGACGTGGTACTCCGATTGCGATAGCTTGACTCTTCGAAATTTATAATGGAGGGAGAATTTCTTGCGTCGTTTCCGATGGAGAGCAACGTGGGTGTTTCAGATCGCGACAAAGGGACTCTCTCGTCCACCCTCTGGGAATTTCCCGTGGCTCTGCCGGAAGCAGTCTCATCCTCCTCTTCCTCTGAGTCAAATTGGTACTGGTCTGCCTCACTAACTCCGTAGTCGAAGAACGAGTAGAGCGCATTGCCTACTCGGCCAAGAGCACCTCCCATGGTTCTAAGGACACCTTTATTGGTAGCTCCATCGGGATACAGATTCGAGTACTCCTTGTCGTCATAGACCGGCTTCAAAATGAGCGCCGAACGCGGACACAAGTGGATCTCGCTCAAAGTCTTGAACTCGTCCTCGTCGGTGAAGGTAGTCCTGGGAATCAGCGGGCTGTGGAACACGTAGTGCGTGGGATGGTGGTTGGGCGACGTGGCAAACGACGGCAAAGTGTCGGGTTTGGGGATGATTTCCACCTGGGATTCCGTATCCAACCAGTTGCGCACGTCGTTGAGGGTCTGGGTCTGTTTGAAGGTGTGGACGAGTGAATTGCCGTCAAAGAGTTTGATGGACAAGGTGCATCCGTCCTTGGGCAATGCCGGAGCCGGGGTGTCATTTTGCAACTGTTCGGCATTGGTGGCCTGGTTTTTCAACCGCTCCTGTTCCTCCTTGTTCCTGGCCACTCTTTCACGTTGGTCGTCCCGCAAGAGGTCTCTCAAGCGCTGCTTCTCCTGCTTCTGCTTGCGCTTCTCGGCCTCGACCTCCTTCTTGTGTTTGCGGACCTGTTCTTCGTGGGCTGCGTTGTATTCCCTGCGTGCCTGGAAATGTGATCGAGAAATGGTGCCTGCGGAAGGAACAGGACCAGGATTCTGGGGCTGTGGAGTGGTAGAAACGGAGCTAGAAATGGAGCTAGTGGAAGAATTTGAAGGTGTAGTATTGTTGCTGGTGATATTGGCTGGAGTGGAAGCGTTGACTGGATTAGAGCTGGTAGCATTGGCTGGATTGGAACTAGTAGCATTGGCTGAATTGGAGCTGGTCTCAATGGTCCTAGCATCTTCAGTGCCAGTAGCACCCTCATTATTCTCACTTCTGGCCAAATGCTTCAGTAACCGCTTCACTAGACCGCCCGCTGTGCCCTCATCCACAATCACATCGAGAATGGCGCCCTTTTCCACCACGTAGAAACTGGGCACCACCAAGTTGTGGAACACCTGCGAAAAGTGGTCGTAGCCGGCAGAGCCTTGGACCAACATGAGACGTTCGAAACGGTCCAACGTGGGCCGAAACGCCGTGTCGTTGAAGTCCATCCACAGCTGAAGGAACTGGTTGCTTTTTGCATCGTCTTTCTTCATCAAACAGATGAGCAACGGACGTCCGTGTTGGAGACTTGCACTGATGGCAGCATCCACCGAGGTACCGAACGGCAACTCCAGGGCCGAACTCATGGTAGACGGATGTGGAACTGGATGGAAAGAAGGAGAAGAAGGATGGAAGTGAAGGATGGAAGTGAAGGAAGAGAAGAAGAAGGAGAAGGAAAGTTGTTGATGGCGGGAAAAGGAGTGATGGGATGTGGTAAAAGGTGTCGTGGTAATGAGGGGGCAAGTGCGGGACAGGTGGGGGTAGATTAGTGAGAATAATAGGGAGAAAATAGAGAGAATAATAGGGAGGATAAATAGAGAGAATAGTGAGAATCGTGAGAGTAGAGAGAATAGAGAGAATAGCGAGAAAAGAGCGAATAGTGAGAATTGAGAGAGAAGAGGTAAGTTAATGAGTAATGTTGATCGATTAGTGAAGCGATACAGTGGAAGTGGTCGAGACGTCACATAGACGTCATCTAGCAGACAAAATTGCTTAGAATTGACCCAGTGGTTGTTCTTTTGCTGTGAAGGTTGCTGAGGTCAGTAGCGAGAACGGATTACAGAGTAGCGAGAAAGAGGCGCGGTCATTCCGAGACACATGTCCAGTAAATTACAGACACAGATTAAGACACATCTCCAGTAAATTGCAGACATAGATTACATTAATAATTCTCTCTATGGAAAGAGAGACACTTCGGGGATTACTTCAAATTCATCTTATGAACTTACTGAATTGCTTCACTCTGCTTCACTTTCTCTTGCTTATTCTTCATTCTTTCACTAGGGACGCGTAAACTCACTGGACTAATTCCGCACCGAGACATTGCACGAGATTCTCGCGATTCTTGCGATGTTTAGTGACGGCCTCCCTGTACAATTAGGTCCGCCTGGACCGTAAGTCAGTGCTCCATTGCCTTGGCTCCAAATGTGCTTTTTCTGCTCCGTTCCGTGGATCGTTGGTCTCTGTTTTTGCACGTTGCATCAAGTGAACAATACAATATGATTCAGGCTTTTAGTAATATTAATCATGGCAACGTCTCGATGCACTAAGGACACGTGAAAGTATCTACAAGATACACCATGGATTTACTGTAAATCGTCGTGTACAAATTGAACAGTCGAGTTCCATGGCAATCGTGTCCTCAGACCAGCAAATTGTCTGATCTATCTGTTGGGCTGCCTCAATATTATGATAATCTTATTGTGGGCTTATGCGCATGGCAGAGGCTGAAATATAATGGCAATATAACCGACAGTCACAAGCTTGGGATGGAGCCGTAGTGGGGTGAAATTATTAATAGGATTGAAGATTAATGAGAGGCAGTAAGGGCAAAGTGTAAGGGAAAAGTGTAAGGGAAAAGTGTAACGGCAAAGTGTAACGGCAGAAGTGTAGTGGTGGAAAAGAGTAAATAGTCGATATTGGCAAAGAGTAAATACTTAATGGATCTACTTAATGGATCAGCTCTAAAACTTTCAGTGCTTCTACTACCAATTCTCCGAGTCAGAAACATGCTGGATTTTTCGATGGACCATACTTATATTCTCATAGTGTCTTATAGAAAAGAGAGAAGGCTCAAGTACGTGCCCTAAATCAAATGGCTATAGCTGTTGATGGTGTCTATAGCATTCTGTAAGGTAAATCACTTCCGTCTATTTATTCCTGCTGCTCCCTATCCATACTTTCCATGATCTTTAGCCCAGATGATTAGTGCGATCACAGGCATGGAACCCATTTTTGTTGGGCTAAAGACCGTAAGCCCTTTTGGTGTTTTACAATAGGTTAGAGCACTGACTCTAGGCGCCTATTGTGGCGGCATCTCGGATATTTTTGCCTAATGCACCAGCGGTACATTCGGTGAATGATCCCAGTCTATAGGACACCTTTCTAATTCGATAAGAGATGTCAAATTATAGATTGGTGAAGGAGATGTACAAACTACTTTTTCTATGCATTGATCTTTCGTCCACTCGTACATATTGTTTGTTTTCTTTTGCTCGGTGTAGAGCGTATGTTCTCTATTTTCCTGCTTTGATTTTAGTACAATGGTTGACCTGGGATTAAATGGTAGTCTCTGAAAGAGGAATAGTGCTTTTCGTTGAATCCTGTGAAATTATCAAGTATTAAGTTCAATGTTTAAATGCATTCAGTGTGACTATATTAAACTTTAGAAATTGTGATAAAATGCCATACTTCTATCTAGGATAATCATTCCTTCTGGAAGATTTAAGGCGTCGACCAAATATAATGTAGTCTTATCTATTCACATCGTGGCGTCAGAAGAATGAAGCAGGATCAAAAATCTCTAACTCCTCTGTCATTCCAACTTCGTTCACTGCACACCTCTCTATCAAACTATTCTTCTCTCTAAGCAATTGCTCCTGCTTATATGTGAAAAGCTCACGATTGATCGATCCTATTTCATGCTCCAAATAATTAACATGGCTGGTTAACTCATTCACCAGTGAAGTCTGCTGGTCAAGCTGCTTACGAAGGAACTTATTTTCAAACTTGAGCCTGGTAGTTTCTTTCTCAAGATATCCCATGAGGTTTGAGAACCTGTCATTATCCTCATTCACACTCATCGATTGAAGCTTGGTTGTTAATTCCAGGATTTCGTTCTTGAGTGAATTAATAACATCCTGATCGCCTCTTTCCAATTGTTTCCAGTCAATGGGAACTGTGGAGAGTTTGGTCTTGTTTGCCTTCGCTGTAGTCTTGATCTTTTTGACTTGGTTGGCATAATTCAATGTCTGGTAAGTCTCCTCAAAATCGATTGGCGAAATGCAAAAAATCATCAAAGTCTTGGAATTTCCTCCCAAATTCTCTTTCAAGAGATATGTGAGCACGGAATCACGGTAAGGAATTGATTTCTTTGAAGCTCCAGAAGACGACAAATCGTTTATGCATCTTCCAAGTACGGTCAACGACTTGTTAATGAGTGTACCCTCTTTGATACGGTCTTGTTGGCCATAGACTTTAGTCTTGGAAAATCTCTCCGATCCTGCCAAATCGACCAATTTGATGTTGGATACCATTTCTTCCTCTGCTTGGCCAATATCTGAGGTCAGATCCAGGTGAAACTTGGTTTGTTTCAATGTTATATTGATAATTGCATGAGATCTAGAACTTCTTTCGTTCATTGAAGTAGATGCCGTCGACCGCTTCAAATTGCCTTCCTTAAGGTATTTTTCAAAGTCCTCGTATGTATCCAACACATATTCGTTGAGATTCTCTACGTATGGACCAGTTACTGGGTGCTCTCTCACTTTCAACTTGCTATTCTGATTACCAAGTAGGTCTTTGACCTGCTCGTTGTAAATTTCCATGTACAGAAGCTTCACTTCACAATTGATTTTCTCACCCACTAGGATCTCCTTTTGGCGTACAATGTCTCGTACTATTTGAGGTATCAACCCCGGTTGGGCCTTGTCTCCCATCATTGTGAAGGTCTTACCTGAACTAGTTTGTCCATATGCCAAAAGACACACGTTAAATCCTTGAAAGAAGTGGTTTAAGATGCTGGGTCCGGTCTTCGAGTAGAATTGTTTATTATTCACGTAATGTGAATCGTTGGGATTGAAGGACCATATTGACTCGTCAAAATGATATATTTTAACATCTTCCTCTTCGGCCGAGTTTAGCGAATTTCCTCTGATTATTTTTGATTTCTGATTGCTGAATGCTGAATTGGCTGGAACGGCTAACCTAGTTTGACTGGAATCATGGGCAGGCATGGACACTAAAGAGGCAATCTCTTGATCTCCAGCTTCGGAAATTTCTCTTGATAAGAGAGGTCTCACTCTGGTGAGCACCTTGATGCTGTTATCTTCCTCCATTGGTGGTGTTGGTGAAGAGGGGTGTGACATGTTGTCGTTTAACTTGATCTGACTGGAAATGTAAACATGTCTGGTCACGTGACTTTCTTCAAAAGGGACGTGATACCTTTCAGATTGGATGCATCAGGTGCAATTGCAACTATCCGTAACAATACAACCCCGTTCACTAAGGCGAATCCTAAGAGTATGCAAATTCTCGAGCTCCTTATCTATAGATGACGTCCTTATTTATGTACGTAGTGTTTTCTGTTGTGGCACGTGACTTCTCTCATGTGACATATCCACATCTCATCACCAAATCTTCATCCAACACCAACCCATGAGTTCCAAAACAAAGTTTCTCGTGCTTAACCCTGCTCCTTCGAATCTTGAAAGCGTTTTGGAGAAATCGAATTTTCAAAACCAAAAAAATGGGCCATTTGAAGCCGTTTTTCTCCTAGGAGATGTCATTCCCAAAGATCATGGTATTCCAAGCACCAAGATAACTCAGGCTACGTACTTTACAAAAGGTGTAAATGGATTCAGTTCGGATATTGACACCAAAATTGATCAGAATTCGGATGAAACTCTGGATTTTGTTGATTTGCAATCAAATTTGACCGTACTGAAGGCCATGATAAGTGTACTCAAAGTGAAGTCGGGTGCCAAAATCATGCTAATCTCAGCAGAAGCCGAGAATGAGGTCAACAGAGAACATGCATTGAAAGAATCCAAGAATTTGGGAGCAGTTGACCTCTTATTAACATACAATTGGCCACAATCGCTAGCAAAACAGGAACAATTGTCCTTGGTTGGAAACAGCATAATAGACGAAATAGTCAAGCAAGTCAAGCCAAAGTACCACTTTTGCGTTGGTCATGAGTACGGTAAGTTTTTTGAAAACAAAGCATTCAAGTGGGACAGTGGAGAAATAACTAGATTTATTAGTTTGGGCCAAGAAGGCTCTGGAGAAAAATGGTTCTATGGATTCAATACTGGAGGAGACGTCGACGAAACCACTCTTGCAGAGAATCCATTCACCAAAATTTACACCACCAAAAGACCAATCGAAACTGAACCTACAAACACCAAGACTTCGTTGAGTATTTCTACAAATGAAGATGTCGTACCAGTCAAGCGTCAAAAAGTAGCACAAGAAAGCTGCTACTTCTGTTTATCCAATCCTAAGGCTGAGACACATATGATTGTATCCATAGGAAATAATGTCTACATGACTATTGCCAAGGGACCGTTGACCAAACCCACTTCGAACTTCGACTTTTCTGCACATGCTATCATCATTCCAATCGAACATATTCCAACACTAAGATCAAAGACTTCCGATGTATTTTCTTCACCGATATATCAAGAAATCTTGAAATACCAGAAGTCCCTTGTGAGCTCATTCCACTCCAAAGCACCAAAGTATAGAATGGTATTTTATGAAGTATGCAGAGCGTCAAACGTTCATCAAAACACCCAGGCAGTTCCCATCCACGAGGATCTAATTCCTAAGGTCAAAGAAAACATCACAGAAAGAGCACAGCTTAACAACGAAAGGTTTCAAAAGAACCATCAGCTCAACTTCAAACAACTCCATGAAGACGACCCTGAGTATAAGAGGATTTTGAATGAGTCTGACTACATAAGCATTGTGATCTACGAGTCCAGCACTACCAAGACCATTTATATTAGTGAATTAGAGGATTCTAATAAGCCGGTGGATTTCCAATTTCCTAGAAGAGTCTTGGCTTTTGCATTGAATACACCCAAGCGTATCTACTGGGAGAAGTGCCAGCAATCGAGAACCAGGGAAACCAGAGAATGTGAAGCGTTCAAGTCCTTCTTTGAAGAGTAATTCATCTGTAAATATAGTATTGTCTAATTATAAACTTTTGTACAATAGTTCACAAAATTAAATAAATCGATAATCTAGATTCTTGTGGCACCATGATACCAGAGAATGTAAAGCCATCAATGGGAAGTCATGACGTCCAACTTTGAAGTGTAATCCAAATGTAATTACGGTATTGGAACATTTAACAATTTTTGTAAAATAGTTCACAAAATTAATAAATCGATAATTGAGATAAACATCGCACGAAGTAAAGTTATTAAAATCTAATAAATATATTCATGAATCATAATGTATATAGAATGCAAGATAAAGCCAATTAATTGGTCTTTGCTAATTGTTCCATGCAATTTGTACAGCCAATTTAATTACAATTTGCTGATAATTCTTCCATGCACTTTGTACAGCCACAATCGAAGAACCACTCACTCAATTCCTTCCTTCTCTTGTTCACTTCTTCGTCTAGATAATTTCCATAGTCAATGCAAAGCTCTGTACCCTCCTCAATGTCCTTTATAGTACGGAATGTCAACGTGGTGCCTTCTCTGGATTTCTTTAAATTAGGCGCACATGAATGGTTGAAATATGAGGCCGAAGGATATACTCCAAATCCAAAGTATTCCTTTTCTTCAGTGCTGGTGGTGGGAAGAGACCAGATTCCGAAGGCATTGGAGAGGTTCTTGCCGAGAATGGACCTAACAGTATCTGGTGATACCAAAGGCCGGAGCTCTTTGGTGCAAACGAGTCTGATGAACTTGTAGATATTTATGTACGAATACAACAAATATGGGTATTTGGTGACCTTTTCCTTGTCGCTCGACTGGAGCAAGTCGAAAAGCTTCAATTCAAGCAGGAGGCGGTCGTCGGGGCCCATTTCCTCCAGAAAACCCTGGGGATTCGACGTCTGGAACTGAGGGTTGTTGTACATCTGGAAAAGCACACCCACGATGTATTTGATCTCAGAGTAGTCATTTTCGGAGATCTGGGGAACCAAATTGAGCCTTTTTGCCGGCTTCATACGGTCAATGCTGCGATCCCAATCGTGGACCGCTTGCCACTCCTTGGCCATCACCTGGTCGAGGTCCTGGGCCTCACATTCAGGTGCTTTAAGTTCCATTTCTGGCTTCTTGAGAGAGCTCAAATAGTGCTTTTCGACCGCTAGCAAGTTCTGGAGATAGATACCGTCGGCATCCATGTTTTCAAAGGCATTCTTGCACTCTTCCGTGCAGAAGAAAAGCGACGACGTGTTTCCTTTCACCGAAAGCTTGTGCTTCATGGTGCGACCATCGTGGTACTGGAAACAGCGATTGCACACCTCCTTGCGGAACGGCTTGATGATGGTGCTGCTCAAGGGCTCGGGACACATCAAGACCACCGAGTCGCGTGGGATTGGGGCCTTTGCAAAGGCCCCTCTGCCTCCATACTTGGTGGTTTTGATGGAACAGAGAGGTGAAATTTGCTGGAGATGAGGTGGATTTTCCAGGTCAATATTGACAGCTGCAAGCTGGTTTTTGAGCGCCGTCACCTTGTCCATATTAGAAAGTACCGTCGGACTGGATAGAGTGTCGATTTTGCTGGAGGCCATGGCGAATAATGAAGATGTCGGTCTATTGTGTCTCAGCCTTATCACGTTTCTTTCCATGTGTCCGCATTTTTCGGTTACGTAAATACGAGATGAGATGAGATGAGATCCCGAACTATTTATTGACACATGTTCCTGTACAGAGAGTAGACGTTAGGCCAGAATAACGCAATGGGAACTGCAACTATTAGGCAGGTGGCCAGATCGGAAAGGGAAGGAGGCTGCGATGAGGTCCGTCGGCTAAGGCGGCATTCGGAGTTCTTTTGGTTGCAGTTGCAGTTGAGTTGCAGATGCAGTTGAGTTACAGTTGCAGTTGCATGCAGATGCAACACATGCGCTTATTGAGGAATGCGCTTACCGGTGACTACCTTGTAAGGAAGGTCTACACAGACAGACAGGCAGGCATCGATCCGGCCCAGAATGCAGTTATCATATCGTATTAAATTAATGCCAGGGATTGCGACCCATACCCAACAAAGTGAATAAATAAAAATCATCAGAATCAGAATAACCATCCCAAGAACTTTTCGTAGTACCATTCCTTGTCACGAGGGTTACCAGAGGCTTCTCTGATAGCCTTTCTCTCGGCGTCCTCCGCCTCGTACTTCTCGGCCTCGGCGTCGATGACGTCTCTGTAGGTGTCCAAGTCCACCTCTTCGGGGCTGAGGATCTTGGTCTTGAACCACAACTTGTAGCCGAAGTACATGATGACGAACACGGGCAACACAATGTAGCCGGTGATGAAGGCCTTGTAGGTGAAGGAGTCGCCCAAAAACACGGTGAAGTTCTTGATGAACACCACAATCACACAGATGAACAAGGCAAAGTACGAGCCGAAGGGCTGCAATGGCGAGCGGTAGGCCAAGTCTCTGTGTCTGTCGATGCCCTGGGCCTTACAGGCCTGCATGAATCTGATGTGGATGACCAAGATACAAGACCAGGCCAACAAACCGGTCAAGGACACCACGTTGACGAAGTAGGTGAAGACCTCGGCCGAGCCCTGCGACACCGTCATGTATGCCAACAAGGTGAAGGCGAAACTCAAGGCAATTCCGTAGTATGGAACACCCAATCTGTTGGTCTTGAGGAAGAACTTTGGGGCGTATCCGGCCACAGCGAGCGAGTACACGGTTCTGGAACACACGTACATGTCGGAGTTGGCGGCCGAGAGCACAAAGAGAAGGATACAGGCGTTGATGACATGGTCCAAGCCGTGGATCTTGGCGTTCTTGATGGCAATGACGAAGGGGGAGGCACTGGCACTGGAGCCGGAGGCAGACATCAACAACTTGTCTCTGGGAGAGACACACATGCCGAGGAAGAGAATGGACAAGATGTAGAACACCACGATACGGTAGAACGTCAACTTGATGGCCTTGGGAATGGATCTTCTGGGGTTTCTGGTCTCGGCAAAGGTGATACCGACCAACTCGGTACCAAGGAACGCGAACACGGCCGTGACCAACACCGAGACAAACGCGACGAATCTGCCCTTGGAGCCCTCAATGTCCAAGTTCTTGGACTTGTCGACGTAGTGGAGGAACGCGCCGGGGTTCTTCCAGTAGCGGAACCCGATTCTGTCGTGGGTTGGGCCTCCGCCCAACGCGATGATCCACAACAAGAGAATGAGGCCCAAACAGGTGAGCACCTTCAATGCAGACAACCAGAACTCGATTTCGCCAAAGAACCGCACGCCGAGCAAGTTGATGACCAAAATCACCACCAAGAAGATGGTGATCCAGATGCCGGGGTTCATGCGGTCTCGATCGACCCAGTACTGGACTGTGAGCGAGCCCGCCACGAGCTGGTTGGCGGGCAAGATGAGGTATTTGAACAAGTACACGTAGCCACAGGCGAACCCAAGGGCGTCGTCGACGTATCTCTGGCAGTAGTTGGCGAAACCGTTCAAGGGGACAAACGTGGCCACCTCTCCCAAGGCGGTCATGACCATAAACACACAGAAACCAATGGCGGAGTAGGCCACCAAGATGGCGCCAGGACCGGCGGCCTTCAAGGCGGAACCGGTTCCGATCAACAAACCCGTGCCCAAGGCACCGCCAATGGCAATCATGGTGACGTGACGGGAGTCCAAGCCCTTCTTCAACTTGGTGGGCGGCTCGCTGGCGAGGTTGGAGGGGTTGGACTTGGACACATAGAGGTGGTAGTCCTCGGTGTGTCTCAGGAGCATGGACACGGCATCTTCCGATGTGTTTTTCTCGAGGTCCTTCATGGTGGCGAAGAAGGAAGGAAGGGGGTAGGAGAAAGACAGGAGGGAATGGGGTCCATTCAAGGGCGAAGACGCTGCTATATATGTGGGTGTTTTTGTTGCAGGAGGAGCACAGCAGCCAGAAGCGGTGATGACACAAACGATGCGCATGCAGGGCGGGCCTGCATGCGGCGGGGCACCGGCGTGGGATGTCGGCCGGCGTGCGGCGTGCGGCGTGCAGCGTGCAGCGTGCAGCCCGGTGCGTACGGTGCATATGCGGCTAGCCCTAGATACGAGGGAGGGGCCCTGGAGGTGGGGAGGCAGGACGGCGCCGGGACTGGGGCCTGTCCAACCCGGCGACACATGGGCGCCAGCTGGTGGAACAAGCGGCTTTGTGCCGTTTGTGCCGTTTGTGCCATTTGTGTGTCTGTCTCGCTCTGGCCCGGTGTGCTGCATGCGGTAGGTGGGGCTCGGGGCAGCCAAGAAAAAAGCCCCACCCGCTCCAGAATGCCGCAAGGAGCGGGGGTTGTTTCCGCAGGCGATGACGTGCGGAGAATTAATCCCGGCCAGATTGACGAGGGGACGTGTTCGGTGCAGCAGCTGGGCCCTTCCGGAACAGAGAGATAGAGAGAGATAGAGAGAGAGGAAGAGAGAATGAAGACAGACAGGCAGCTCCGAAAGGAGGTGTATGGGCCGGAAAGGATAGGCCAAGATTATTGCAAATAAGAAGCTACATGCAATGTACGTGACAGACTAGTGATTGGGGCTGCGCCTGACGTGACACTACCCACTCACTCACTGACAGATAAGCTCCCAGTGCGAGGCGGCCAAGATGCCCAGTCTGGCAGGCTTATCTTATCATGGACAGCGGTGGCACACAAAGAGGGCCCGTTTGGGCCCGTTGGGCCCGGGATGCCAGGGACCAGGGGAGGCCAATAAGACAAAGGGAGAGAGAACAAAGAGGGGGTGGAGAGTGTGGAGTATGTGGGTGATTGAAAGGAATTGAGCTGAGACGTATGTGGGTGATGTGAAGTAATTGAGCTGAGATGTATGGGAGGGTAAGTGTGAAGTATGGAGATGTACGGGAGGGTAAGTGTATTGGAGGCTATGTGGTAATGCGAATGTGGGAAGGAATGGGCAGAGATCGGATCGAACGAGAGTGAGTTTATGGAGATCTACGGTGAGGCAGAGATAAGATAGAGTTTAATACTAGTATTTGAATTAATTGAGATGGTGCAATCAAGGAGCAATTGAGAATTGGATGCATCAAATAGAGGGAATAGAGGATAGTAGTATTGAATTATGATGGTAGTATTGAAGTATGATGGTAGTATTGAAGTATGATGGTAGTATTGAAGTATGATGGTAGTATTGAAGTATGATGGTAGTATTGAAGTATGATGGTAGTATTGAACTATGATGGTAGTATTGACTTATGGGTTTATTGATCCCTTCCTCCAATTCAATCGCATTTCATATCCACCAGTGGCGCGGTTATAGTGCCTGTGATGTGGGGCGGCCCGGGAGGTGAGCTGGCTGGTTGGTTTGTTCCGGTACGAAAGGTACGATACCTTCTCGCTAATTTCTCCCTTTTAGTACTTGGACCAGTTTCATTGCCTTGGTCAATCTTGGCCCAGGTCTCATTGGGTCTTTGCTCCTTTGCTACCGTTGTCCCACTTCTCGGGAACCGTAACTGCGTTATGATCTCAGGGTTTATTTGTGATTACGTCCATGTATTCTCTGGATTCCGTCTATGTATTCTAGTGATTCCGTCTATGTTTTCTCAGGGTTCATTTCATCTCTTTGCGTTCCCGGCTTTGTGGACAGCCTCCGTCGTATCTCGTCAGATCGTCCTACTATTGTTTGGCCATCTTGCCTCAAGCCCATCTCTTCGGCCCCAACTAAAGGGCTTATCGTCCTGTAGCGCGTCTCCCTTCCTAATGGGTCCTCAGCTAAGCCAGCACATCCCACTGTAGATCCATTCACATTTGTTCGTAGTCTCTACTGTTTCAAGCTCTTAGCACAGTATGGGCCCATATACGGTTTTCAGCACTTGTCCTGACGGTTGAGGCTTGGAGATGTTGGTGGTTTCGGCACAGGTCGGATATTGACGGTGCTGCTCCACAAAACAGGCCCTGCTGCATAAAACCACCCGTTCTTTAACTATCTGTCTCAACGCACAGAGTGAACCCTATTCTCATGGTTTGAATAACTATTGTACGCTATTGTTGCAGGCCAATTGAACTCCTGTTAGCAATAGGCGGTTGCACGCTAACTTGATCAGATCCGAGGTCTTCAAGGCAGTTAACCGAGCGTTAGACTACAACTTTGGCCCGTTCTCGCTTCAAGTTGATTTTAATTGTGTATGGCTGAATGGAGCATTAATTGGAGCCGAATATTCCAGGAAACTCCGTAGAATAGAGGATATCGGATATCCGGCGTAAATGAGGAATTGGCTGTTCAGTATCGCCGAATTGTACCCATAATCCAATAACAATTACGATACTCAACATTATGATGCTCAGACTTCTCCAGCACTTACGATGCTCAACACTTTATCCAGCACCAACCATCCACTTTAGACCTCTGAAACAACGCTCTCTCTTTACCGGCCATTTTGCCCGTACTCTTGTCTTTCCTCCGAACGAATCGCCCTCTTCTGCCTCACTCTTCTCTCCAATTCAATGCCACATACTCCACAGTTGATCTGGTTCCGCCTTCTGTAACTGTCGAGCCCCGCCATTATTGTCCTGTTCCGCAAGACAGGGCACTTTTAGACCAACACATGATCAATTCGAGAGGCATTACAAGAGCCCTAGTATTTTCACCCCTCTCAAGTCCGTATTTTGTAAGAATGTGGTCCGTTGATTCGTTGTATTGGCACTAGGAAGGAAGTAGAGGTGTTAAGGTGCATGGAGTCCGTTGAGTGGCCCGGAGTTTGGTGGGGTAAAAAATATCTCAAGCCCAGCGCTCCGGGATGGCCAGAAATTTCATTACCCCATATTCCTTTCCGGCTGTGGGGTAATACAAAGTTTAAAAAAAAACGCGGGGCAAAAGAACGCCGTTGTGTGAAAACTGCCTTAGAAGAGGATTGAGATGAGCAAGTACTGTAGTTGATCGGTCAGTGTAACAGAAGCCTGAGACACAGCGTGACCTGTACTTGGTTTGCGATCGTCTGTCGTTAATGTCGTGTGACACTTATGCCTCACACTCCAGATTGAGTTCTCACCACAAGCAAATTGCAGAACTGAGCCTTTCACCAAGACATGGTGAAAAGTTCTCACGGGTGGCATCGGAAGCCTCCACCAAGTCTTCCGGGTTGATACCTGAACCCCGCCATGTCAGACCATACTTGCAACTCCATACAAAATTAGTCTGACCCCACCTTGTCCCCAGATCTGCGACTATTATTAGCCAGCTTGTCCCAATCGTCGAATCTTGCTCAAGGCGATTTTGTGCAGTGGAGTGAATTGGGCATCTGGACATCCACATGCTTTTGATCTCCAGAGTGATACTCAGAATTGCTAAAATGCAAGATTTAGAAAACTAATTAGATTTGTGTGTTGCTGTGACAATCCAGGGTCCTGCAGGGTCCTGACTCTTTGGTACAAAATAGTAATTTAGTAATATTATCCTAGAAAGAGTGGATTACTGGCCGATTGTGTACTCATGGAGCAAAGACCTAGAAAATTCAAGCATTGTGGTATCTAGGTTCATTGGATTTGATTCACATGTTTAATCTTGGGATCAATAAATTTTCGTTGAAATTTGTTGACATACTATGCATTTTTATTGGATCATTCGCTTCAGAATTAAATTTCAGAAGTTTGTCCTTTTTTCTCTTCTGTTTGGAAGCTTCTTACACCTAATTTAACCTGTCTTGATTGTGTAATTGATATATAGTTAATAATTAGCAGGAAAATGGATCCTCGATTTGGACTCTTGTCAAAAAAGTCACGCCGAAGCATCGAAGTATACTAGAAGTCTAGTGAAAATTTAAATGTAAAATCAAAGATTCAGTAAAAGGTATGGTCGTTGAATAATTTGATATCCTCTTAGATAATTCCAATTTTGTATCGCCAACCACCAGTAAACCTTTTCTGTACCCTCAAAACTGTCAAAGAGAAATGTGTTGGGAATTGACATTTGAACCAAAGGGTTCTGTTCTTCTAGAACATATTTATTATGCCAATCCTTCGCATTGAACGTCTCCAAGGATGTCTTAATTGAAACAGGCATCGGCAATTTTATACCAAACTTTGAAAATGAAGCCTTCCTTCCTGGGACTCGCAGCTTCAAGCTGGCGAGTGATTTCTTCTTCTTCGTCGATCTCTCTCTTACCTGTGGTAATATCAGCCTCCTCGTCTGTTCTGAAATGAGTCTTCTTGATAACTTTCCAGAAAACAAAAAGAATGATAAAGAACACAGGAGCGAAGTATGATGTGAAAAGGTTAGCAACGGAGAACTGTCCAGGGAAAAAGATCCAGAAACCATTGAAAAACAACACCAACAGGCACAATAAACAGCCAAAGTACATCATGTATGGGTAAGCAAATTTTGGAGCAGTGAAATAACCGTAATCTGGCGATTTCATGTCCCAACCTTGGGCAGCCATGACTTTTCTAAACTTGAAATAGCACCACCACATGCAAATGTACGTGCACAAGAGACCAGTGGTGGCCAAGTTGATGAACCAGTTGAATACTGTGGCGGTGGAGTTGGAGATACTGAGGAAGGACAAGCATCCAATGGCAACACTGAAAATCACACAGTAGATTGGGGCACCGTTTTTCAAACATTTGGAGAAGAAACGGGGCAAGTATCCCGCAAGAGAAGCACTGTATGCGGTTCTTGTTGCTCCATATAAGAATCCGTTACCACAAGACCAGGCTGCAGACATAACCAAGGCATTTACCAAGGAATCAAGGCCACGGACACCCACCAGCTTGACACCAATGACCCAAGGAGAGGCTGCAGCACCGGAAGCACCTGTTGCCTTAGCTGCCAACAAGTCTGGATTAATAGAAGAACAGAGGGTGTTCATGAAGAAAATACCACCAAAGTAGAACAAGTAGATCCGAATGTAGGATCTTCTTGCTGCAAGCCCGATGTTCTTACGGGGATTGTTGATCTCTCCGGCCACCATACCCAATAAGTCGGGGCCACCGCATGCAAAAGCGGCGTAGATCATCACGTTCCAGAATCCAAGGAAACGGCCCGTGGTTCCTGGAACAAGATATTCCTTCATTAATCCGCCCTTTCTCCAGTTTTCGAAGCCGTAAGCGTCGTGGTGGGGGTTTCCGCCACACATGGAGATCAAGCCAAAGAGCATAAGTCCCACCACAAGGAGGACCTTGAGCATGGAGGCCACGAATTCGATTTCTCCGTACCAGTTGACTCCGAAAATGTTCAAGATGAAAAATGTCACTAGGGCCACGGTGATGAAGATCCCGGCGTTGGCGTCGGTCCAGAACGAGATGACCGAGGCAAACGCCACTGCTTCCACGCAAATGAACATCAAACAGGTGTATAGGTAGATGATAGAACAGGCAAAGCCGAGGGCCGGGTCCACCCAACGGGCCGAGTAATGCAAATACGAGCCCTTGATGGGCAAGAACGAGCACATTTCACCCACGGCTTGCATCAAGGGCCAGATAACCAGCACTGCCCAGATGACGAAGCCAAGGAACAACGATAACGACCCAGACGTGGTCAATGGAGACGACAAACCAATGAACAAGCCAGTACCAATGGACTGGCCAATGATCATAAGAGACACGTGCCGCGACGAGAGCTTTCTCTGGGTCTGGCCGTACTTTTCCACGTCGAGCTTGTCGTTGAAGTCATTGAAGCCGGTGGTCTCGTAGTAGCGATCTACCGAGCCGACGTTTTCGATGTCGACGTTGACGGGGGAGTTGCTTTTTTCTTTAAAGCTCATTGGATGTGAGTGAAGTGTCTATGTGAACTGATCTATGTGAACTGTTCTATGAGACGGTCCTATGTGAACTGTTCTATGTGAACTGTCCTATGTGAACTGTTCTATGAGTACTGTTCTATTTGAACTGTTCTATGAGACGTCCTATGTGAACTGTCCGTATGTATAGATGGAACCTTTTGGATTCAAGAAGCCGCAAAATAAGAAATGGTGCGCCTAAATTTGCGCCCTGATTGCAATGGAACCTTGAGCTTTTTTCACGATAAAAGGAAACTGATAAGCCGGAATCTGGAACAGCGAGCGGTTTCGGGCCGGAAAATGCAGCAGATCGGCAAGAAGGGACAAGAGTGTGTTTGATTAGTTGAAGAACCACAAGTAGAGACCTATGTGTAATGTGGCTGTAGTGGAGGAATCGCACTTGAGTTCCAGTTGAGAATGACAGATCAGAGTATCTATACTTTTTTCAGTGCCAAGACAGAAGTGGGGGACACACAAAAGGCGGGAGACTATTGTGGGGAGAGAATGGCCTCTGTGGAGTGGCAGAACTATGCTATATATACGGTTATCTGCAGAAGGTGGACGCGGAAATTTGCGCCGCATGCGGCAGCCCGAGATTGCAATTGATACCTGTCTCCTCCACGTCCATGTAATTTCATGGTGCAGATGGAGTGCAAATTGGGGGAGAAGGTACTGGACAATAGGATCATGGAAGGAGTTCTGGGGAAGTGGGGGACGAACTAACAGAGATGGCCGTAGTCTACGTTCACCTGAACACACATAGAAGTGTCCACTCAGGTATCGAACACACATAGAAGTGTCCACTCAGGTATCTGTAAGTGTCTACTCTGAAGTGCCCCCACGTCGCAGGCTGAGACAGAGGCTGATTCTACTTATCTCAAACTCTAAGCTTCGGTCTCTAACTCTATGCTTCGGTCTCTAACTGTATGCTTCCGGAGTCCGAATCTTAGCGGCTAATTCCGGTAGGTTGCATCGGGCATATCGTGCCCAGTGCCGATGTCCACCAAATAGCCCCTCTATTGTTCTCCTCGAGAAATGGACCCATTGAGATCGACCGTTTTCCAGTTGCGCACCGAGACTCCAGGAAAGATTACATCAACAGTGGTGCAGAAGGTGACAGTGATTCGCGGTCTATCTATCTGGGCCATATCTCAGGTCTATCTGGTCAGATTGCTTCTTCGTTATCTGGAGAATTCCGCCTTGCCGGGACATCGCCCAAATCCCGGGATCACACACACTCAAAAGGTGTTCCTGGAGACACTTGGGCGCATTTCCTAAAATGAACCTAGGGCACCAGATGGACAAGACATTCTTCCCGCGGATATCTTCCTCTTATTGGCGCACCAAACACAATAGGAAGTAGGAAGTGTTCTGTGGGGGACTGAGGAGGCGTTCAACTTAGCGGTTGAATAATTAGGAAGAATTTTTCACCGCTAAAGGGCCGACGCTGAGATGGCAAGGTCATAGTGCATGGTGAAGTGGGGCTGTGGTCATAGGAAAAGTCTTGTCCTTCTCCATCGATCCGATGTTGCGAAGTTATGATGTTGGGTATCTTCAAGGATCTCCATAAGATCTCGTAGTTTCTCATATTGGTGGAAAAGTCCACTATCTAAGTTGAATTCAAAAGGATGTAATTCAGGTGGTATTAGACCCTTGCTGTCACTGTTGTTGACCCTTGCTGTCACCCTTGTAGTATTTTCACGCCAATTATCATCAAATTATCATCAAAATTGAGAGCTCTCCCACTACTCTTTTCCAATCTGCATGTTATTAGCAGTCTGGGGTACAAAATCTACACCACGATCTGCATTGCTATTAGCAAGCTTCTAATTCGTGCTACTCTCCTCTCTACTCCTTGAAAGTAGTTGCGTTGCTTGCACAGCCGTACCTTTGAAGCATGCGCTGTGTAGGATACTTTTACCAGGACTGCTCACATTATACATTGCAACACACATATACCCACACATGAGGATTTCACTGGGTGATTGTATTGTAGTTTTAACAATTAAGGTAGAGACTTTGGCAATTACCATCACACTGTACGCTGGTATTCTGATGGTTACTACTGATTCCAGTACAATACGTTGATCTACTCTTTTTGCCTATTTTAATTCAAGAGAGATGTAAAATTACCAATGTAATTATGCTTTCAAGATAACTTAATGATTTTAATACTTGCATTCTTGCCTTCGTGTTGACTTTGGCCGAAGGCGTTAGCATGAATAGTGGTAAGTTGATTCATCAAGTACAGTTTGTTGCCAGAGAACACAATTGTGAAGCGTTGTAGATTATAGGAATAGTTTTATTAAGGCTACACTCACATTTCTCTCCAGGAAATTTCTCAGGAACCATTTATTTCGTTTTGAATACCGCAAGAAATTCTTCCAGTGGCCTTTATTATATGATTACTTTGTCTTCTGTATGGATCAATTTTCTTCTTAGATACGTACGCTCTACCTTACTTAGGCAATACTTTCTCACAATTTATATGCATCCCATAATGCATATCCATGCCGCATATAGAGCATGCCTCCCAGACTCAACAACATTTACATAATTCTAACGTTCAATTCAATTAGCCTAACTGTCTCTTTGTGTCAAACAAAGAAATGCAACTCCAATTGTAATTACCAAATTTCAAGATTGATGCGACCACTAGTGGGTTTAGTGTTATCGCGAACCAATTACACACGTAGTAGCAGCCAAGTTTAGTTGAAATGGCCGATTGATCCGATTGCCGTCAAATCATATTTTCTTACTCTATTGATAAGGGACTGTTGACGGCATCAACTCTGACTACACAGTTATCTGTCAGGTATCCAGAATTTGATCCCAACACTCAATTTCCATAGATGCATGAACAAAGTAATTCAAGGTCAGCTGGTGAAATTCACGTGCCTACACATGTGACACCTCAAGCCAATACTCTGGTCCTCATGCCTCCTTGGTCCAGTGGCCAAGTGTTCAAGTTGACACCATCATCGCACGTGATGTATGTGACTCAATGCGAGTTCCCCAGAATTTGTAATCGGGCTAGTCCCTGCTTTTTTCTCCAGATTCCCAATTTGGACCAATTTTTCACTTCACCAAACTACCAATATAATTAAGTTCAGCCTCATTCTCTGACTCATTCCGTCACCTGCTCTGACTCAAGGCAATCTATATTCTCTAAAGTACAATGTAGCTACACTTGACCGTAACTTTTGCCATTATGGATCTATTTACATCACCAGCCTCTGGAAGACAATCTCTCGTTGTCCTTGATGGAGTTGATGGCCACACCGGCCATCAAGTCGCCCAAGTCGGTGGAGTACTCCAAAATGGCCTTGGGGTCGTTGTAGTGGGTGGTGGCGTTGACAATGGCCTTGGCCAACTTGGCAGGGTCGGACGACTTGAAGATTCCGGAACCCACAAACACACCGTCACAGCCCAATTGCATCAACAAAGCAGCATCACTGGGGGTGGCCACACCACCAGCAGCAAAGTTGACCACAGGCAACTTGCCAGCCTCCAAGACTTCCTTAAGAAGGGCTGCAGGAACGCGCAATTCCTTGGCCTTGGCCTCGATTTGGGCCTCGCTCTTCAAGGTCTCCTGGGCCTCTTTGATCTGGGCACGAATGATGGTGATGTGCTTGACGGCCTCCGACACGTCTCCAGTTCCGGCCTCGCCCTTGGTTCTGATCATGGCAGCACCCTCGTTGATCCGGCGCAAGGCCTCGCCCAAGTCCTTGGCTCCACACACAAAGGGCACCTTGTAGTCGTGCTTAGGAATATGGTACTGGGTGTCGGCAGGAGTCAAGACCTCGGACTCGTCGATGTAGTCCACCTCCAAGGCCTCCAAGACCTGGGCCTCCACACGGTGTCCAATCCGCACCTTGGCCATCACGGGAATCGACACCGCAGCCATAATGCCCTTGATCATCTGAGGGTCCGACATTCGGCACACCTGGCCCGACTTTCTCATGTCGGCAGGAATCCGTTCCAACGCCATCACGGCACAGGCGCCGGCCTTCTCGGCAATCACCGCCTGTTCCGGCGTCACCACGTCCATGATGACACCTCCCTTCAACATTTGCGCCAATCCGGCCTTGATCTTGAACTCTGACATGGTAGAACTGAGGTGTAAGGTGTGAGGAAAATTGCAATAATCCACGCTGGGTGGAATGTTGGCGATCCCCACGCTTAAATAGTCAGGAGCGCCCGTGCGCTTTTGTCCTATTGTGCTCCCGGTCTGGCCTGAGTGAAGCAGTTGATTTGGGGCAATGTCGGGTGCAAATATGGGTCTGTCCCTATAGGGCAGGTCGGACCAGAACGGACGTAATGGCGTGCGGACACGGCATTGGCCCCAGCTAAGGCCGGATATGGACCTATATCCGTGCCTGTAAGCTTCCCTAGCGATCCTGGCGTGCCTGGCTTCCCGTCCGTATAGTAATCTGGCGGTGCATCTGGGCCTATGGGCCCATTAATTGACTCAGACCAGTGACTCGCGCACTTTGCCAGCCGTTGAATTGGGTGCATATGCGCTAAAATGACAGGCAGAATGACTCTTCAAACACGACAACGTAGCTTGTGTGGAGGGGAGTGCTGAACGTCTTGCTGCTGACAAATGGCAGTTGCTAGGATACACTGACTCTTTCGTCATAGACATTGACTCCATTGCCTCCTCCTTCTCCTTCTCCACTTGATTCCAAGTCACCTTTACTGATATTCGCACTATTCTCACATCATTTCTCTCCATTTCCCCATTCTCACCTTGGCCGTTTTCTCACTGCACCCTTTCCTCGCTTGTCTTTCCGATCTTCCCCCACCAACTTCTTCCTCTTCTTTTTCATCATCATCTTCTTCTTCTTTTTCTTCTTCATCATCTTTCTGTTGTCTTCCAGTCCATGCCTTCGTACACCCTCGGCGTCCTCGCCCTCCAGGGTGCGTTCCACGAGCACCTTGAATTTTTCACCTCCATAGTCAAGGCCCCAGAATACCTGGCCCACGTCTTCTCGTTCATCCAGGTCCGGACTGCGGCAGAGTTGGCCTCCTGTGACTCGTTGGTGATCCCAGGTGGAGAAAGCACCGCCATTTCCCTCATAGCAGAACGCACCCATCTCCTCCAGCCTTTGCTTCAGTTTGTCCGGGACCCTTCCAAAAGCGTCTGGGGTACTTGTGCAGGCTTGATCTTCTTGGCCCAGCACTTGCGCAACGGCAAGAAGGAGCAGAAGGTGCTTGGAGGCTTGAACATTGAAGTCACCCGCAATGCCTTTGGCCGTCAGTTGGACTCGTTCGAACAGCACTTGGATTTCAGCTCCTTCATTCCCGGCTTGTCGGACTTTCCAGCTGTGTTCATCCGCGCTCCAGTAGTCACAGGCATCAACGTGGTCCATCTGGACGAGGACGGCTTGATCTCCTCGCCAAATCCCATCTTGAACCAGCCAGTCGAGGTGCTCTACCGGTTGGAGCGCAACGGCCAGGACTTGGTGGTGGCCGTCAGAGAAGGCAACCATTTGGGCACGTCGTTCCATCCCGAGCTCTCGGGCGACCTCCGTTTCCACAAGTGGTTCCTCGACGAGTTTGTGTTGAAGTGAAGAGAAGAGTACACTATTGTCTGTCACCTCAGATTGAATTTGTGAATAGAAGGCATGAAGAGTTAGAGCAAATGGCTTTCACGAAGGGCACATTCTCCATGTCTGGCCATATTGGCTGTTGTACTAGACTGTATATATATCAATAGAATGCAATACATCCCTAGAGGCCAACGTTGGCCACAATTGAAAATATCGTAGATCTCATCTCATCTGGTTAATAGAGGTGTGAGATCGCCAGCAATTTTTGAAAATTACAAAAAGGGGAGACTAGAAGACTGTGCGAGGGTTGAATATACTGATAGTCTCAATTACAACACACACTGTTGCATACTTCGGGGATTAACCAACTGGTCCAGCCTGTCTATACCCGTCACGTGACGTGTCACGTGACACTTATCTCGTAGGACTTTTCCATCTACCTCTTTATACACAGCCATTGACCCACTCTATATACAATTCCATCAAGTCCACGAGTATAGACAGCACCAGACCATTCTTTTACCATTCCCAATTGAGACCATTATCCCTGCATATGTGGCCTGCTGATGCATCTACTTGAGTTCAGATTATCTCTACAATCAAAGTTCATCCATTATTTACCAGAAACATCCACTAACTCAAGCTTTTTCGGGATCTTACATATCTCCTAGTATTGGAGCGTCACGCAATCATGCAGCATGCTCGATGTTTCAACCCCAACAACAATCTCAAGAAAACGCCGTCCAATAACACCATTCCTGGAGTGGAGAAAGGACAGGCCCCCAATCAAATGCATGCAAACCAGACCAGTCTTGTTATAGGCTCCAATTCCAAACCTCCAAATGGATCCAATAATCTAATGGGCAGAAATGTGGGTAATACAATCACCATTGGACGCCGAGCTGGTTCTCAATTCCAACTAAGAGCCCAAGACTCTAGTCTGACAATTCCCCGGTTAGGCAATGAAATCACTGCTTCAACAACGACTCTGGCCGATTCAGGCTCAATCAAACCCACTCAACAACCATCAGGCACAAAGGATCCAATCCAGGCAACGTTGTGGTTCCATGAAATGAGGTCTTCCTCTGAAGATGTGATAATCCATGCTGGTGGTTCCTCGGGTTTACTCCATGGGCAGATCTATGAACTCCAACTGCTCGAAACTGGAGTTTCAAAATCCACAAAGCTATACTTCGTTGCAGATACTTTCAGAAACGCAGCCAATGGAGTAGAAGATCAGGACACAACTCAGCCGTCGAAAGCAAAAATCCAAGTCTCGTTAATATCATTACCTCTAAGAAAGCTTTTGGACGTTCCTGCTAGAAGCTCTGCTCAATTGAAACTCGTGGAGAATTTATCTACCATTGAAGCTGATACTGTCGAAGTGTTCATCAAGGACGTCCACATGTCCAGAGATATGATGTGGATGTTCTCTTCCACGCTCACAGGAAGCTGTGTCTACGTTGACAAAAGATTATCCTTCATGAGCAATCGTATTGGATTAGTTAAGTCAATTTACAAAAATGGAAAGGAACAGATGAGTGGTTACATCAGCAAGGACACAAAGGTTGTATTTAGAAGTGAGAGTGCAAAATTGACTGTCTTGGTCCAGCTTTCTCTTGAAATGTGGCATTTTGAAGAAAATGGAGAAATCATTTTTCATAAATTGGTCAATAGTTTGTTGCCCAAAATCTTCAAGAAGTGGAGGCAAACAAATACCCATCATTCTATTACCATTGTTCTTTTTACCAGTGTGGATCTTACTGATATTCCTTGGTTAACTTTAAATCAGGGAGAGAGAGTCAACAACCGAAGAGATTACTATAGGGTTGTTGTGGACCAAGTCAACATTTTATCATGGGATAAAATCATGGCCAACCTAAGATTGGAGTTTGCAAATTTCAAAAGAGATATTTCCTTGAAGCAGGGCTCGAACAATGATTTCTACATGGAAGGTGATACTTTGCCTGCAGTCAAAGGAAATATACTTGAAGCTCTAAATTTGGGTATTTCATTGGTCCACAATAAATTTAGAAGCACCGATCTAAAGCATTCTCTTAATCACTTCATTATCATCACACCTGGTACAGGAATATTTGATGTGGACTACGATTTACTCTTGGAAACTAGCAAGAAGATGACTACCATAGACTGTGGACTAGACTTGGTCAGTTTGAGTCAACCTCCATTGCATATTGTTCCTTTATTCAGGTATGTCGACCAGATGGGATGTACCAAACATTGTGTACCCAATTGGTGTGATATTTCTTTCTACAAGGATCCAAATGCTTCTGTCTTGACTAGTCAATGGATCCCCAGATGTAAGATGTACGAACTTCAAATGATGGGCGTAATGGAAAATGAAGTTAATGAAGTCCGAATTGAAAGATTTGCAAGAAAGAAAAATGAAAGGTCCTTAGTCGAAGCTATGGATAAGTATGACGATCTTGTATTCAAGTCTGTCAAGGAGAAATCAGGCTATTTCGACGAGGCAGACCTTGAAAAGTACCTGGTGGAAAAGATAGCAACGTCCAAATTCAAACCAAGTGATTTAAAAAATTCCAATGCAACTTTGTCATTGATTTTTAATAATAGAACTACATTGACTCCCACGGTTTCTCATGACGATAACGCTCTGGCAGCAATTTCTATTGGTAAGCCAATTTCAATTGCTGAAACTCACCCAAATCCAACTAATTCAAATTCCAACACAACGGTTACAGCCACTGTCACTACTACAAAATCAGAGGTTTCTGCCACAGGCACTGTGACAACATTGAATAATACTGAAACTTCTGCACTCTCAACATTGTACATGATCAACAAAAATACTGATGACAAGAGACTTATTTCTGCTCCTTCTTTGAAATCCAAAAGTTCGCTTAGCACAATTTCTCGGAAAATAGAGGAGAATCCAACCAAAGTCAACAAGGTATTCAAAAAAGACACATTCAGATCGACTAGAAAAGCTAATGAAGATATTCTCAAGTCACAAGGCAAGCCACTTCAGCCATCTGAAACTCTACGAAACAGATTAAAATCGAATGAAAAGAATGGAACTAGGCTTCACAAAAGATCATCTGCCGGAGATAGATTAGGTGATTATGACGAAGAGTCGCCAGATCCATATTGGAAGGAGGTCCCTAATCCTTCTAAAGAGTTGCATTTAAACATTTTACTTGAATCGAGTAGGTGGATTGATGTTTTTCCAAAAAACCTCAAGAGAAAGTCCATTAAGTGGAGCTCCCTCAGTTCTCCAGCTGCTTTACCAATTACCACTCCCCTTTTTCCTTCGACAAAACAATTGGAAATGGATTATACATTCCAAATCTATGACATTTTGCTTAACCCAGACGAGAATTATCTAGAACTAAGAAATAATCATGAGTTGATGAGGGAGATGATCCAGTTGAGACTTTTGACTGGATTTCAAATCTGTTATGGACCAAATGTTAGCAAGGTGGAAAGTGAACGGAGACTTGGTGTTGGGGGCTCAAAAACACATGGAAAAAATGCAGATCATGTTTTGAAATACTTTCCCCAAGATGAAAGTTATGGACTTACGATTTACATGAGTTTTCATAATGAAATCCACAGAATTTCTTTAGATTATGGAGGAAATTTGAATGTTCAGCTTTACAGAAAATCAGAGCCACAAACTGAAAAGTCCAATATTACTTTAGGTACTGTTCATGGCCCTAATCAGGCAAGTTTGAAACCATACTTCCCATTGATCAGAACCCGGTACGCCGATGACTACTCTACTGCAAAACTTGATGCACTTAATCTCAAATCGTCTAGCCTTAATTGGAATCAATTTGACCAATATGTGGCTGGATATGAAGATGTTATGCCTGAAGTTAAAAAGGAATACTATCAAATGAAATTTGTCATTTTGCCTACTGAGATCCCCAAAAATGCATACTTTGTTGGTGATGAAAATTTATCCGACGAAGAGATCAGAGTCGAAGGCTTGATAAAACTCATTAATTTGATTGAAAAGTCCAAGTATGGCAAATCTGAAAGATCTAAATCTGCAAAAGGGTCTGACATAATTTTCTATACTGGCAACCTTTACGACTTTTTGAATGAAGAAGCTGAAAACTACGACATTACTGGCAATCAGCCAAAACTTATGATTCCTGAGAACATGAGACTTACGAAGGCCATTAAAATTACAGACTTGGCCCAAGAAATTCAGGGTGAATCTGGGTTGAACTTGATGGATAGAACATGGCATTTCAAGAGGCACTTACATTGTTTTATTGGAAGTGAGTTCGTAAGCTGGCTAGTCGAATGTTTCGAGGATATTGATACACGTGAGGAGGCTACTACCTATGGACAATCATTAATGAATAAGGGTTTGTTTAAGCACGTTGATGCAAGACATGGCTTGCTTGATGGCTACTATTTTTATGAACTCGAAGAAGAGTACACAGATGAACTGTACAGAACCGAAAAATCCACTTGGTTTGGTAAAAAGAAGTCGGCAGATAAGGATCTGGCTACTCATGGTGATTGTCAAAAATCTGCCCCCACTACTCCACAGTTACTTCCAAATTTCACACGTAATAATTCTGATGCTGAATCGCTAGTTTCTCCAATTAACAAAAATCTTGGAGAGCCATTGGATTTGACTAAGATTATTTCTAATAATCTCAATGACTCGGATGGTGGATCCTCGCTCTCAAGCTCGATGAATAAGCAGAGAAGAAAGAAGTTTGTGCTAAGCAAATCTGTCAAAATTAATGTTGATCCTTTCGACAAATCATACCGTCCTGAAATAGTTACTGTACACTATGACAGAGTGCACAATCCAGAGCATTGTTTCCACATTCGACTTCAATGGCTTAATACCAACACTCGGTTTATTGATGACAGTGTGATCAACTGGTCTCGTTTGTGTGAGAGACACGGATTGAAGATGGTGGAAACACCCTGGAAAGAAATATGCACGATTCCCACGATTAATCCTTTCCATTCATTTGTGGATTTAAAATTGCTGGTAAACCCTTGGCTTGACTCTGAGTTTAACGATGCTTCGATCTTTAGGGAGAATAAGTTCTACTACCACTTGTTCTTGTTGAAGAAGACGGGATTTTTGCTTGACAACCGCTCTACTGTGTTCTTCCTGAAGGGCCATTTAGAGATCTCATACAGTTGGGGCAAGCCGTCTTTCCAATATGCACAGTATATTCACAAGACAGGATCATACTTTGTTGAATTGAGAGAGAGCGGAGACTTCTTCTTGGCTCCTAACAACATCCACATCACTAGGGTGAACACCTTACTCACAACGGTTCCTGACAATGAGTCCAATACCAAGACATATCACTTGGATTCACAACGAGTCATGTTGAATTTCAGGTCCACATGCCAAAACGAAACTCTCTTGAAGGAAGTTTTCAGAGAAGCAAAAAAGCATTGGCAAGACGAAATGAAAACGTACGTCATGCCTTCAGTAGCGTAATTATAATGAGAGAATGACTACATTAATAACATTAATCAAATGAGTAGATACTACATTAATTAACTGAGATTAACCAAATGCGTACATGCTACATTAATGACATTAATCAAATGAGTAGATGCTACTTTAATTAACTGACATTAATCAAATGAGTAGATGCTACTTTAATATTGAGTATATGACTTAATTGATTAAGTAGATGGTACATAATCAATAAGTACATTTATCATCTGCGATACAATAACGAGAATATCTATATAAATTAACCGGTTCTATTAATAATTTTCCTAGACTGCTACATTAATTAACTGTACGTGGCTACATTTATGAACTAGATGATACATTAATTGGCTTGACTAGTTGGCTCCATTAATTAACTGTACATGGCTACATTTATGAACTAGATGATACATTAATTGGCTTGACTCGTTGGCTCCATTAATTAACTGTACATGGCTACATTTATGAACTAGATGATACATTAATTGGCTTGACTAGTTGGCTCCATTAATCAACGGATGACTATTTAATGAACTTCTGTAGATGCTTATAATTAACAAAGTCTACCTTATTCATTGCATAGATTATTATTAATCAACGGATGACTATTTAATGACCTTCTGTAGATGCTTAGAATTAACAAAGTCTACCTTATTCAATTGCATAGATTATTATTAATCAACTGAAGATTCGTCCTATATACTCCTAATTGGCGATTCTTTGTGCAATCTTGATGGCATCAGCCAACACGCCGTGTGCAGTGACCTCGGCACCGGCACCAGCACCTTGGATAATCAACGGGTTAGGATATCTCTGTGTCTTGATGGAAACAACGTTGTCGCTTCCCTTTAAAGAAGCGAAAGGATGGTCGAAGCCGTACTTGCCGATCTTCACACTGACCTGGTTCTTGGTGAAGTCGACCTCTCCAACAAATCTCAACACCTTGTTCTCGGCCAAAGCGTCGTCCTTGACCTTTTGGATCACATTGTCGTATTCAGGCAACTTGGCCAAGAACTCGTCTGCAGATTCGACAGACTCCAACTCCTTGGGGATCAAGGACTCCACGGGGAACGAGGTGGGCGACTCGACTTCGAATCCGGCAATTCGGGCCAAAATCGTCACTTTTCTGGCCACATCCAAACCGTTCAAGTCATCTCTGGGATCAGGCTCGGTGTATCCCAATTCCTTGGCCACCTTGACGACGTCGGAAAACTTGACGGAGGAGTTGGCGTCGGTGGTGGAGAACTCGTTGAAGATGTACGACAACGTCCCCGAGAAGATACCCTCGATCTTGTCGACCTTGTCTCCAGTGCTCACCAAGTCGGCCAAAGGACCAATGATTGGCAAACCGGCACCCACGGTGGCCTCGTGGTAGACCAAACCGGCACCTGGAGCAGCGGAGCTGCTGAAGATGTCATTCCACGTCTTCAAGTCCGAAGAAAACGCCTTCTTGTTGGGCGTAGCGATAGAGATACCCTTCTGGATGAAACTGGGGTAGAACGAAGCAATGTCGTTGTTGGAGGTGTTGTCGATCAAAACGGTGGGTCGGAATGCTCCAGCCAAGAAGGTGGCCAACTCGGTCAAGGGCAACACCTTCTGCGCAGGACTCTGCTTGTAGTTGTCCAAGTCGACTGGCTTGTAGTCAGTGGAAAAGAGAGCCTCCTTGGAAGATCTGGCTAAATACACGACATTGAAGTTGATGGGCGATTTCAAGGACTTTAATTGGTTGATGAAGGCAGAGCCAACGACACCGGAGCCAATGATGGCGACATTTACAGACTTGGCCATGGTTGAAGGAGGAGAAGTTGGAGGGTGTGGCCTTTACCGGTACCGGTAAATTTCAGTCACGTGACGATGACTCTATGACATATCCACACGTGACTTATGGAGTGTACGTGAAGATATGGTAATATGTAATTGAGTTTGGCATTCAACTTGGCCTAGATTTGATAATGTGTCATAATCATATTTACGTATTTTGAGGAAGTCATAGATTAGATCGTTTTTAGGTATTTCCAAGCTTTCTCACTTAGCACTAGTTAATATAATTATACTACGAGTATATTCTGTAATTATTATAATTATTCTGTGTGGCCACTTTAGGTAGATGCTTCTTTCTCCCGGCATTTCAAATGTGGTATTTGTAATTATCTGTGGCCACTTTCGGTAGTCACTTCCTTTTCTGTGTATTATTTTGTGAAACGATGAACCATTCAGACCATAGTTTTTTTACTCTTTCTCACAATATTGGTCAAATTTTGATAATTTTGTAATTTTGATAATATTGTAATTTTGATAATTTTGCAATTTTGATAATTTTGCAATTTTGTAACAGAGTGCAAATTACACACACCATTCAGTCTATATTGCATCAATTTGGTCTACTTCGCTTCCGACATCATAAACTCTATAAAAATGTAGTCAGGGTAGCTATAAGAGCCACAAAATCATTGCAACAGCTATCAAAAGCTTGTTAACACCCAACTTGATAGAAGCATTAAGATACTTGTAATTATCCAAAGGCTGGGGCATCAAGTTTAATTTCACAAGTCTCAGGAAATCCCACTCGATCTGGGTTTCGGTCTTGAAACACCAGAAAATCCATCCGTTTGTATTGGCACCATACTCATACAATTGGGTCTCAATGAATTTCCGGTAGTTCTTCTTTTGTGTTTTGGACCATTTGGAAAAATCGTTGATGTTATCACAATTTCCCGTCTTATTAAAGTCATAAGGGGCTTCTCCGGCGTATCTTGAACCTAAACCAACACCGTTCAACCACGGAGCACAGTCGGTTAAAGCAGCTGACCATTCACCGACCACTGCAGGGTGATGCTTCAACTCGTCCTTGATGGACCGGGCATAGTTTTTGATGTTGCTCAAATGCGTGGAGATATTGGCCTGAACCACCAGTCCGAAAACCTCGTAATGGTGGTGATCTATCAAAATATTGTAGTTTTCGTTGGAGTTATTGGCGGTGGGTTTCCGGTCCGACATGAAGTCGTTCCAATGACCTATGCCTGCAAAAGCGTCATGGAACACGATGGTGTTGTTGACCACCTGGACATCTCTGGCCTGGTCGTAGGTCTTGGTGTAGAATGCTGCTATTTCGTCCAATCCCAACACCGGACTGAAGGGCTCGTTGACCACTTCGATTCCAAGAATAGTGTCGCTGAATTTGCGGCCAAAATCGCCAGAACCGTATTTTGAGTAGATCTGGTCCAAAACCTGGTACGTGACATTGACGTTTTCCGTGCTGTTAAACCATCCGGGATATCCTATGTCCCGGTAACCGGAGTTGTCGAAACCATTCTGCGACCCTGGGACTCCGTGCAAGTCGACCCATACCTTGAGGTCGTTGTTTTGGGCCCATTGGATGGCCTGGTCCAAGTAGTCCTGGGCTCCTGCAACGTAGGGGTCCGACTTCAACTTCTGGAACGCCCAGTAGCCAATGGGGATTCTGACCATGTTCAAGCCGTAGCTCTTGATGGTCTTGAAGTCGTCTTCGGTGTAGAAGGTACTCCAATGCTGCTGCAAGCGCCTTTGCGCCTCATCCTGGCCCAAATACTGGCAATAGTGGTACTCGTCCACGGGAATCGACCTGTTGGAACTGGAAGAGCTGTTGAAACCGAGAAACAACGACGGTGTGATGTAAGGCTCCAACACGAGCCATCCGCCAATGGCAACGCCCTTGTATTGGAAGGTGTTGGAATTGTTTGCTATTGCAACCGAGCTGGAGTCGCTTGTGTTGGTGTAGTTGAGACTGGAATAGATGTTGTCGATCTGGGTGTCGTTGTGAATAGTGAGAGCTGTCGCAAAAGACACGCATAGAAGCAGTGAAATCAAGCGAAAGGCGAGTTCCAACTTCATCATATCAACACCACTGGAGGCCCCGTCCTGTTTGGTTGTTTCTATGCCGAATTTGACGAAGGAACCCCTGAAACTGATTGTTTCGTAACAGAAGATCGGGTGGTTATTTATAGGAAGGAAGAGGCAGTGCTTGTGCGAAGACCTTTGAGAAGGGCCATTAAAACATGCTTAGATGAGAGGATGACAGGCACTGGGTCTTGGGAATGGCGTGTCCATATGCGTCTATAACTTGCAGATTCTACGTATTTGCTTGTCTGTTCGGGTTCGTGCTATTAAGTGTGCATTTTTCGCAATCGTTACATCCCAATATAGCCTTGATATCAACTCGTCTAGAAACACAAAACACACTGAAAAGTCGGGCTTGGAAGCACCGAAACAGGCGGTTTCGGTCTTGGGACAACCGGTCTCCATGAGAACGGTCCTACCCAAGTGGTTTCAACGCTCCTTGGCCCATCTGGACCGCTCTATTCCAATTGTCTTCCTGTTCTGTATTTCGCAGCCACTACACCATTTCAAACGAATATATACAGAAGCCTATACATGAAAACCAGTCCCACAATCCATCTATACCATTGGGGATTCAAAAGTCATCGAGCCATGAGTCGTTACAGAATATTAGTTCCCCCACTCCACGCGTATGGTGATTAGTCCAAGTCCTCTTCGGCCTTGGTGTTCAAGACGTTGGAAACAGCAGGAGGAGGTCTGGCAGCAATCATCATCACCACAATCTCGTAGATCTCTTCAGGAACGGATCTTTGGTAGACGCCCAAGATGTCGGTGGGGTTGGGGTACACGGCCAAGGCCTTGTAGAAGCAAAGGGCAGCCTCGATCTTCTGGTCTGGGAGGGTGGACAATTGCTCACCAAGAGCCACTTGTTGCATGAAAAAGTTCTCCTTCTCGGCCAAGTCGACGGGGACGGGACTGGCACTCAAGCCTTCGTCCAAGGCCTTCTTGATGGCCTCGAATTTGGACTTCTTGGTCTCTCGTTCTATCTTTTCATTTTGTTTTGCGAGCTTGACGGCCTTCTTCTTCAAGGACTTTCTGAACTCCGTGGAATTTCTTCTCTTGTAGTCAAAGTACACGGCGTATCCGACGAAGGCGGTGGCAACAACAGCTGAGATCGTAAGAGCCTTGTTCATAGTGAAGGGATAAAGAGGGAGTATCTTTACTGTCTGATTGAAAATTGAAAAATTTTTTTATAGGAGAATCACGTGACCTGATGGCAATGATCCGGGCACCGTGGGGTGTTTTCCGTGTAGATGTGCTGTAGGAGGGCGGAAAAGCGTCGGAAGGGGTGCACCGAAGCCATTTCTACCCAGCTAGCCCATAAGAGGACGTTTCGAAACGCCATTGTGCCAGAAACGGAAGACCCACTTACCAAGTGCCAGAAGCTCGTATCGTCACGTGCTTTCAGTCACGTGCGCGGCCCTTTCGACAAATCCATAAAAATTGATTGGCTCTTTCCCTACACCATCCACTGCTCCAGAATGTCTACCCAAGAAGCCCAAGACGGCCAAGTGGACGTCAAGTCGTACCCCGACTCCACAAACAAATGGCCCACCCCTTTCGTCAACTTGGCCAATGCCTCCGCTTACCCTCCTTGGAAGCCTGTTGACACCGGCAAGGAAACAAAGCAGGTTTTCAAGGTCGGATTCTACACAACCGTCGGAGCCTACGCCTGGTTGTATTTGTGGAAACGGACCACCTTCAAATTGACCTTGCCTTTGACGGTGGTCGGATTCGCCACCGTGGCCACCGCTGTCAAGGGTATCTCCACCAACTTGAGAGAAAAGAACGATGGCTGGAACACCTTCAACGCCGTCGGAGCCGGTAACTTGGCCGTTTTGACTGCCGGATTCAAGAGCATGCCCGTCAAGCAAAAGGTCTTGACCGGTCTTGCCGGTGCCACCGTGACTGCCTTGGTGGACCATGCCCTCTGGGCCCAATCTCCCAGCTACGCCGGCAGAGACGCCAGATTCGTCGAGGCCAACACCGACGAGGCCTTGGACAAACAGCAGTTCTGGGACGTGTGGAAGAGAAGACCCTTGAGTCAAACCGTCGAGAGCTTGGGTGCCGGTAGAGGTATCTTCAAGCCATAGGGCCGCCCCAGCACCTTGTTCGGCTTACTGCATGTGTTGTCATTGTTCGGCGACGACTTCTCGCTGATTTACGTGTGCCCAGTCCCCCGGGTCTGGGGGTTGCCTGGCATCTGTACATCTAATATTCATTCCTTATATATACAGGCTTAGCACAACTTATAGGGATAATCCAAAGTCTTATTCTTTTTCAACTTCCACAACTTCTTCTTCTTCTTGGTAGTCACATGCTCGGCAAACACCTCCTCGCTGTACTTCTTCTTCCACTCGCGGATGAAGGACGGGTCCCAGAGTTCACTGGCCACCCCGAGGTCCTTACAGCATCTCATCAACGCATTGCTCTTGCACCCCTCCAACGCCGTGGTCACCTTCTCCTCGCCTCCGTAGTAGTCCTGCTCGCCTCTGGCCACACTCACGAGCCGCCCGTGGCATATCAAGGCGAATTCCCGGCTGATTTGCTTGCTGGTGATGTAGCTCTCGGTTCTTGGAGCCAACCCCCAGCCTCCAGGACCAAAAGCGCGGTTCAAGATACGACGGTACTTGATTTCTGGCAAGTAGAGCAACCCGTCGGGCTTGATTTCTATGTCTTCGTGTGCAATGGGCGCCAATAACACATTTGCAATTTCACTGGAGAAAGGAGTAGAACCCAAACCATGGAACGAGTCGGACCAATTGATGGCAGTTCCCGTTTCCGACGCTCCTGGTACCAAGGGCTTGTCGTTGAATGTGATTGGGGAGTTCGATGTAGTGGTGGAGTCGTCGGTTGCAACAGATGTGGAAGGTTGGGCGTTTACTGAACTGGCTGTTCTTTCTCCAACTTTGACGTATACGGGCGATGAAAAGGCTCTTTTTGTACTCACACTCGACTTGTAGGTCGAGTAGCTTCTATTTGCCTTCAATGCTCGCCATGTTACATGCAGAATTTTAGGAAACATCTTGTTCTTGATAATCTATAGGTACTTCTTAGTTGTCTTTGTAGTGCTGCATATGGAAAGTTAAATGTGCACATGTGCACGACCAGTAGTTTAGCACTTCTTCTAGGACACCTAAGAAAGCATTAGAAGGGGGAATAATTGGGAAGATAAAGGGGATTAATTGGGAAGATAAAGTGTAAAGAGCATAAGAGAATTGGTATTGTTTTGATTGAATTAATTAAAAAAAGAGAATGAATAATATTTTAAATTGGTGGAGGTTATTGGGAAGGTTGTTAGGTGGTCAGTTAACTATTGATTTGGCCACCTCAGGCCAAAGTCTCTACAGATTGTACGTTCTATGCACTACGGCCGACCAACTAGTAGTGCTTTGAAACTTGACCCTGTTGGTGAAGGTTCATATTTTTTGGGATAAATCGGCGCATATATGCATTTTGTTGACTAGAAAAAGTGAATTTGGCTATAATGAGAAGTGAAATTGTACCAAGCTTGTACCTTTTAGAATACACGCGTCAATAAGAGGTGAGCTGCTACAAAATTTCCGGAATTCTTGTGCAAACAAGGGAAGCCAAGAATATCATCTTGTTATGTTTTAAGTGCTCACATACGTATGCTACGCTTTGTGAAGCTGATACATTTACAAGAAATCTTCTCGTTGAGGCAATATTTCTGAAATCCTAGTATATTTCTGAACTGGCAATAATATGAGAGCCTAGTGAAGGAAATAGTATTAGGTAGAAATGAGTTTTTCATATTCGAGTAGATCATCAGTGTAAAAACCACAATTATCTATCTCAACCTTTTCTTACTTATCTTTCTCATACTCTATTAGATCCACTGGTTCATTCTCTTACGGTACTTACAATTATATTACTCATTAATCTTCATGCCATTAATTTCGGGAATATTCGTTAATAAATATTCATGCAAAGTTGTTGTCATCAATTTTGGAATCCTCATCACTCCAGATAATAGAATTCTTATAATTCGTTCTCTCGAAATACTCGAAGTCAAATAAACTTCCCCTTAGTGGGCTTCCCATCTTAAACGTATTGGTGAGCTTGTTGTAAGCAGTGTTGTTGGAAAGCTCAAGCACGGAGATTTGTTGGGAATAATCCAACATATATGTTTTCTCGAATTCGTGGAGAGAAGTCAATTCATTTGTACCGTAGTACTCAATCAAAAGGTCAACGTCCGACTCCAACATGCGGATTTTATCTTCGATTGTCATATCCTTAATTCTTTGAAGCAACTTCTTACGCTTCACCTTTCCTTTTCTGTCCAGAAGATCCTTCTCTTTTTTGAAGGCGTTGAATACCTTATCTTCAGGGATCCATAGCCTGAGAAGAGGAACATAGTAGTACCCGTTAAAGTACTGAGAGGTTGTTCCCTGAGAGTACTCAAAGTTCAACATGGACATGAACTCATTGGGAACGTACGCAGGAACACCGTTGAGCATGGAAAAGCGCAAGGACTTGATCTTGTCGAAATGAACCCAGTGCTTTCTTCTGTCGATGTAAAGCTCCACTTCTTCGCCTTTGTTCTTGGTTTCTTTGATGAGACTGCTGTACTCTGGAGGAGGAACTTCGTTGTTCTTAGCAAGCGCGGTGATATCGATGTAGACTCCAGAATCGACATCAATGAACCGGGCGTCGATGTAATTGTTGACGGTGGCGAGGTCCCTGTGGTGGAGGAAGGGCGAGCAGTCGATCAAGTACTTGCCGTAGCCTTCTTCCAAGTCCTCGACAACCAAGGTCATGTTGTAGTTCTTGGACAACTTGTTCAATTCCACAATGGGCAACTGGATATCAAGATCAATGTCGAATGGAAACATGAAGCCGTTCCAATACCACCCCAACAACGGGCCGTGGGCAATCCATGATATGATACCTTTTTCCTTGCTGAATCTGAACCAATTGCGCAAGAGCCTCTCCAAGATGATCTGCTCGCGGAGTTGCAACTGGTCCTTATCCCAGGTGTCGTCTTTGATGTATGTGAAGGCGCCGTTGAAGAAGCGCCATTCGTAGTGCCATCCGTTGTCCTTGTTCTTTTTGTCGACGTAAAGTGTGGACAACGAGTAGTAGATGGGCTCGTTGTTGACATCGTAGCGGTTGGCTGTTTTCAATCCGCCGTAATGGTTCAACTCCTGGCGCGAGAGCTTGTCGTAGTCGAAGAGGTAGGAGTCGTCTTCGGGGACAGGGCTTTCTACGCTGGCGGGCACCTCAGGGTAGATATCTCTCTTGGACTGAACGAACTCGTTGATGCCATTGAACGTGTTGACTTCTTCATCATGGTTGTTGGTGGGTATGATGTGATTTTGGTTAATGCTCTTGATCTGGTTATTTACCTGATTAACAATATTGACACTTTTCTGATTTTGATCTTTCTGCTGGTTGATCTGCTGTTGCTTATTATCATTCTGCTGGTTGATCTGCTGTTGCTTATTATCATTCTGTTGGTTGATCTGCTGTTGCTTATTTTGATCATTCTGCTTGATCTTCTGCTGCTTATTTTCATCCCGCTGTCTCTTGATTTGATGGATCTCGTCGTGCATGTCCCTCCTCGTGCGCGTCGCAGGCGCAGTCTGCGCCTTCTGGCTTTGGTAGTCCTGGTAGCTGTTTTCGCCAATGTACATGCGCTCCTCGTACGTGGCGATCTGCGCGTCCACGTCGTCCTGGGTATAGTGGAACATGGAGGTGCTCAACGCGTATTCGCGAGACACATCGCCAAGTGGATCGGGATACACGTTGTGGCTGGCGCGCACATGATGTGGTGGCACCTTGCGGACAAGTTCGGCCATCAACTGCGTGGGGTTCATGGTGAACTCGTTGGAGCGCTCGAGCTGGCGGTTGCGCATGTAGGTGTTCAACATGCCCGAGGCGAAGATGTCGCGGCGGTCGTTGTTGACGCTGGCCTCGTACGTTCCATTTGCTGTGAGGAACACGATTTTGATGGGGAGTTCTGCCGACGTGAGGAGGTGGCTCTTGGCCTGCATTATGCTCTGTTCGTTGGGAATGCGGCTGCGTGGCGAGGAGCGCACCACGAAGCCGGGGAGCTTGTCGAGGGGAAGACCAATGCGGTCCACCTCCTGTGGCGTCAAGTCGCCCTTGTCGACACAGAAGTCGGGGTGGTTGGTGGGCTTCTTGACGCGGGACTGCAACCACGCGCAGTTCAACTTTTCGTGGTCGGGCTTCGCGAGCTCGCCGTTGAGCACCGTCAAGTCGACCCAGTCGGCCCACGAGAACGGCACGCCGGCAGCATGGTCGCCCTGGAGAATGTGGTCGAGATACACGGAGAACGTGACCCGGGGGTCGTAGTGGATGCGGTGGGGATCGATATGCGACGGACGCACTCGCGTCAGCGAGTGCTTGATGGAGGAGTTGGTGAGCCACGAGCCGGACCGGGCGATGGAATGGAGCAAGGACGCGATCTTCTGGTCGGACGCTAGCGAGCTGTAGGGCGCCGAGGCCACGTAGTCCACGTCCTTGTCGGGGATGTAGTCGTCGTAGGTCTGGGCCTGCGCGTGCAAGTACAGCGTCTGGAGGTCCTTGAGCCGTTCTTCCTCTGCCGAGTAGAACCGGGTGAACGTGACGACGTTCACCAACACCGCCACCACGAAGCAGGCGGTGATGAGCCGGGTGCTCACGGACAAGATGGCCATGGTGGAGGGAAGAGAATGGGGAGAGGTGCGGGCAGGCGAAAGCGCTGGTTTTGTATGCCAGGCAGAAATTGCTAGTGGGTCGGCCCCAGAAGATGTAGTGGAGTTATGGCATTTGCATGGGCTGGGCTCGTGTGCGTGCAGCTGGCGGATGCGCTACGTCATATATACAACAAGGGAAGGAAAGGGAAGGGAAGGAAAGAGAAAGGGAGAATGGAAAGGGAAAGGTAAAGGGAAAGGGGAAAGGGGAGAAAGGGAGAAAGGGAAGGCTATGATGGGGGTGAAATGTGGATAGTGGTGGTTCTTGACGGTCTGTCCTGAGGAGAGTGCCCATGACTATCGCCATTCTGGAACGGCGAGTTGCAACGCGCAAACGCAACGGTGTCCATAACCCCGGCATCTGGTGTTCCGTCTGTGCTTACTGCAGAAACAACCATTGGCCCAGAACGAATGGACTGATTTGGAGAGAGAGAGAGAGAGAAAGAGAGAAAGAGAGAGAGACAGTAGTGGAGGATAGTCACAGGCCAAGGCGGGGTTAGCAGGAAATGATCGTCGTGGCATAGTTCCACTTCTCTATGACTCTTCACTTCACCACATGCGTAATTCTTTCTCTATTTTCTGTGACCTTGCATCTCCTTGCTATCGGTCTTAGGCCTTGATCGCAGGCTGTGTCCGGTGATCGTCTGTAGGCTATGCAGCCACGAGCTCTGGGGCCGATGAATTTGCAGCCTTGGGTGCGATGGGCACTGCCGGCTGCATTCTTCATTCTCTATTTTTCATTCTTCTCTCGGTGGCCCCAGGCCTAGAGCTTTTAACCCGGTTTAGACTGGGCTGGCGTCGACGTGGAGTGGAAGGGGACCTGGCGTACTCGTGTCCTGTGGCGGATGTGCGTCGATTCTGCATCAATGCTCCTGCGCCGGGGAACCGAGGCAGGGGCAGGAAGTGCCGGGCTCAAGTGGAAGTGAACACGAATGGAGCAATGGGTGAAATGGAGGAAAAGAAGAGAAAAGGAAAAGAAGTAGACGAAGAAGGGGAATAGAAGTAGACGGAGAAGGGGAATAGAAGTAGACGGAGAAGGGGAATAGAAGTGAACGGAGAAGGGGTAAGACCGTAGTGGTGACGTTCCCAGGCAATAGACTACAGGGTTCTAGCCAGACGCGTTAGTGGATGCGAAGCGGCTGAAGCAACCCATGGTGCGTCTTGTGATACCCTCCAGTGGTTAGAACGGTGCGAAAGCTCGTGTGACACTAGAGCGAAGAGAGCAAGGAGCAAGGGAGGATAGAAGAGGAACAGGTAAGCATGGGCTCAAAGAGAGGCTATGGAGGGAGTAATGTGTAGGGGTAGAGTGGAGGGAGCAGAGACATGGGGATACTGTTTGTTATGTTCTAGTGTATTATGGCCAGACATTATTGCTGTATATTTCTTGGGCCACTTCCACTGACGAAGTCGGACTGTTTGGGCGTATTGTTTACTTGTGCGATTGCTGTGATCGAGATCGGTGATCTGTTTGGATCAGTTGCTATCGAGGAAGATAGTGAATTGAGTGTCTGTTCTGTCACACTGCATCCCCATTGCTCCATTTTCTCCATTTGCTCCATATGCTCTTTCTCTATTCCATTTGCTCCATGCTCCTTCTCTATTCCATTTGCTCCATTTGTTCTATCCCATTCTATTCACTTGACTCGTGCGTTTGTCTCCTTCCTTCGGGCATTCGAAGACAATGTCACAAACCAGACTCCGCCCGAGACCGTGCCTCCAGTGCCTGCCTCCGAGACTGGGCTCAAAAGACACCACGTTAATTGTATCGAGCTTTACGAGCCAAGGGGAACAATCTGATAGGGGCTTTGACAAGGTCCCGGCCAATTGGTCTTGCGTTTTGCGTCTTGCGTTTTGCGTCTTGCGTCTTGCATCGCATCATGTACGTTGCGCTCGGTTGATGCACTTGCATCGACGTCGCGTCTGCCCTACTTCAAAGTAGGGCAACACAAGTGCACAAGGCCCCTACGCCGTACGAATTGTACATGTAACCACACCGTGGTACTAACGTTTTTCTTTTGTATGAAACAGATGAAGAAAACTCACATGTCCTACATAAGTGGTCTTTTTTCCTGTCTGGCCCTGCCTGTCTGCCTGTCTATCTGCCATGATAGCAGTATATTATTTGATATGGCGAGGATTGGCGTGAGGGTTTCTGCAGCACACCAGCTATGCTGTGGGGAAAATATGCACTAGGGGAGCGGAATCCTTTGCCGTAGATGGCCCGGCAATAGACTACTGACGCCTATGACGACATCGTGCCTTTGATGCGGAAGATTGAAAAGCCTGTAGCTCCCTATATGGAACTATCAATATTGACTGGACTGAAGTGATAATTCGTTGAGTAGGCTACTTTTTTGCTGTCTTCCATCTATGCCACTATACTTTTGAAAAAGCCGTACTTTACCCAGTCCAATGGAAGCAATACGTTTTGAGTGAACAGATTCAATGCAATGCAATGGAAGTAATTTGTTGACTGATCAGATTCAATCCAATCGAATGGAAGCAATAAGTTTTGACTGAGCAAATTCAATCCATGCAAAGGTGCTAAGAATTTCTTTGAATGGACTGGAACTTCTTTTTTATGTTCAGAACTTCATTCCAGTCCAATGGGCCTGAAAATTTCGTTGACTGGCCTATTACTTCAATCAGGAAGATGATATCTTGCCTGTGGAACTACCAATACTATTCTGCGGCCCAGTCCAATTATTTCCCATACAGTTAAAACTGCCCAGTGGAACAAATTATCTACCTATACAGCCCATGACATATTGTACCAATTCATTTTTCATATGTCTAGCACATCTTCTGCTCGTTTGAACCTGCCCAGACCATCAATCTGGATGATTCAGTCCAGTTTAAGATTTATTATTGTGGAACCAGAAGATCATTTCTAATTGATAAGATAAAACTCCAATTAAGCTGGCACCTGCAGAACGCTCCCTGGCACTAGTCCCTTCCATGCCTAACGCCTTCCACTTTCCCAAACTACGGTAATCGATACTGGCCAGTGGAACTAAGTCTTTACGTGCACAGCTCAGGATATCATTCAGATAAATGGAATTAATCACAAACTGGGGCCAACTCTGCAAAGAACAATCCTCAATCGTGTCTTGCATTGCCAATGTTACTGTTCACTTCCCCCTCCTAAAACTGTGGCACTTCTTCCCAATGGAAATAATTACCAACTTGAGGAACTTTTGTGACCTCGATGTGAAGCAACCCGCACATACAAATTAAGCGAAGACCCGAATTACACCTCCTCGATCTGACTGACCCTGAATTACACATCCTCGATCTGACCCTGAATTAAACATCCTTGACCATGAATTACGCGTCCTTATGAGTTAGTCTCATTCCACGTGTCGATGGCTTGAGTTCGTAAAGGGTCCATTCCAAGCCATCTGGCATTACGGGGCTGGATATCGCGGCTCGATTCCAACTGGCTACAGTGTGACCATCCAAGCCCCTACTATTCCAGTTAGGGCCACGGGTCCTATTAGAACTGTTCATTTTGGTCAAAAGTGGTGCTGTTTCCTTCTTGGCGGACGTCCTGTACCTTATTCGTTGTCAAGGCCAAGGCAATTACGGGGTGTCTGGTTCCAGTTGTAGTAATGAGCGTGCAAGAAGAAGATGACCACTTTACCAAATGGAGTCAGAGACCTTTTGGTGGAATCATGCAGTACGATCAGGAGGTTCCTGGGACCAAAAGTTGGACAGTCTTTGTCAGAAGCAACACGTTTGTTAAACTAATGCCTTTGTGTGGGGGCGCGGTACTTTGCCACGGTGACATCTTTGTTAGAGTGACATCTTTGTCCGTTAATATCTTTGTCAGAAAATGTGAGAAACATTGTTTGAGACTTAAGAGCCTACACGAATAAAATAGTCCCAGTTTTTTGTTTTACTTGCACCAGCCTCCTCCAACCAGTCAGTCCAGCTCCCTCAAATTCGTATCTAATCTCAATTCGACAGTAGCTGTTTCTCTAGAATATGCTCGGCGTTCTGGATAAGCTCCAGTCCAGTCCTGACGAGCATAGGACGATATCCTGATCTGGATGGTTGGGACCTTGTCTTTAGGCCACTTTGCAGGCCCTTTCGGCAATATGTGCCTGACTAGGTCCAAGGCATTTGGAGCGGCTAAACCACACCCAAATCATGACACTTTTAGGGACTATATCGAGGGGACTATAACGAGGGAGCTGGTAGATACGAGATACGAGATAACACTACAAGCTAATTGTGCATGACTTAATATGTGGATTAAGTACCTGACATTTATTGTTGACTTATGGAAGGCATCATTTATTATTGAGCTCTTATTCAACTCTCACATATTAATGAACTCTTATTCAACTCTCATATAATATTGAACTCTTATTCAAGACCTCTCATTTACTGTAGTACGCTCTTTTTGAATGTAGAATCATCCTGTTGCTATCAAGTAAAATTGGATCTGAATATGGATAGGGTGGAATGATTAATGGTAGGAAAAGTTAAAGGCAGGAATAGTGTATTCCATGTGGATATTCATACGGGAGAAAAAAGGGAGTAATTTATCCGTACAAGTCCAATGTGAATGTTCCCCAGGACGAAAACTGTGGGGTCAATTCGACTGATCATATCCAATGTGAATACGATGGGGATAATTCCACAGTTCATTTTCATCCAATATCAACTTTCACCCGTATAGTTAATCCCAATCCATCAATTCATCGGACTCAATGGGTTGCCTACATTGTGTCAAAGCTTTTCGTGTATTAGGTACTCGCAAACAACGGAGACCAGTCCATCAGTATCGCGCAATCACCCAGACCGCATGGATAATACCGGGAATGAATCCCAAGATGGTCAAAAGGATGTTGATGAATAACGAGGAGCTGCATCCTCTCTCCAAGAACACACCCAAGGGAGGGAATATGAATGCAAAGATGAGCTTGAAGATGTCTGAGTAGGTGACGGCCATGGTAGTAGTGGTGGTGGTAGTGGTGGGGACGATTTGCCCTGACACCGGCTGCCTTTTATAGTAGTTTTTGCACCCCTCGATGTCTGGGCTCGTGCATGCTCAGCCGCACTTTATCCAGCAACTCGGGCTGTATGCAGCAATTAAGCACATCCTGCCTTCTGACGAGAATAAGCAAGAGCCTATTGTGAGCAAGTGGCTGGTGTGACGGGACGGAGGCTGGGTTATGAGGAATAATAGACAGGGGAGTTGTAGCGGAGGTGAAGTGGCCGTACATGGAGGTGGATGTATCGGTTCTACAGTGTTGGAATTGGTGCTGTATTGGTGGATCTGATTACACGAAACATTTCATCAATTCCACTACCAGTGAGAAACGCCTCCCAAATGGATTGGCGTTATTGTTGCTTGACCAGCATTTCATGCTACTTCGCCTCTGGTCACTCCGTCGCCCTAGACTTTGTGAGCATTTCGTCCGAGTCAGTCTAACTTGAACTACTACTCTACTACTGCTCTACTACTGCTCAACTACTGCTATTATTATTACTCTAGTACTACTACTATTTCTGCAATTGATCATGTTCACCTCTTCATCAACTGCTGCTCCACATTTCGCAATTTCGCAATGGAGGTCACGGTCCTGGACCCCATGTCCAAGTGGCCTTTTCGGTACCTGTACGGCTCTGCCTATTGTTGTGTTCTATTTCTGGCAACACCCATAATAGGTCCGAAGAACTCCCGGGCCGTGGTCATGTGGTCGCCTGTTCTTGTCGCTCAATCTGCCGGTTTTTGTTCTGTCAAGTCGCAATTCTGGCAATGTTACTTTGGAGGTTGCTGGTGTTGCATCGCCATGTGTCAGACATGACAGCTAAGGTCTGGCTGGATTGCTGGGAACGAGGCGTCGGCGTCTGTATTGCTATGTACCAGACCAGAATGTCTGCAAATGAGAAAGTTGATGTGGCTATTGTGGCCAGAGATGAATAGAACATGATAGATCTGAACGTTTGCCGTGAGATGAAAAGAATAGAGATATAGAGTAAGTTAATGTTCCATTGTTTTCAGCTTAGTTGAAGTCGGATACCTGGTGATATGTATAAGCTTGGTGATGGGGCATGTATTCAGTGGCTGTTCTTGTTCCTGTCTAATTACACACCTCGCCCCATTAGGAAATTTGGGACATGCTCACCATCTCAGTAAATCAAGTTGCCCCAAAATACTGGTAACGTTTTGATGCAAGCAATAGCCCCGAATCTAGGACTCCACCGCCATGGCTCAACTGGTCCTGTCGTTCTCCTTTTGCGGACAATCACCGTGATCCAGAATTGATAACAGTGATAGTCTGATTATGTGCCCAAAATTGCTCCACAGATATCGGACAACCTCTGATCTTGAAAATATGTCAATTCTCCACCTCCACACCAGCTCCCGAGAATACTTTATTGTGCATAAAGACCTGCTTAGTATTAACTATATGCCAAATGCCCTATGCCCTATTGCTGGAGGGTTATCGAAAATGTCGCATGTCGCATCCCCACTGTTCTTGTCTAAAAACATAACTTACCTTCATTGACTATTCAAAATACCCATCTTTGCAGTAAACATCACTTCACATCCAAGGAGTAACAAATATTGCCCGTCACAGTACTTCTTTCCTTCCACTTGCATTCCCATATTCAAATGTCGCAAACAGCAGTTCTCGTTTTACCCATCTGTCGCGCCTCAGTACATCTCAGCACTACAGTTGAATTTTTTTCAATCTATCTATGAATCATAGTTAGAGCCAGAACTTCCAACTGTTACCCATACTCAGACTCCCATCAGTAATCATGTCCGATTTGCAGTTGACCATATTAAAGAAGGTCCACGACAATAACGGTGTCATCGAAAACACCGCCAAGGTGCCTGAATTGGCCAGCATTGATGCCAATACCTTGCACTCCAGTTTGACCTCGTTGTGGGCCAAGGAGATGATCTCCTTCTCCAAGATTGAGATTGACCAATGGATTCTCACTGAAGAGGCCGAATCTTTCATCGTCAACGGCGCCACCCCCGAAATCCAGGTTGTGGACGAAGTGTTGAAGTCGTTGGAGACCTTGACCATCAGTGACCTCAAGACTAAGTTGGGCCCCGTGGGTCTCGTGGGTCAGGGTAAGGCTTTCAAGAACAAATGGTTGTCCAAGGATGGCGACAAGTTGGTCGCAAAGGTGGACAAGTTGCCTCAAGACACTGTGTTGGACGAATTGAAGACCATCAAGTCCACCGGGTCCTTGGACGACAAGAAGGAGTTGACTGAATTAAAGAAGAGAAAGTTGATTTCCTTGGTCAAGATTGTCAGCTACAAGATAGAAAAGGCCTCCAAGTTCGCCTTGGAAATCAAGTCCTACGAGACCGACATAACTGCTGAGATGGTCGCCTCTGGCTCATGGAAGGATGCCGAGTTCAAGCCATACAACTTCAACTCCGAGGGTGTCTTCCCACGCTCCGGTGCTTTGCACCCATTGATGAAGGTCAGAGAGGAATTCAGACAGATTTTCTTCTCCATGGGCTTCACGGAAATGCCTTCTAACCAATACGTCGAGACGGGTTTCTGGAACTTCGACACCTTATTCGTTCCTCAACAGCATCCAGCCAGAGATTTACAAGATACCTTCTACTTGAAGGACCCAGTCAAGGCTGGAAAGCCTGAGGACAAAGAATTCTGGGAAAACACCAAGCAAGTGCACCAAGACGGTAAGTACGGTTCTATCGGTTACAGATACCCATGGAAGGAGGACGAGTGTTTGAGATTGGTCTTGAGAACCCACACCACCGCCATCTCTTCCGCCATGTTGCACAAGTTGGCCAAGGACCCCAAGCCATGCAGACTTTTCTCCATAGATAGAGTTTTCCGTAACGAAGCGGTCGATGCCACTCACTTGGCCGAATTCCACCAGGTCGAGGGTGTGTTGGCTGGCTACGACATCACTTTGGGTGACTTGATCGGTTTCATGGAGGATTTCTTTGGAAAGATGGGTGTGGACGGTTTGAGATTCAAAGCTGCATACAACCCATACACCGAGCCATCCTTGGAGATTTTCGCCTACCACAAGGGCTTGGCCAAGTGGGTGGAGATTGGTAACTCGGGTATGTTCAGACCCGAGATGTTGGAGTCCATGGGCTTGCCAAAGAACTTGCGTGTCTTGGGATGGGGTCTTTCTTTGGAGAGACCTACCATGATCAAGTACGGAGTGTCCAATATTAGAGAGTTGTTGGGTCACAAGGTGTCCTTGGACTTCATTGAGACCAACCCAGCTGCCAGATTGGACGAGGCATTGGTCTAGACATTCATAATTAATTGTTAATAAATATCATGGTAGAATTTTTCGGGCAAAGAAGGCCGGAAATGGGGTCTCCCGAAGTGGGAGTATTGTAGGGGCCCTTTCTGTGGAATATTGGGCTCGGGTGTCGAGAGTGTGTTCAAATGAAGTCTATACTTGTAGACACGTCTGTTGAAATGGTACGGGCACGACTTTGTCCTATCTGTTTGCACTATTCGATTTTCACTTTGACTGAATACATCTACGACATCGACCCACCACAGCCTCTACGTGCACATAGATCCATTACTGTCTCATTCCAGTAGTCTTTCATCCAATGTCACAACCTCCTGCAACGTTACATGCAGCAGAAGCTGCCTCTTCACACCCACTTTCCAAAGTCCAGTGTGAATGGAATGGATGTCACAGTTCTGTTGGAAACCCCCTGTCGTTGGCGTCCCACTTACAAAGTGCACACTTGTCCCTGGAGGACGCAAACCGGTGTCTTTGGAAAGATTGTGACCAGTACGGTGAAGTACAGACCTCCAAATCAGCCCTTTCCAGCCATGCTATCTCGCACATAGGCCAGGAATGTGAATGCCCTTTGCCTGAATGTGACGAGCGGTTTGCCCGGCCAGATGCATTGGCCCGACACATGAAAGACTCACATGAACTACAAACGCTTCAGGAAGCTTTGGTCCGCAGCAAAACCGGAAGTGAGGAAGAATTATTGCGAGTGATCGAACAAAACCACGAGTTGAAAACGCCGTGGTGGTTCAGCAAGAAGTTTATCACGATACTTGATGGGGAAATCAGTGAGCCCAAAGGTCAGGCGGACGAAAAGAGACGTAAGATAGCCGAGAATCTAAGTGTGCCGGCTCAACGGTTGTACCAACTTCCGTTCGACTTCAAGCAGCACAAAGTTGCCAATTTAAGGTATAAAAATTATGTGGAGAATAAGAGTTTACTCTTCGGGCCAGGAATAGCCCCGTCATACAACATGAACATTATCAGAAGACAGAAGATGTGGGAGCGGGCCGAACGCAACGGCGGAGAGGAGGACTCGCAAGAGGAGGAGCTTGCCTTGCTCAGCCAGCAGTTCCACGAGCAGGTGGAAAGGGACAGCGATGCCATCAAAAGGCAGTACAAAAACATGCACCACGATGATTTGGAGGACATTTCCGATGTGGGGGAACTCAAGCGGGTTTATGCTGAAATGGAAAACCAGCTCTACACCGCCCATCGCATTAATAAGGTCGTCAGTCACCAACTAGAGAAATCCGTCAAGGAGAGGAGACAATTGTGGCTTATCAACCAGATGCTAGTCAACGCCAATGTGGAGCTTGGAGTGCCCCCAGAAGAGACCCATGCTCCGCAACGTGTTACCCGTGATAGGTACGACGACGAGTTACTCAATAAATAAGGTTCCTGGGGGTCTATCTGCCACATCCAGGGGTACAACTTAAAAGTGAGTTGGGAGCACCGAGGAGTCCGGCGGAGTATCTGGAACACGGTTGTCACATTGGATCAACGAGGGGCGAAAGAGGAGGATTGTTGTACGGGAGGGGCACGGAGAAGCCGAGACCAACGGGCCCGATCTAGGGGCAAGGCTTTTGCAAGCATCTGGCCAAGAAGCCACGACGGGCGTATTGTGACTGCGGCGACGATGTCGAGGATATCCACAAACAGCCATGTCAAGGTCTATCGTTCCCAATACGCCAGGGCAGTTTGGAGCCATGGTGCCGAGAACCCAGCACAAGGCTACCCTAAACGCACAAGTTGACGGAGAAGAAAATTTCTGTTTCATTGAGTACGTCCATAGTAGTCTAATGGCTATTTTCTCGATGTAATTACCAGCGTATGCTAATATCGGTTGCCAGAGTAATGATCTGCACTCACCGGAGTCCGTGCATACCTCAGAGCAGACCAATACACAGAGTAGACCAATACACCCAAGTAGTCTAATGTAATATCATTACCAGATAGTCTAATGCAATAATAATACCAGATAGTCCAAGTAACTACAATTCCAGATAGTTCACAGTAATCTACAATACCAAGCAGTCCAATACTATTTTCTGCAATAACTCCAGATTAGTTTGATGCTATTTTCTGCATACACCAGATAAGTCTCATGCTATTTTCAGATCCCCATTACTGGGTAGTTTAATTCGGAGACTCCCGCTCCCTGAGTAGTCCAAGGGCTAATTTCTTTACAGAGGTTAATTCTTAGGGCAGATTATTCGCATTTACCAGAATACTTCTTATTGACCAGATTAGTCTCAATGACCAGATTAAATTGACCAGAGTAGTTAAATCTCACTTGCCATGGCAGCCTATTCAATCGCCATAGTAGTTTGTTTCAATCACCATAGTAGCTTATTTCACTTACCATAGTAGTTAATTCTATATATTTCGAGCAGTCCATTCTGAAGTGCATGGATCCATTGAACCATTGATCCATTGAGCAAAGCCTATTTGCCGGCACCAGCTGCCGCAGCACTTATCTTGAACACTCTGGTGCCCCTCTTGCCTTTTCTGAAGGTCCTCGCCCCTCGCCCGGTCCCCTCGCAGACCCCTCTGCTCTGGTATGGAGCTCTCCATATTGTGAAATTTGCGAAACAATAGACAAGGAAGGGATGGAGATGTGATGCACCGGAATCCGCTCAATAGCTTGCACTAGCATGCGGGTGAAATTGGATTATGAAAATCAGAGAGGAGCAGACAGGAACGGGAATGGAATGGGCATGCCAGTCGGGTCCGCAGTGCGTGGGCCACGAGCTACATGACGACAATGGGCGCCTGAAACGAGATCGAAGCACTTGGGTAACCCAGAGAATTATCGAGCCCCTCGGGCCCCTTTGTGGGTAATTATGGGCCATTGAAGTAAGGATCGAGGGCCTTGAAACAGCCCTTTGTGTGGCCCCATCGGGACGGCAGGGCGAAAATACCCTGGCCACGCCAAAATAGCATGTTTGAATGTTACAATATGATAATGAGGATGCCATGCCATAGTGGGTCGCTACAAAATACCGAGAAGACTACTTGCATGAGAGAAGATTATTCGAGGATAGTGCAGGATTATTGCAGGATTATTACAGGAATATTACCTGACTATTCATGTATACTTGATTACTCTGGATATTACCATGAGATAATTCGATAATTCATAATTCATAATTCGATAATTCATAATTCGATGATTCGATAATTCATAATTGGTTAACTCAATAATTCCAGAGAAGTTTACGGCTCGCAATAATACCCCGGAAACTGCATGAGAGGCCCCCCAACTCCCCAGCACACCCGGACCAGGTGTCACTCGCCAGGCAGGTCATTCCCGGGACCAGAGCCTCGTCCAACGCCCCCCTCCGTCCCGACAGGGCCCCTCTCGTCCCGCTCTTTTCTGCTCGTTTCTCACCCAGAAAATCTCCTTCGGTGGACAATCGCTCCCTGGCCGGTTTGGGGCGAACAATTGCCACCGCCACCGCCAACAATCGAACAATATCCACCAAGCACGCAGGCAGACAAGAGGCAGGAGGGCGGTCCCCCCCATGATAGATCGCCGTCCTCCGTCGCAGCCGCACCGAAAATCCTGTCCATGACCGTCCCACCTGCAAGGATGTGTGTTTCATTGTGTTGAAACCACAACCCCAAGCGAGCCATGGGTTGCTCACGATGGCGGTGTGTGTGGGAGGGAGTCGCGGTGCGCGAACTTTACTGACTGACTCACTTACTGACTGACCGACTCCTGGTACCAGGTGGTGCGAGAATCCACCACCAACGCCACCTCCTCCCTAGAAGGGAATGGACGGAGGAGGAGAGGGGCAGGAAGAGGAGGAAGAGGAGGAAGAAGAAGAAGAGGAGGAGGAAGAAGAAGAAGTGGGGGACGGGGACGGGCCGGACCGTCCCCGTCGACGGACGGACGGCCGGTGGAGCCCGTATCGGACTCCAGTGAGGAGCACCCCGGTATCTTTCCGTCTGTGCCCCACCACTCATCATCTCCGCCGTGGTGGAGATTGTGGTGGTGGTGGTGGTGGAGTGGGCTTGGCCCCCGCGGTCCCCTCAGCCTAAGCGACCTCCTCGCAGAGGAATGGAGCGGGACAATAGGCGCGGACCTTCGCCCAGTGGCCGGAGCTCCAGGCCAAGCCGGGGCCTGATTCCATGGACAATCCCATGGAGCAAAGGCACAGAGAATCCATTGATCTGGGGCGCCAGGGCCCCCGACCTTATTTTCCATGACAATGTCTCCAATTTACCCTTTTTAGGCAAGGCTCCTGGGCTGCACCAGCCGTTATCAAAATCTTGCCCTGGGTACCATGGCGACTGACATGACCCATGCCAGGCGCCGGCGCTGCACAATAGCGAGCATTCCGGGTATATAAGACGGCGGGATCCGTGGCTGCAACTGCACCATGTCCGACTTCGATCTCTGGCTGTGGCCTCCTCGTGAAGACGGGTGTGTCTCGCGGCTGCGAAACGAGACAGAAACACAGACACTGACAAATACAGCACTGACACTGACAACACAGACTACTACAAGGACAAATACAAATACATCACTGACACTGACAACACAGACTACTACAAGGACAAATACAAATACAAACAAACAGAACCAGTCTCACTCATACACTAGTGCACATTCACCAACGCAAACCACCGCTACCCTCTCACAACTTGCGCATCTGTCTCTTCTTCTGCCTCGTCGCAGAAAGAGCCTGGTCCACAAACCTCGCCCCAAGCAGTCGCCCTCGCGCACTGCCACTGGTCCCAAGCTCTCGCCAAGGTTCTCGCCAAAACAGTCGCCCCGGCCCTCCCCCCGCCACTCGTCGCCCCCCAAACACACCAGCCCCGTGCTCCCCGTGGCTGTGCCCTCAGCACCATCGCGTCTCGTCAAGCCGTACGTCACCATCACCTCCATCAACTCGCTCTTGATGGCCCGATCCGCGTCCTCGCTTCCCTCGAGAACTCTGCGCGCGCAGTCCACCTCGCTGGCCACGTCCACCGCCACCGACGCATCGCGCATGTCGTTGTCGTCAGAGTCCTTGGGCTCGAGGACGTATCTGGTGTCCACCGACGACGGCCTCGGTGCAAGCTACGACTCGTATGTGGACCCCACCAACTACGACGCCTATGCACGGGCCACTGCTGATTCCACTCCCTATCTTCCTGGTAAATGTGCTCCATACTCCACCGATGCTCCATACTCCACCGATGCTCCATATTCCACCGATGCTCCATATTCTGTCGCGCTGTCTGAGTCCACTCCCTACAACGTCGCCCTGTGCGAGTCCATTCCCTACGCTCTAGCACCAGATTCCATAGGGCCTTACACTTTGGCACCAGATTCAATAGGGCCTTACACTTTGGCACCTGCTGACACCACGGGCCCCTTCTCTGCGTCGTCTCCCGCTACATTCCGCTGTCCTGGTGCCTGCTCGCCTGCTGCTACCGCCGCCTCCCCTCTCTCTGGCTCTGTTCCCTTCGACATTACCCTCAATGTCGTGGGCAGCTGTCTGACCTCTCCGTCGTTTGCCCCGCCGTTCTCCGACGACATCGACCTCTCGTTCGGCCTCGTCACTGGTGACGAGGACTCGATGATGGACGTTTTCATGCCCCTCTCTACAGGAGTCGAGCCCTTGTTCGAGTTCTAGCATTTCACTTCTATCGCTGCACTTGTATTATTAATGGGTTCTGGAGCCGGGCGCTCCTACTATTGGCACATAGCCCGCTATGCTAGAATTATATAGTATGACGAGATACGGACAACTCACAGGAAATTGTAGGATAGGTGAGTCGCCAGTATGGGAATTAATGACGGGCGGGAATTCCAGTGGCTCATTAGAGAAGGATGACTGAAATCGAACTGGTAGGTGATTTAGTAATAGTACTGATCTTAGTAATATAGATGGGTGGATATGGTTCATAATGATTTACAATAGTGACTCATTATGCTCATAATCATCAGATCTTCTGAGGTGTCGAGTATTGGCATTCTGGGCATATTCACCACATCATGCCCGTAGTCACTTGATTCGTCCCATTTCATTCGTAGTCACTTGATTCTTGCCATTTCATTCGTAGTCACTTGATTCTCGCCACTTCATTCGTCCCATTTCAGTCGTCACCTCATTCTCGCCACTTCATTCGCCACTTCATTCTTATCCGCCTTCATCCCTCTCCATCATTCCCAGATCGCGATATCCGCCCATCAGTCCATTCTCCAAATAATATTGAACGCCACATTCCAATTGATCCTCCTGCCTTTATTCCACTAGACGATACTCAACATTCATCGTCTATCGACCCGTTTGTACATGACAATCACCACGTACCAGAACCACCGTCGTCTGTCCCATGGCCGGGTATAACCTTTTGGTTCCCAATGCGCGTTCTTCACCACCCACCACATTTGACTTTGACTGGTGTGCGATCGGGCCTCCTCTGCGTTGACATGGAAATGCTTCCTCCGGATCCATGCACAGTCTAGAACAATCTATTGTCGTTCGGGGGACGGGAACCACAGCACTGTCTTCTCTCCAGGGCACATGCAATGGGGAGTGAAGAACAACGTAGGTGCTCATGTGCACGTGTAGAGCAAGGCAATGGCAGAAATGGATAAGTGTGTAGGTACAGTAACTGCACTATGAGTGGCCAGTGTACACTAACGGCACTAAATGAGAAGGCGTGTGGGCAGAGTAGTAGGCACTGTGGGCACAGTAGTAGACACTGTGGGCACAGTAGGTAAGCACTGTGGGCTGTCCAGTATTTGCACTCTAAGAGGCATTGGCGTTGTGGAGTGGAGTATATCGGCCGGGTGCAAAGGCCAGACCCTTCACACACAATATACTCTAACTCTAATGTGTTAAGCTCCAGGAAAATGATATTACTCCTCTTTTCTTGCGTCGAGAACAGGCCCGATGGCCATGGGAAGTAGCTCTGCTGCATCGCCCTTGAAGCCCCACGTATCCTGCACCCGTCCGTCCAATATGGCCTGGTCGATGTCGGTGTTGAACACTGCTACCTTCCCTCCCTTGTGGCGGATCCGCTCCACGTAGCTATTGGCCGGATACACCGTGCCGCTGGTGCCTATCACTAGCACCAAGTCCACCGGCTCCGTCTCGATAAATGTGTCGATACGGTCGATGACCAGGAGCAGAAGCGACTCGCCAAACCACACCACGCCAGGCCGGAGAAGGTCGCCACATGCGGGGCATCGTGGGAGCTCGTGCTCCCCGAGCTCCTTGACAGGCCGGAAATGCGGCGAGATGCTGGTTTCAATGGCGGTGTCGGTGCTGGTGTCATTCTGACGCCGCTTTCGACCCAGGGTGTCGAACTCAAACTCGGTGTCCTGCAACGCTGGAGTCAACGGATTGGTGAAATTGTCCTTGTCCACGTAGTTGCACGTGAAGCTGGTACACCGGAGCTCGAAGAGCGACCCGTGGAGCTCATGCATGTTGCTTTGGGGATGGCCACTGCGCAGATGGAGCCCGTCCACGTTCTGGGTGATGGTGATGTGGTCCTCGCCCTTGAGGCGTGCTAGCTGTGAGAGCACTAAATGGCCGCCATTGGGCATGGCCTTTAACGCCGTGAAGCGGCGCCACGAATAGAACTGCCAGACGAGGCCAGGGTCGATGTAGAAGGCGTCCGGTGTGGCCAAGTCGATCATGTTGAAGTTCTTCCAGAGGCCCTGGGTGCCTCGAAAGGTGGGAAGCCCGGACGCCACGGAGAGTCCAGCACCTACCAAGGCCACAGTCCGTTTGGACGCTCGCAAATGCTCTTGGAACTCGACAAGGCCCTTCATGGTGGTGTATTTGGCCCTTGTTGGAGCCTTTTGGTGAGATCTATCTACTGCGTGTGAGCCAAAATTTTACATGTATTATACAGTACGGACCTGAGGTCTGTAAAAAGAGGTGTAGCCTATCCAGGCTGGATAGTTTGGACCTTGGACTTTGTGCCTCGCTAGAATGCCACAAGTTGACTGCTTCCTGTCTTTGGACTTTGGATCATTGGGGTCTTTGGGCTTTGTGTCCTTGGGTCTTTGACTTTGAACCTTTGCGTCTTTGGGTCTTGACTTTGGGTCTTGACTTTGGGTCTTGGACTTTGGACCACACTAGAAAGCTGCCTTTCATTGCTTCTTCTGGGACGCCTTCCACGCCAAGTAGCGCAGCGAGTGTCCAAGCAGAACGCTGTTGCTGGTGATGATCCGGTTGGCTTTGTTGGAGATAGGAGGGGCTCTGTAGAATACAATGCCCGTGGTTCCAGTCAACTTGGGCCGCTTGTTGATGTGGGTGCTCAAGCTGCCCAAGTTGGTGTCGTCATCTATGAGATACGAGAGCACTCCGCCCGCCAACATGGTGGAGTACGCAGAGGTGGCTGTGAAGTAATTGGTGCCTTCGGGCACCAACGTCGAGGGCACAGGGGTCTCTGCTCTGCGGAAAAGCTGTTGGTGCTGTTGGTGCTGCATCTGCTGGAGCTGTTGCTCCTGGAACTTCTTTTGCTGGTTCTCCTGGATTTGCGTCTGCAACAGTTTGTATGAGTTGGGAAGGTATGTGTTTTCCTCGTACGAATTGTGGACCTGGGGCAAATCCAAATGGCCATGGCCACTGCTGGTGTTGGCGGTTCCATACATGCCCACTGGAGGTGCCGAATACATCGTGTTGACAATGCCTCCAGTTCCCTTCAACTGCGATATAGGGGTGAAGAGGTACGCCTGGCGGCCAGACGAAAGGTCATCATGGTCCGGTACATGGGTAACGTTGGGACTCGAGACGTATTGGCCCAAGTCATCTTCTGGCACTTCTGGAGCAAGATACACCGATCCAGCCAATGGAGGAGAGTTGGTGTGAGGACCCTGGGTGGGCTCCCGGATACGCATGCCTATATGGGCATTCGCGGGCAACAAGTTCTTGATGGGGGAATCGTATTTGATCAACTTTCTGGGCTCGTTCAACGGGACCAATGGCTGTTCAAAATTGTCTCTCACCTCGTCTGGCAAACACGCCTTCCAGGTTCTAATACGGTTGAAAACGTGACTGGACTCATTGTATCTGAATTCACAGATAAACCATGGGGCGCCTGCTGGGACCACGCCTTCGGGTAAGTCACCCTTTTGATAACGAGTCAAGAACACAACGTAACATGGACCCACAATCTCATTGACCAAGTGATCTCTGTATTGACCAGTCTTGCATACTTCATTCTTGAAAAAGAGTCTATCGGACTTGTGACATGTTTGCTCTGGACGGTAGTACCAACACACGTTGGTGTATCTGTTGCCGTCTTCAGTGGACCATAAACGGAAAATCTGTCCCACGGTAGGCTTTTCGGGGTCATTGTGATTGGCAATCAATACCCAATCACCGATCTTGTAGGTGTATCCGTTTACATCCAAGGAGTCCAAAGGATATCTAATAACACCGTCATTTCCGGAAGTGGTCTGACCAATCAACTCTCTGTCACTCTTATTGATTTCTTGCTGAATGATGACTTGGGCGTCCTTGTTGAAGTTGACAAAGTCGATGTACTCTTCGCTGTAGGGGTCTGATTCGTAGTACATCTGGAAGTTTGCAAACATCACATCCAAGTCGTGGATGAACTGCTCGACGTTGGAGTACTTTCTCGTTCTAACCTTGATCTTGATTTCATTCAAACTGATGGGGTTGTGGATTTTGTTGTAATAATCGCTGTACGATTTGGAGTCAGGTAATTTCTCGAAGTGCTGCGTTAACAGTCTGTTTTCGTTGTTGGGGTCGCGGAGCTTTTTGAACTGCTTCAATATCAACTTGATTCTGGTCTCGAAGGGCTTGTCGATAATGGGAGGTCTACCTCTTCTGATACCGCTTTCTGCTGGCTTGAGCGGCTTGTTGTAAGGGGAAGCCGTGGTATTGATCTTGTTGATCATGTTGGGCAAGTACGACTGCTGTGGGTGCACCTCGGGCATCAGAGTGGCCTGGTAGGGAGCGATGGGAGTGGAGACAAATGCCTCGGACTGCGGCGTAGCGCTGTGTTCGTAGTCTCGGTGGTCCGCCTCATTGAAGTGGAAGTCGTCGGCGGTGAGCTTGTCGCCAATGTCGTCAGGCAAATCGCCCAATCTGGGATAGACCAACGCGCGGTGGTTGCTGATGCCCTTGTCGTTGCTGAGCTTGGGCAAAACAATAGTCAACACAAACTGCTTCAAGATGAGGGCGTGGCGATAGAAGATGGAGTCTTTTCTGTTGTACAAGCGGGCGTTCCACGACACCAACGCCAAATCGTCCACAAACTGCTGCGAGCTGTCGTAGTTGAACTTCTTGACCTTCCGTCCGATCGCGTGCAAAGAGAGCGGGTTCAACACAACTTTGTAGTAGTCGGTACCGGTACGCAGGGGCAATCTGTGGAAGGTTTCTGAGACGTTGATGCCGTTGTCTTCAACCACATAGAGACGGTCCAAGAGGCCTTGGAGCCTTTTGGCGAGTTTCTTCTTCTCTCTATCAGACATGGTGGAGGAGGTAGTTGTCTATAGGTCAAAACAAGGAAGTGAAAGGATAAATTTCGCGTGGTGGGCGCACGACCTGGTGAAGTGGATATGGATATGGAGGTGATTGGAAGTGGTAGTGGTAGTGGTGGTGATACTGGTGGTGAAGGCTGGTAGTTTATTACATGGAAGTGTGTTCGTTTTTGTTTTGAGAGTTTCTGGCTTTTTCGTTTTTTGGCAGAATCTCATATTTGTGTAAATGCGATTTGATAGTAGAACGAGATTACTCGTAGGAAAAATATCATATATCGGAACAAGTATGAACTCAAATAGAATGTTATACCGATGTATATGATAATATAATATTTCAAAACGACAAGATTGCAAATAAACTCTTTGGTAGCACCAATATTTTCAATTAATTCTTATAGATTGTGCTATATTTAATCTTTACCCACTATAGACGTTGGCTTTACATCTCTGGAAAGCTTAATGGCAAAAATTCAGTCACACTACACATACTTTAATTCTAACTAAACCATGTTCATTAAAATTAACCTCCTATGCACTGCAATCTAATTTTGTCACAAATCCTGCTGCTACAATCTAAAATCTACACTAACATGCAATACCCATCCTATAGTGTCTTTTAATCCGCACCACGCTTCAAACCCAGATATGTCAATATTTTAAATTCTTCATGAACCATGCATATTCCAATTATACCATAAACAGCCCGTCCAATAAGTCGCCATATCATTTCCGTATAATTAGTCACTATATCTATCGTGATAAATAGTCACAATGTCTAATTAATATCTATTCGGTAAAATTAACTTCACCATCTGTTCTATGTAAATATCAACTCCCCATCTCGATTCTGTGTATTGTCACCATATGTTCCTAATATTCACATTCTCTATTCTGTATAAGCAATTCACATTATTCCAATTACCATCTATTCCATTTAATTACCATTATTCCAATTCCATCTATTCCATTTATATCTATTCCATTTATTAACATCTATTCCATTTAATTACCATTATTCCAATTACCATCCCATTTAATTACCATTATTCCAATTACCATCTACTCCATTTTTTTACCATCTGTCCATGATATTCATCATGACTATTACATCTTATTCGATATTATATTATTATGTGGTATACTGTATAAATATCGACTCCTTTTCGTATTTTACAAGTCAGTCTATTCGGCTGGATTTCCAAACAATCCCCAGTACGACTCCACGCCGTACTGTCCTGGGTCCTTCCAGTAGTCGTTGTACATGGTGAAAGCAATGATCTGGCTTCCCATGGAGGAAACCAAACTCTTCATGGCCGCGGCCTGGTTCTGCACCGAGGGCACACAGTTGCCGAAGGTGTCACCCTGGGTGGGCCATCCGGTCTCAGTAATCAAGATTTCCTTGGAGCCGCCACAAGCGTTCTTCAAGTTTTGAATCTGGTTCTGTTGCCATGGACCCGAGTCCGAGGGGTCGACGTTGCCGGACCAGTAGGGGTGCGAGTTGACCGCGAGGTAGTCGGAGTACTCACACAACTCAGGATGGGCCACCACTGCCACCAAGGTGTCGACCGACACCAAGGGGCCCGTGTAGTCGGGCGCATTCTGCTTGATCCACGACCTGGCGTAGCTCATGGCACTGCCGATCTGCGAGGGGCTGGCGGTGCCGGCATTGACCTGCTCGTTACCAATGGCGATGGTGTGCACCGCACTCCACCCGCGAGAGCTGGACTCAATGGCTTTTTGGATGTCGCTCAAGCCGCTGGCCACGCTGTCGTTGTCGATGTTCCAGACACCCAAGAACAACTGCTGGTTTCCGGACAATGCCGCCAACACGTTTTCGATGCCGTTGCAGTCGGTGCTGTACAAACGGATGATGTCGAAGTCGCCCAACATGGCCATGTCGTTGGCCACGTCCTGGGCGGTCTTACACGCGTGCGACTTGGTGTAGGGCGAGTACGTGATACCCTTTGATCCCACGGCGCCGTTGGCGCCGGGGCCAAACGACCCCGAGGGTGAATTGCCCGAGGGCTTTGGCGAAGGGCTTCCCGAGGAGCTAAAGCCAGAGGGAAGCTTAGGGGGAGGAGGTGCCTGGACAAGGCCCGTGGCGTCGGGCTTAGGGCCATTGTTGTTGTTATTGGAAGAGGTACCTGGGTTGTTGTTGGTGTTGGAGGTGCTGGGGGTGGAGGTGCCGCCTACGGGGAACAGACCCCAGGGCGAGGACGACGACACTGGGGCGGGAGACGCAGGGCTAGCAGGTGCGGCAGGAGGAGCCTGGGCCTGGGGCTTCTGGGTATTGGGAGGAGGGTTTCCAAGTAAGAAGTCGAAGAGACTCTTGGCGTCGGAGAACAACGAGTTGTCGTCATTGGAGGAGGCAGCAGGGGCAGCAGCAGGGGCAGCAGCGGGTGCTGGTGCTGGTGCTGGGGCGGCAGCTACGGGGGCAGCTGGCGCGGGAGCTGGCGCGGGAGAAGGTGGTGCTGGTGCGGGAACTGGTGCGGCGGCAGCAGGAGCAGGGGCCACGGGGGCAGGGGTGGCCGCTGCAGCGGGCCGCCCGCCAAGAAGGTCCCAGAACAAGTTCTTGGGCATCTGTTGAGTGGTGACGACAGTCACGTACTGGACCTGGCCCACGGGAAGGGCGTCGACGGTGGCCATGGAAGCCAAGATGGCTGCGAGAATGGAGGGAGCGTATCTCATTGTAAGGGACGAAATTTCACTGGTAGAGAGCTGGTAGATTGAAGATCACTGATAGTATGGTTTCACTGTAGTTGATATCACTGTGGTTGATATCACTTGGTTCAATGTTCCAATCAATAAGGAGGTCTACTGGAGACGTCGCTTGTGTAGATGGATGGTGGATCAAGTGCGAATGGCTATGACAGGTAATGTCAATGGAAGCCAACAAGGAAAGTCGCCAGAAAAAGCAAAGGAAGCAAAGGAAGCAAAGGAAGCAGAAGCAGAAGGATGGTGCTAGGTCTGGGTGGCCACAGGAGTACTAGGAAGACAATGGTGGGTGTGTTGTAGCTGGCGGGTCCGGGATGCTCGCGATGAGGTGAGTGTGGTGTCTGAGGACACAGAGGGATGGTTAAAAAGCTAAAATCTCGGGGAATCGCAGGCTATATATGAGGCCGGACGGAGTTCGGTTTGAGCGTGGCTTCATGCCTGTCGTAAGTGGCAAGCTTCACTATCGGCTGCATTGTGGGCCAGGTTTAGACTTGACATAGGCATTACATTGCCCGATTAGGCATGGGGAATCGCATTCCCATGCCCTTGCCTAATTAGGCAATTGTCTCTGGAACATGTCTATTACAGGACCCCGAAGCCCACTGCCCACTACTGGTTTGGGAAACTTTTGATGGTGGGGAGGCCGGGGATGCTTCGGCAACGATGCCGGCACCCTTCCTCTGCCCTTGACAACATGACTTCATTGAGTATACCGGGATCGCCGTTGCGTGCTGGTGGCTGCGAATTGGAAAATAGGCCCAACCAGGCAATTACCGAGATCCAGCTCCTGCCACGGGGCCGGAGGGGCACAGTCGAAGCATGTCTAGTAGTGTATGGAGGCGTAGTTGTACACGTAGAAGGATTTGGTAAGACGTCCGATCTTCATAGTCCGCTTCTTGGGTGAAAGTCCATGGGGTGAAAGTCTGTAGGGTGAAATACCATGGAGGGTATGAGCTTAGGTGTGAGTCTCGTTGGTAGGTTTGCAGTAGCTCTAGCCTGATTGTGCATCGCTAGCGATCCCAGGGCTAGCAACGTCTCTCGCCGATGTGGGGCTCTTGCGGACGGCTACTTTGCAAGGGACACTGACAGACTTCCCCTTTGGGTATAGATTTGGAGTGAGCACGGACCACAAACGCATGCGCTGGTAAATTTACGGAGCAGAAGCAGAAGCAAGCAGATCAAGCAGCAGATCAAGCAGCCCCGAGAGCGGACCGTGCTATCGGGGTGCAATGCATGCACCGGACGGACCTGGGTGTGGAGAAGAAGGCGAAGGGGTGTTTCCACCTGGAACTTCCACCATGTAATTGCGACTGAAAATTTCTGCCCCAAAAGGAAAGAGATTAGATGCGATACATGGGGTTGAGATGTGGGTGTCAAGCGTTGTGCCTCGGCTAGGAAGCGTTGGAGCAGTGGAGGGGGAGGGGGAGGTGATCCGTCACATGCTACGTAGCGTGCTTTGTCTGAGTATATGTGTATGCTTCCTGTATGATCTACTGATAACAATATACTACAGCATGGAAAATACTACAGGAATATACTACAGCATGGAATATACTATAGCATGGAAAATACTACAGGAATATACTACAGCATGGAAAATACTACAGGAATATACTACAGCATGGAATATACTACAGCATGGAAATATACTACAGCATGGAATATACTACGGCGATGTGTAGGCAGAAATGCGGAAGCTGACGCAGCAGGCCGGTTTCTGGTGTAATGTACATTGCTGCATTGGAATAATAGAAGAGCAAAGCGGCGTAAGTGCTTGGCCCAAGACACCCTCGATTTGACAGTAATAAGCGACTGGGCTGAGAAGTGGAGGAGTGGAGGAGTGGATGTGGAGATGGAGGCTGGAGATATTGGAAGGGCTGCAGTGTGGATTCTTAGACAGGCAGAGTTGGTTTCAGGAAATCGGAGGATTCCTTTTTGGGCAAGATACGGAGATCGGGGGTCCTCCAAGATCTGCACATGGGTGATACGGTGAGACAGAAGACATGTGCCAGATCCGATGATGAGACCAGGAGATGAGATCAGAAGGTGAATCCAGAGGGTGAGTTTTCGATCCTGGAGCTTGCTCCCATTACATCTAGCCCCCAGTCTAATTACCCCATTTGGATGATAACGGCCATGCTGATAATTCTCCCTGCTTAATGATGTAATTCTGAGCACTAAATCTCGCAATAATTGGGGCTTCCATGACCTGCACTCCGTTCTATTCCATGTCATAGCTATGGGGCTGAAACATCGCCCAGCCCCATCCCTAGTCACCAAAGCCATGACCCCACTTGGACCCCCCTTTTCCCCCTCGTGGAGGCCCAACGGCCTCCATGCAATTAACGGAACACCTTGAGGATGTACCAGAACAGAACCAACATGAACACCACACATCCCCAGAAAAGCCACTTGTCCTGGCGGGCCCTGTGCTCGATGGTCCGGATGGTGCCCTGACTGACACCCAACGTCAACAAGCTCTGCTCGAACTTCTGCTGGAGCTTGAGCAACGTTTCGTTCTGCTCCACTATGTCGTCGAACGCCTGCTGGCCCATCTCCAAGATATGGTCCAACTGGGCGGAACCCCGCTTCAATGCATTCTTTTCGTGGTAAAGACCCTCCAGATACGACATCTGGGCCTGCTGCTGTTCCTGCTGCTGGTTGTCGGCAGCAATGTACGGGTTTTCTGACGTGCCCTGGTGGGTTCGTCTTCCAAGAAGCTGTTGTTTGTTGGCCTCAAGGACCATCACTTCACGCTGCTCCTTCAACGAGTCGAACTTGGCCGAGAAGCTGGCGAGGTCTTCACGGAACTTGGCCAATCTGCTTTCGTGTTTGGCACTGGCCTCGTCGTTGGCGTGTTGTTGGACCAAGTCGCTGTATTCCTTGATGGTTTTGCGGAAAGCGGTAAGCGAAGTGGTGATGGAGCCCTGGAGAGAAAGAGGCGAAGTCGACACGTTCTTTTCGAACGCACTCAAGTCCTTACTTATGAGCTGCGTCTGCTTGATCCCATGGTTGAAGAGCGAGTTCATGTTAGGTGTAGTTGACAAGTAGAAGTTCGGTCAAAACAGTGCGCGTGTAGTGCAGGTGAAAATAGGGAGACGTGGTATTTTGAGATACGCTAGAAAGAGTGAAGAAAGGGGGTGAAGATAGGGATTATGTTGGGGTCTAAGGTGTTACAAGTGTAGCTGAGATATGGAGAGGTGTACATGGAGAATTTGGTGGCAAAAAGAGTCACGGTGGCGGATTTACACCAAGTATGTAAGGATGTGTTTTCACTGTGGTTGCAGAGTAAGCTGTGAAATTAGTGAAACTAGCGAGGATTATGTCACGCGGTAGGCAATAAGTTAGGGAGGAACCAATGATGCTAGAAGACCAAGAGTATATACTGAGTCGACAGAGAGGTCTAGTTCGACACCTAGGAGTAAATTAGTAGATATATATATTATACAAGTATATATCTGGTTACACTGAGAATCCAGTGAAGCTTTAGTGAGGGTCAATTCTAGTGAGACTTCAGTGTGACATTTAGTGAGAGCCAATTCTAGGGCACTCCAGTGTGATTTAGTGAGAGCCAATTCTATTAAGTCTTCAGTTCAATTTAGTGATAGTCAATTCTAGGGATACTTCAGTGTGACACTTAGTGGGAGTCAATTCTCTCAGTCTTCACTGGAATATAGTGAGAGTCAATTCTATTACGTCTTCAGTTCAATTTAGTGAGAGCCAATTCTAGTAAGTCTTCTACGTAGACACTTACCGTCACACTCTGCACTGGGAAAGCCGATTCTCCAGGAAAACAATACTACATTGTCAGTGCATGGAAAGAGAAGTGCCCATTGATTTAAAGTATATTCTTTATAGGCTCGGGGCTATTTTCTGTCCCCGAATCGCCCTCAATGTGAGACTAATGGAATATGTGGTTCCTGAAAAAACCCGGAAAATAATGGTGTTCTATTGCCTAAATCCGTAACCATGGCCATAATTATCTATCCAGAATTGCGTTTGCTGTGTTCGGTGCGTGGGTGTCAACCTACCTAAACTGTTAGTTGTAGAAGCCTTCTTGAAATACCGTATAGGAGTTAATTCTTCGGAACTCACGTCAATAAGCAAGGGAAATCCAGACGACTAGAAAATACGTGCAGCTCGGTCAATGGGTCTGAAATAGAAGGAATTTGCATCTAGCATTATTCGAAGTTAATTTATGTTGCGTTCGACCAGATCGATCTCCTGTGAATTTTCCTCCAGTTCATACTCCAGAGCATATCCATGTCAACTACAAATCAATTCAAATCAAGGGCATAAATTCCAGTATGGGTTTGGTTTGATCCCAGGCAATTTTCTCGTGTCTCTGTTGTCTCTTAAATAGTTTCCATCGAGTCCTTTTGAATTTCTACAATTTTTATTCTTCTGGAATCCCATAACCCTACTTTAGACCATCCTCTGTTTTCCATTTGCTTCTCTCGTCATGGAAATGTGTAGAAGTGGACCATAATTATTCCAGAATCCTCGCTTCGGTACTATTCATAATCCTCGCTTCAATTCTTCCTGTTGGATATTCTGTCTTATTATTCCTCTCTACACATCTGGTCTCAATTATACATTATGGCTTTATATATATCGCCAGCTCCGCCAGCCAGCTTCCAAAGTCACTACCCAAAGAACCGAACAAACGCCAACAACAACGCAAACGTACCTGACGAAACACCGATCAACCACTGCATCACCTGGGTCTTGACGGACTTGATTTGCATCTGTATGTTGGCAATTTCCTCGTCGATCCGGGTGTATGTGTCCTCGATCTTCAGCTCGTGGGTGGAACTCTCTTCACGGATACGGCCCTTCTCCAAGTTCAAGTCCAACCGCACTCCTGCCTGGTTCTTGGTGATCTCTTCCTTGAGCCTGTTCTTCAAATTGGTGAGGTCTGTGCGAAGGTTTTCCTGCTCCTTTTTCAAGTTGGTGAACTCCGACTTGTCCATGGTCTGTAACTCGCCCTTGAGCTTGGCAAAATCCACCTTTTGCTGGTACGCGGTGGAGGAGAGACGCTCTTTGGTCACAAGGTTATTGGTGATGGAAAAAATACCGTCATTGATGGCCTTGTTGACGATTGTAACCGCAGTTTCGGCCTGTTTGTTGTCAAATCCGCCTTCTTTGAGCGATTGGACGAACTTTTTGGTATCAAACTTGGTGATGCCAGCCAATTGACGACTGGCCATGTACTGGCAAGAACGAGGGCCTCTGGAGCCCAAGATGCCCAACTGACGGATCATATAGGATTTGAATGTTGTGGGAAGGCTTGTGAGTTGCTCAATGTGGTATAAATACAGGGAAATGCAGTCCTTGTGCTGATATTTGTGGAAGATGAATGATAGATGGTGGTGTTTGTTCCTGCGAGTAAATTGCGGTCAGGTCTAGCGAGGTCTCGTGAGCATTGTAGAGAGAGAGAGAGAGAAATTGAATAGATGGTGGAATTAAATAGTAGGCGAATGATTTACGGGAAATCTGTTTAGATCATTCTTGATATTGAGTCTCTCTCTTTTGTAGTGACCAATTTCGCGTTTCTATCCAACTCAAGGAGCGAGATAGAGCAGGTAATGTCCATACTTCAATACTCTAGAATCAAGGGTCTGATGTCGTTGTAATTGAGAAGGTGAACTAGTGCGACTTACTAAATCTAGTGCGACTCACTACAACTCTATTTTTCTTCAAGGAAGTGCTCACTAAATACTTCTATCTCTGTCTTGCTTACTGAACCAATTAATGCCAACGTAGATCTCATTGGTTGGATTCTATGGAATCGAAGCTTAGAAATAGTGACAAGGGTATGGGCGTGGCAAGGATATATTGCCACTGAAACAAAAATCTTCTTGCCGTTATTCTTCTCTCTCCTCTCTCTTCCTCTCTCCCTAACTTCTGTTTCTACCGCGACTCGCACTAATCTCACTAAATCATCTCCACTAACACCATAGTCTTTGCTCATCGAAAGCTCCTCTCCACCAAAGCGGTGTCTTTAGCCAATTTAAAGTCTCCAATAGCATCTCAACTACCAAATATACCCATAGCAGTCATGAGATCGAATGTGTTGAAGAGAGTGCCCCGTTTGGCCAGACTCTACTCCAAGGGCCCTAAAGGAAGTTCCATTGAAGAGTTCAATAAGTCCAAGACAAACTACCTGTTTGGTCACAATTTTAGCAGCTTGGAGCAGCTAGATGAGCAGATCAACCCAGAAAGGCCCAGACCGGGACCAGGACCTATGAATTCTGGCGATTTGCACAGCCGTATTCGTCACAACTTCGAACAAGAAGAAAGCGACATCAACAAGTTGATCGAAAACGACCCTCGATTGTTGGCTCTCAAGCCCGGGTCTCCTGATTACAAGGAGATGCTCAATCAAGTACACGAGGAGTTTGTCCGTTTCCAAAAGGAAGGCCGCAAAAGACACGAAAACCGTGAACGTATGAAGGGATTGATGGCAGGTGTCTTGTTACTCGTGGGTATCATCGCTGGCCACCGTGTTTTGACGAATTACGACTACTACAGAGCCCAGTTTGTCTCGAAGTACATTAATCCCATGGACCAATCAAAGGCTTCGGATTTGTCAAACCCCAAGAAGAATATCAAGACCTTGGGAAACTTGGTCGATAAGTTGAGCAATGAGTTGGATGAAAAAGCCATCAACTCCATCAAAAACTCCCGCAATCACGCGGGTTTGTACATATTCGGCGCATCCAGCAAAAAGCTCCCATTGAGATTGAGCTTCTTCGATGATGTCTTGATCAAGGACGTCAAGCTCTTGTCAGACTATTTGGTTGTGGTTGACCAAAAAGGAAAGGTCTACCACTTTTATGCTGGAATTCCAGAGCCTGTTTTGACAAAGTTGCCATTTTCAGTCGAGACACTTGCCATTTCCAATAACACTATTTATTTCTTGACCAACAAGGGTGAAGTCAAGTACATGCCCCGCTTGGATAAGCAAGATGGATTCGAACCTCTCCTTTCCAGAAATTGGTTGGCTTTGCCTAAGAAGAATGCATACAATGAAATCAAGATTTCGGAGCCCATTAAAGAACTTGAAGCAGGAAAGAACCACTTGTTAATGTTAAGTAATTCAGGAAAAATTTACGTGGCTAATACTGTCTCGTTCAGAGACCCGGTCTTCCAAAACTTGGGTCAATTTGGAATGCCTAACCTCTCACCATTCGTTGATAAGAGAGACATTCCAGTCAATGAAGCTTTGGAAATGACCTTGTTGAACAATGAAATTATCAAGAATAAGGATGGATCCAAGTCCCTAAATCCCAGAAAGTTCAATTCTATTTCAGCAGGAAAGTACCACAACGTCGTTTCTGATGATCAAGGAAATATCTGGACTTGGGGAAAGAACTTGTATGGTGAGTGTGGTATTGAAATTAATTACAAGACGGATTACCAGCCAATTCCAAAGAAAGTGTTCACCAATGAAGACTACAAGCGCATATCCTCCTCATTTTTGCCCAAGTCCACCAGGCCCGAGGAATTCAAGGCTCTTCGTGTGTATGCTTCGGATGATACTTCATATGCCCTTGTGCAATATCAGGATCCAAACAGTTCCGGAAAAGACCAGGATATTCTCTTCAGTTTCGGCAACGGTATCAAGGGACAGCTTGGTTCCAACAAGTACCTTCATGTGAGTGCAAGCCCACAGGTAGTGAAGTCGATAGTCAATTTAACTGAGTATAACGAAAGCACTCAATCTGTTCAAAAGATCGGCATCAAGGATGTCAGTGTTGGAAATAAGCACGTCTTTGTTACGTTGAATAATGAGGGCAATAAGGATGTTCTCGTATTTGGTGACAACGAGAATGGCCAGCATGGAAACGGCAAGAGGGTGAAGACTTCAAAACCCGTGCAGCTTCCACAACTTGTGGAGCCTGAAGATGTACAGGCAGATGAAAATACTAGTGAAGAAAGCAAAAAGCAAAAGTTGGCTAGACGTCTTGATGCTATTTTCAACAGCAGATTGCAGTTGTTGCATGATGTCAAGTTGAATAATAAGGGCTCGAAAGTCGAGCAAGTGGTTGTTGCTGGAGATGCAGGCTCTGCAATTTTCTACAGAAAATGCTAATGCACTTGTATATACATTTCATTGAATGGTTCATAAAAACCCATACTTCAATACATTTAATTGAATGGTTCATAATTATTTCAAATACAATCAAAAAATAGTAATTCCGTAAAAAAGCAGCCGATGCTACTTTGGATTCTGCAATAAAATGAATAGTACCTTGGAATATTAGTTCATACTGCAAAAGTAATTTCACTCCGATACCGGGAGTCGAACCCGGGTCTGCTCGGTGAAAGCGAACCGTGCTAGCCGTTACACTATATCGGAAGTAACTGGAGATTAAAAGAGGCTGGATTGATCATGAGTAAGATGTTCAGATTAACTACAAAAGCAAGTAATATATTAGAAGACACATGTCTACTTCAATCGTAGAAATAGTAATTTTCTGTAAAATAAATGCAAAATTATGCGATTTTCTTTTCTGCTAATTTTTACGTCTGAGTTCGTATTCAAGACAGATAAGTAAATCAAAAACCATACACTATAAAATGCCAACTACTAGCACCACATATAAGCACCACATATAAGCACCACATATTTGAAGAACGGCAGGTATGTTAGCTTGGTTATTTTGGTAAACCACACGAATAGTCTTTCTTCAAACTATATTTTTACATCTATTCTGAAAATCACTAAAGCTCAACTTAATACCTGAATTAAAGAAAAATATACTATTTCAAGACTTTATATATTCAAATCTATGTGTTCCAAATTTGTCTCCTGTTTTCAGAGAAGTGGAATTTTTTATCTCTGTTACACTGAAGCCTTTACTTATTTTTGCAATTGGTGCACTTTGAATTTTGCTGAAATTTTGAAAAATTGAGAGTATTCAAGTTGAAATGACGATTATTTAGAATTTGTTCCTAGAAGAATAGATGAAAAATTAAAAGGAATACTCTCCAATAAAGAAGCACTAGCATTTTGCAACCGAACAAATGCCCGTTTCCACTATCAATAGCACATCTAAAGCTACACTCGTCAAACTATTAATTTATTCTATGGGTATACACTTACAAGTTGAAGAGCTCGTTCAAGATCTTGATGGTGTCAGCAGGGCTGTTGACAGCATGACCGATGGTTCTCTCGTCGTTGTAGATTTCGTAATCGTTACCTCCCTCGTAGGACTTGTCACCGAAGAAGTGGATCTCCTTGAAGTGCTCGTCAGCCACGTGTTGCAAGCAGTAGGTCTTGTCCCAGCCGGTTGGGAAGACGTCGAAGGAGATCTGGCCACCGATGGAGTAGGTCAAGCCGATGTCGGGGAAGTTCTTCTTGAGGGCAGCGACCATGGTCTCTCTGATTTTGTGGATCTTGTCGTAGGCCTCGAACTCGTTTCTCTCTTGGGTGGAGGCGTTTCTGCCGACAGGCGAGACGTTGATCATACCGTTTCTGAACTCGATAAAGGTGCCTCTTCTGACAGGGAGGTCGATGTCACTCAAGTATCTCAAGATGAACTTGACCAACTGGTTGTACTTCTCTTCACCAATCCAGCCGATGAAGGACTGGGAGGCCAACTGCTGGCCCAATTTGTAGGCGGTCAAGCCGTTTTCGGAGAAACAGTAGTCGAAGTCTTGCAACACGGAGTCTCCCAATTGCTCGACTTGCTTGGACAAGTCGGAGCCGCCGACAAAGCCAACGACGACCTTCTGTCTCAACTTGATCAAGGTCTGCTTCATCTCGTCAGAGATGACCAATCTGGCAGGGGTGAGGGTGCCGTCGACGTCGAAAAGGACCAAGGTCTTGGGGTCTTGTTTGCTGGAAAATGACATTGTGGTATTGGTTCAGGGGTCAAAGAATAAACAGGAAAAGGGACTGTGTTTATATAGTGGACAACGCACTGACGCGCGATGAAAATTCTGACGATAAATATGAAGGGCGTCTGTGTCACAGAAGGGAATAAGGGGAGCTAGAGGGGGTGGAAGTAGAGTAAATGGAAAAGTATGGACATTGGTGGAATCAGAGAAGGCAGAGGAATTGAATGAGGTGGGTATCATATGATTTGGAGCATTTTTGAGGGAGTTAGATGGGGGTTTTTCTGGAGATGTGCGTTACGGAGAAGTCACTGCACGTGTGGAACGCGAGAGATTAGGGCGATAAAGACGACTAGAACAGAGGGCAAAGCGTATGGAGAATATGGGAGATGACATAATAGACATGTTGGTGCTGTAAATCCATAATAGTAGGGAGTATCCAGAATGATACGAAGTAGGGAGTATCCAGTATGAAATGCACTACATCTCAGTTCAGTTGGGAATGCTCAATATGTTGGTACTCATTTTCACAGAATGCTGGATCTGGACTTTTTGCGAAAGTGACATTTGGTATTATGTGGGTCTTGCTGTACAAAACTAAAACGGTACGGTCCGGCAGGTTATGGGGGTTATTTTGTGGGTAGGAGACTTAATTGGGACGGAATGTTTGCATCTTGTTGGTGAGGCTGCATTGGTCCAGACATTTTAAAAGTTAGAGTGTCTGGATATTCGGTGTCATTAATTGTAACTTACATCATTAACTGTAACTTTAACTACATCATAACTGCATCATGAAGTGATCATGAAGATCATGAATTGCACTGTGATTAACTTCACAGTGATTAACTTTACCTTGATTAACGTCACCGTGATGACTGCACTGAATTGTCTGTAGAAACATTAGAATGACTGGATGGTGTAGGCTGTCCTACTTTAATACTCTATAGTCCGCCCTTACTATAATCTGGCATTTTTCCATACAGCCTACTTCTGTCCATCTATTGTACTTGCATTTATTTCTTCTATTCTCACATTAGCTTCAATTTTTTACTGCGTGTACATCTAGTTTCCATAAATAGCATTATATCTATATTCATTAGTAGAAGGAGAGCAACACACTTCCTATTAGGATAAACTCGACTCTACGTTCTTAGTCACAGAAAACCTTATCTTTACAGATCATAGCCTTCTCTTTCAAATCATAACTTATCTCTTTCAAATAAAGATTACTACTGTCCTCGACGCATCGAACAGAACTCTACTATCGTTATAAGGATGTGTGATTAAAAACTATTAGAAACTAGACTCTACACTAAGCTTAAGCTTGGTATTGGTAGTCTGGGAATTGTCTCAAGTTAGCTTCCAAGTTACCCTTCTTGGTCAAGAACTTGACGTAAGCACCATCGTCCTTAACTTCACCGTTGTTCTTCTTGGCAACGTACTCATCTCTGTTCAATGGAGTGAAACCCCACTTCTTGGAGATAATGATCTTTTGTTGACCGGGGAACTTGTATCTGGCTCTTCTCAAACCCTCGATAACAACGTCCTTGTTGGAGTCCTTGGTTCTGGCAGACATGATGACTTGACCAATGTTGACTCTGGCAGCCAAACCGTGAGGCTTACCCCAAGCACCTCTCATACCTTGTTGCAATCTATCGGCACCGGCACACGACAACATCTTGTTGATTCTCAAGACGTGGAAGGGGTGGACTCTGACTCTCAAGTGGAAAGACTCTCTACCGGAGATCTTGGTGATATATTTGTTGGCACAGATACGAGCGGCTTCCAAGGCTTCGGAAGACAATTGTTCCAACTCGTTGGAGACCAAGTGGACACACAATGGGAACTCGTCGACAGGGGCCTTCTTTCTACCCAAGTCGTAGATTCTGATCTTGGCGTCTGGGACAGCTCTGTTGTATCTAGACTTTGGGTAAGGCTTGTTCTTACAGTATCTGTAACATCTAGCAGGTCTTCTAGGCATCTTAGCTGGTTGTTAGTGGGTGTTTTGCGGAAGGAAGGGAGGAGGCCCTATTTATACTGGTTACACCATTAGTCATGGTCACGCTGCAGGACAGGACTGTGGATTTGCTGCATCGAAAAATTTTCAGTGCTGACAAATTGAGACAGACAATTTAAATAGACGCAGAAACAACAGAAAGGGTCCCAACCATTGCAAGAACGGCGGGAGCTAGGGACACACAAGTGGATCCGTTGTATTCAGCGACTTCGTGGCATGCCAACGATGTAACCAGATCCATGATTGACGGCACATACCTAATTAAACTCGTAGTTATTCGAAAAGAAGAGGAAGCTGAATAAAATCTTTTTAGGCAGAGGGTGCGAGGAGGGGGGTGTCAACGGTAAGTACTGCGGTGCGGGTGTTTCGCGTGAGAAGAAGGGGGTGGCGGGTCACGCGACCGGAGTGACTGCTTTTTGCACATGCTGCTGCACACGTGCACCACATCACGTGACCAGAACACTCACAAATTTCTGCTCATCGCTAAATCATCTCCACTACCTAGCCGCCACCATGGGAAGATACAGCGTCAAGAGATACAAGACCAAGAGAAGAACCAGAGACCTCGACTTGATCTACGACGACATGGCGTCACGTGACTCCATCCAGCGCTTGAAGCACCAGCCCATAGACGAAACCAAGCCCGGCTTGGGCCAGTACTACTGCATCGAGTGTGCCAAGTACTACGAGAACCAGCTCAGTTTGGACAGACATCTCAAAGGCAAACCCCACAAGAGAAGAGTCAAGGAATTGTCCAAGAAGCCATACACCAACCTCGAGTCCGAGGCTGCTGCCGGCGTGAACTTGCTCAAGTTCATGGAGTCGGTGGAGAAGTACAAGAACTTGGAGCAGCACAAGCTGGAGAACAAGGAAGAAATCGACCAATTGTTGCACCAGAGAAAGGACACGTTGGATGCCATCATCACCGGCATCCCTTCCGAGGAGTTCCAGAAGGAACAGGAAGCCGAGGTCGCCATGGCCGAGTAAGCATTTCCCCAAGCATGTACATTAGTCTTCATTTCTTCGATCTTTTTTAGTCAACGAGTTAAAAGTATGGACAGCGTGTAGAGACGAGCATAGATGTAGTCTGTAATGGACAAATAGGTGTGTCTGTAATGGACAAACGGCAGGTGTGTCTGTAGAGTACACTGAGTCTGTACCATATCGCGTCATGTGACACAGGTCACATGCACTTATATCAATTGCCTACTTTATCATACTAATTACATCATGAGATTACGGCTCAAGTCCAGGACCGCCACGACAACAATAAGCCCAGATGGTAATGCTCCGTTTGCTCTTCTTCTAGAACAGATAGCGGCCCTCGAAGAATTGAATCCCGCAGGCCCTCTGGTGGTGGTATCCATCAAGTCCGGGTTTCCGCCTAAGGCCATAGATTTGGCGGCAAATGAGTCGGATACCATCCTCGATAAGGGAATCAAAGATGGAGACCAACTTATCGTTGAATTCGGGACGACTTCACAGTCCGATATTGCAAAAGATGCCCCTTCTTTGCCATCTACCAATAAGGAACCGCCACAGTCCTCCAAGACACAAGATTCAGACATAGCCCTGCAGCAATTGACTCCAGACTCACACATCGTGCTTCGTAACATCCCAGACGACAATTCGTGTCTTTTCAATGCCATTGTACATGCTACGAAAGTGGATTCCACGCCACAAGAGCTCCGTCGAGTGGTGGCTCTGTACATCCAGAGCCATCCGGAGGTTTACGACGCCGTCGTTTTGGGGCGGGAACCCGACACGTACTGTCAGTGGATCTTGAAGAAGGATTCGTGGGGAGGGGCCATCGAGCTAGGCATTTTGGCAGAGTGGCTCAATATTAGGATAGAATGTCTCGACATTGAGCTGTGCCGATTCATTCTGTTTGGACCCGACAAGTCCCCCAACACCTCTTTCATCGTGTTGGTCTACAGCGGAATCCATTATGACTACCTTGCCGAAAGCATTGGCGGGACTGAGGTGAGTACATGGCCATCTGAGTCCACCAACGTTCTTGAGGCCAGCCAGAAGCTAGGTGCAAAATTGCAGTCTAGAAACTATGCCACCAACACCACTACCTTTAGGGTGCGGTGCTTGGTGTGCTACGAGGTGTTGGTGGGCGAAATGGGGGCCAATAAGCATGCAGAGAAAACCGGGCATGTCCGGTTTGGTGAAGTGAAGTAGGATTGGGAGAAACATGCCATGTCTGATCTAGTGAGGTAAAGTAGGATTAATCTTGGAGTAATTGAGAACAGAGACACTGGTCATGGCGAGGTTAGGTACGCAATTGGGTTGATATAATTGAGAGCACAAACTAAATCGAATGGATGTAATTGAGCGAGAATAAATGCATTGGAAACAATTAAGCTGAGAACAAGTACATTGATATAATTGAGAGTGTAGAGAATGGGTGATATTGCAATCACGCGTTTGAACATAGTAACTGTGTTCCAAAGAGACGTTACTTTCTGCATATCATTACATTTTCTCAATGTAGGCAAATTGACGTAATTAGAGTGAACAGTGTGACGGAATTCTCACCGAGTGCAATTAAATATTGCATTAACCACTACAACATGTTCTCACGTCATCATTACTATCTTCTACAGCTCTATCTTCTACAGCTCTATCTTCTTCAGGTCTATCTTCTACAGCTCTATCACTTCAGCTCTATCTTCTACGGCTCCTTCATATCTGAGGAGAATAATGGCCCCATATGAAGCCCAAAATTCATCGCCGTGGAGATTAAAGTCCCACATTCCCATTCGTACGATATCCGGTCGCAATGCCTATTAAACGATCTACTGTGCCCAAAAGAGACTCCCAGGCATATTTAGCCTGGAATATTCGACGGAAAACGCTGAAGGTGGAAATCTCTACAATTTGGGAAGTTCTCCTGAGGAAAGCTCCACTGAGAAAAGCTCCCCTATTAGGAGAAAGCCTATATATTGTCCGTGACGTCTGCGGTACATTTGTAGGACCAGGTCGCTACATACTATTAATGCTGGCTCCATTACTTACTAGTGCAGTCGCATTGTATGAGAGCTATGGACACGAGACAGGTCGATGTAATTTGAAAACGGCCCGGCCGAATTGGGCCAAATTTACATGACGTAAGCACGGGACCCGGGACATGTCCCTGGTGACGTTTGGCCCGGATAGACACGGTAGGGGCAGCAGGGAAGGCGTCTCTGGGGCACTGAAACTGGTAACGGGCATGGCCCTTTGGTGCGCGCACGACCCCGTACCCAATGTCGAGCAGAAGAAAAATTATCAATATGTCTCCAGGAACCACCAAGCGAACGCCGTTTTCCCAAGACTGCACCCCACGGTTCGTGACTAGAGACTCTCCCCCACGTTAGTTTCGCCCCCAACTTCACCCCAGCCTTTTTTTCTGCGTTTTTGCCTGTTCCCAGGAGCTCTCGTGGCCTTTTGCATTCTCAGCTCCAGGTTCTCCAGTCTCCACCGACAAGTCCGAACCGTCCACCCCCACCGTTTTCCGAGAAACCGTTCATCCCCAAGCGTCCCTCGACCCCCAGCTTCCCGCAATCGCCATTTGTTCCCAACAGCATGTCCAAAAGCACCGAATTTTTCTGTATGTACTGCCGTTTTCCAGCCGTCTTTAGGCCCACGTCATCACCTACTAACCTCCAGGCCGTCTGCCCCGCACGATCGACTTGATCCAGGACTACGAAGACATCACGCCCTCGCCCAAGGCCTCAGCCGAGTGCCGTGCCGCATTGTACTCGTCCAACGGCGAGTTCTTTGCCTATACCCAACCCGAGGAAGTGATAGTTATCAACACCAAGACCACGGCCGAGCTCTTCTGCCGCATCGACTACAAGGAGGTGTTCGACATCTACTTCTCGCCCCAAGGCTCGTACCTCTGCTTGTGGTGCAAGCCCGTGTGCTTGGACAAGGAGAGCGGAGTGTGGAACAACAACTTGAAGATCTACAACTTGAAGACCAAGAAGGTCATCATCGAGTGGTCGCAAAAGCATCAGAACGGCTGGAAGCCCCAGTTCACCTCCAACGAGTCCATGTTTGCCAAGTCCGCCGCCAACAACAAGGAGATCCACTTCTTCGAGGTGAATCCAGACTTGGACGAGTTGATGAACGTCAACCAGCCACAACACAAGTACAAGGTCACCGATGCGAAGATTCCTTACCAAAACTTCCAGATCTCCCCCGGAATGAACCCCTCCGTGGCCATTTTCATTCCCGAGAAGAGCGGAAAGCCTGCCAGTGTGATGATCTACAACATCCCCAACTTCAACCAACCCACATGCTTCAAGAACTTTTTCAAGGCCGAAAGATGTCAGTTGAAGTGGAACTCCTTGGGCACCGCCTTGTTGGCATTGGCATCCACCGACCACGACACTTCCAACCAGTCGTACTACGGTGAGACCAATTTGTATCTTTTGGGTATAGCTGGATCGTACGACTCCAGAATCGACCTCAAGAGAGAGGGCCCTATCCACGACATCACCTGGTCTCCTTCCGCCCGTGAGTTTGCTGTGATATACGGTTACATGCCTTCTGAAACCACCTTCTTCGACGCCAGAGGTAACGCCATCCACCACTTGCCCACGGCTCCAAGAAACACCATTTTGTATTCCCCCCATGCCAGATTTGTGTTAGTTGCGGGTTTCGGTAACTTGCAGGGTACCGTTGACGTTTACGACCGTCAAAACAAATTCAACAAGGTGGTTAGCTTTGAAGCGTCCAACACTTCGGTTTGTGAATGGTCTCCATGTGGTAGATTCATATTGACCGCCACCACCTCGCCGAGATTACGTGTGGACAACGGATGCAAGATCTGGCACGCCAGTGGCAAGTTGATCTACATGAAGGAATACCTGGAGTTGTACTCCATTGGATGGAAGCCCCAGTCCATCGCTCAATTTCCCCACTTGAAGCAATTGGAGCCTGCCCCAACTGCACACACCTCGACCAAGGAATGGACCGAGAAGAAGGAGGCTGCCACCATTGCTGCTGCCTCCAAGCCAAGAGGTGCTTACCGTCCTCCACATGCCAGAAACTCTGCCGTGACAGCCGAGTCGTCTTTGTATGAGAAGGAGTTGAAGAGCAAGCTCAATGCTACGCAGGCGGCCAAGAACGGAGTGAATCCCATCAGTGGTCGTGCTAGAGTAGTTCCTGGTGCTGCTCCTCCGGTTGAAAAGGAGAGCAAGACCGCAGCCAAGAACAGAAAGAAGAGAGAGGCCAAGAAGCAACAGCATGAGGCCGAGGCCGCTGCTCAAGCCACCTCTCCAAGTGCTGCTGCACCAGCTGCACCAGCTCAACCCGAGGCCGGAGTTGTCATTGGCGGAGTTGCTTCTCTCGAGGAAAAGAAGATCAGATCCTTATTGAAGAAGTTGAGAGCCATTGAGCAGTTGAAGATGAAGCAGGCTAGCGGCGAGCCATTGGAAGACACTCAGGTGAGCAAGATCAAGAAGGAGGACGATATTAGAAGTGAGTTGGCTGTTTTGGGCTGGAACGAGTAAATACAGTATAGCAGCCAGCGTTTGGCCTTAATGAATAGACTGCCAAGAAGCGTAGATAAAGAAGTGTAGAAAAGAAGTGTAGATAAAGAAGTGTAGATAAAGAAGTGTAGAAAAGAAGTGTAGAGATTAAAGAAGGTTGAGAAAAAGTGAAGGAGAAGTCGTTAAGATAACCATGGAGAGGATGAACAGAGGCGGAGGCCAGGGAGATTAACTATAGGATACGATGGAACTAACTATAGCTAACCATGGCTCCTTGGACACGATCTATGGGATGGCACGATATGGGAGAAGTCCAGAATATGACATCACCATAGAGCAGGACAGTCAAATAGAGAGACAGTCAATATAGACAGTCAAATATAGAGACAGGACTGTTAATATATAGAGACAGTAAAATATAGACAGTAAAATATAGACAGTCAAATATAGACAGTCAATAGAGACAGTCAATTATAGACAGTCAATAGAGACAGTCAATTATAGACAGTCAATAGAGACAGTCAATTATAGACAGTCAACAGAGACAGTCAATTATAGAAACACTCAATCTATAGATATGGCACATAGTCAATCTATAGAGTCAATCTATCTCCACATAGTGATGGCACATAGGAACACTGTATACATACAATGCTATAAATATACCACAGCCACAGATACAGAACACAATCCCACCTACACGACTCTGTCTCTATTGTCTGTTTCAAGCTCAGTATGTATTATGGATGGATGTAGGAGCCTCTTTTTGAGACCCAAAATTAGTAAGGCGGCCTACTCAGGCGGAGTGTTTCGGAAATCTTGTAGTCCAAGTCCGTGGTCCGTCTATGTCCGTAACTCTCATACCATAGATTAGGAGCTTCTTTCCAATAGGCTCTTTCCAATTGGTCTGCAGGCAATAGCCAGCACCGCGATATAGGCACGCACGATGCATGCATGCATGGAGCACACCAATACAGTACAGAGGCATGCCCGATTGGTACACAGGGCAGCCACACGACCCTTCACCTTCCGAGTCCGACCGTTGGTTGGTTGCGTTGGTCATAGGCTAGAATGCCAGATCCAGGGCAGAGTGCAATTCTCACGTTGTCCAACTTTACCTGTAACAATTTCATCCATCTCACAACTTATATTTGTCGCAGTAGTCAATTTTCACATTTGTCACATTTGTCACATTTGTCACATTTGTCACATTTTTCACCCTTTCTGTCTGTCCCGAAGACAGAGGGCCGAGGCAGACAGGCGAGGAAAAGGGCCAAGGGGGTCCCCTTTTTCGGGACAAAACACGCCCTGCCACATCCCCCTTATCCAGCACCTCCATCCAGCACCCCCACTCAGTAGGGGGGACTCCTTGGAGGCCCCCAACCGGTATGTGTCCCTCCACGTCCATCTCGGGCCTCCTTCCCAACTGGGTAAAGTAATGGCACACCGAGGCGCGCGCTTACGCAAGCACGGATTTGGTGGCATTAGACGGAATGATAGAAAGTTAGACACCGGACCAACCACGCTCTTTTCTGGCCCCTTTTGGGAGACGCCCGTTTGGGCCGGTGGCCCCTGGTTGCCAATGGCAGCCTGGGGTCCACGGTGACGCGCCCTTGTCGTGCGCGTTGTTGTGACTTTACTGTCCCTGGCTATTGTTAGAGAGTGCGAGAATAGAGAGAACGTAGAAGAAGAAGGACGCGTACAAAACGTGGACACATGGAAACGTGAAGCATGGAAACATGGAAACATGGAAATGGCAACATGGACTGGGCTTGGTGGAGTGGGACACAAAGGGGAGAATGTGTGGAAGGAAGCGACAAGAAATGATTGATGATAATATAATTAATAATGCTCTGGACACTAGGTGATAATTACAGTAGATATGTGACTGAGCATGGCCATCACCGATAATAGAGACGGTCATAATAGCGATGGCTCATGAAGGATTTGTGTTATTGTAATCACGATGATTATCAATCAACTGATAATGCCAAAATTTCAACCAATTCACCCATTCACCAATTCACAATTCACCAATTCACCAATTCACCAATTCACCAATTATCAATCGTACTGATAATACCAATGAATTTCACAATCCACAAACTCTCATTCTCATCAGCTTCAGCCCCAATCGCGTCACTGCACCCTTCTCCAGTAGTCCTCCTCATCTAGTCCGTGCAGCATGCACCACGCAGTGCAGGTTGGCCATTGCAGTTTCAATGTGCTCGCTATGTTTAGACTTCCGCACTGATCTGGTATTTTTCTCTAAACACTACCACTTCTTTCGCCAGTGTGACAGTAAGTATCTACAGAGGAAGAGCAGAAGAGACAGAATCGAGCAGAAATGCTACCATTGGAGATGGACTAAGTGCCTGATGCCACATGCGTGTCATTGATGCTTTCCCTAGGTCCCAGCGTGTGTTTCGAGGCCAGGGCCGGATATACACGCTGAAGGGGGAGGCAGGAATTGGCGCCCTGGCAGAGAGGCGAAGCAGAAAGGAATGGACGGGAGAATGGGGGAGAATGGACGAGGAAGCAAACAGAATGGACGAGGGAATGGATGAGGGAATGGATGAAGAGAATCGGTAAATGATAGACAGATCATTGAGATCGATGCATACTCCCACTATGACAGACCAAGTTCCATCCATCGATCTGTCCTCCTACTCCCCCCAATTGGCAGGGCGCACTGCCCCATCCAGTCACCGCAGACTACACAAAGGATGCGCGGTGCGCGTGTGCTTCGATTTGGCGCGCGCTCGCCACCACCGGCTGCGAGGACGGCGCCATCACTGGGCCACAAGGAGGCACAGAGCCACGGAGAACAGAGGATCAGACACAGCCAGACGGAGCAGAGGTCACGTCGAAGTGATCGCCAGATCGACAACGCCTGAGTCCGTCTTCGCTGTGTCGTCGTCTCTCCTTCTCCTTTCTCCGAAGCGTCCCGAGACCAGGCGCAGGCGAAGACCTTGCACGCCCCTGACGCATCCCGAAATTTCTTTTTTCGCGTTTCTGCCTGTCGTGTCCCAGGTGATCCTTTTCTTTTTCGTCCCGATTCGAGCACCATCCAAACGGGTAACCCTTGGTACAAGGAGCAATCTTCCTAATCCACAACAGATCCCTCTGCAATCAGGACCGTGCTTTTCTCGCTTTTTTTTCGATTCAGTTTAAATCTACTCCTCCACTTCTTCCGTGTCTACATTCGTTACTAACGTGCTAGATGTCGTACAACGATAATAGTCACTACTACGACCCCAACCACCAGGGAGGGGCTCCGGCTGCGGATGGCTATTACCAACAACACTACGATGAACAACAGCCTCATCAGGACTACTATGATCCCAATGTCCAGTACCACCAACAGCCATACGACATGGACGGATACCAGGACCCCAACGCCGGAGGCTACGCCCACCCCCACCCTCAGCAACAGGGTGGCTACAACGCTGATCCAGAGGCCTTCTCTGACTTCAGCTACGGCGGCCAGACTCCGGGCACCCCTGGCTACGACCAGTACGGAACCCAATACACCCCCTCGCAGATGAGCTACGGCGGTGATCCCCGTTCCTCGGGTGCCTCCACGCCCATCTACGGCGGCCAGGGCCAGTACGATCCCACCCAGTTCCAGATGTCCTCCAACTTGCCCTACCCTGCGTGGTCCGCTGACCCCCAGGCCCCCATCAAGGTGGAGCACATTGAGGATATCTTCATCGACTTGACCAACAAGTTCGGTTTCCAGAGAGAGTCCATGAGAAACATGTTTGATTACTTCATGACCCTCTTGGACTCCAGAGCCTCGCGTATGTCGCCCGCCCAGGCCCTTTTGAGTTTGCACGCCGACTACATCGGTGGTGACAACGCCAACTACAAGAAGTGGTACTTCGCTTCTCAGCAGGACTTGGACGACTCGCTCGGTTTCGCCAACATGAACTTGGGCAAGATCGGTAGAAAGGCCAGAAAGGCCAAGAAGAAGTCCAAGAAGGCCAGAGCCGCTGCCGAGGAACTCGGTCAGGACGTCGATGCCTTGGCTACCGAATTAGAGGGCGACTACTCCCTTGAAGCTGCTGAAATTAGATGGAAGGCCAAGATGAACACTCTCACTCCAGAGGAAAGAGTCAGAGACATCTCTCTTTACCTCTTGTTGTGGGGTGAGGCCAACCAGGTCAGATTCACCCCCGAGTGTTTGTGTTACATCTATAAGACTGCTTTCGACTACTTGTTGTCTCCTCAATGTCAACAAAGACAAGAGCCAGTCCCAGAAGGTGACTACTTGAACCGTGTCATTACTCCTCTTTACAGATTCTTGAGATCCCAAGTCTACGAGATTTACGACGGTAGATTTGTCAAGCGTGAAAAGGACCACAACAAGATCATTGGTTACGATGATGTCAACCAGTTGTTCTGGTACCCAGAAGGTATCTCCAGAATCATCTTCAGTGACGGTACTAGATTGGTCGAAATTCCTCAAGAGGAACGTTTCCTTAGATTAGGTGAAGTCGAATGGCAAAATGTCTTCTTCAAGACTTACAAGGAAATCAGAACTTGGTTGCATTTTGTCACCAATTTCAACAGAATTTGGATCATCCACGGAAGTATCTACTGGATGTACTGTGCTTACAACTCCCCTACTATCTATACATTACACTACCAGCAAACTGCCAACCAGCAACCAGTCGCTTCTTCTAGATGGGCTTCTGCTGCTATTGGTGGTGTTATTGCTGCTTTCATTCAGATTCTTGCCACTCTCTTCGAATGGATGTTCGTCCCAAGAGAATGGGCCGGTGCTCAACACTTGACTCGTCGTTTGTTATTCTTGATTGGTGTTTTCTTGTTGAACTTGGCTCCTGTTGTCTACACGTTCTACTGGGCTGGATTGGCTGCCCACTCTAAGTCTGCTTATGCCCTTTCTATCGTTGGATTCTTCATTGCTGTTGCAACAATTGTCTTCTTCTCTGTTATGCCATTGGGCGGTTTGTTCACCTCCTATTTGAACAGCAGATCCAGAAAGTACTTGGCCCAACAAACCTTCACTGCAAACTTTATCAAGTTGAAGGGTTTGGACATGTGGTTATCTTACTTGATGTGGTGTGTCATTTTCTTGGCTAAGATGACTGAATCTTATTTCTTCTTGATTCTTTCCATCAGAGATCCTATTAGAATTTTGTCCACTACCACCATGAGATGTACCGGTGAAGTTTGGTTCGGAGACATTGTTTGTCGTAACCAAGCTAAAGTTGTCTTGGGTTTGATGTACACCGTCGACTTGTTGTTGTTCTTCTTGGATACTTACATGTGGTACATTATCTGTAACTGTATCTTCTCGATTGGTCGTTCCTTCTACTTGGGTATTTCCATCTTGACTCCATGGAGAAACATCTTTACCAGATTGCCAAAGAGAATTTACTCTAAGATTTTGGCCACCACTGAGATGGAAATCAAGTACAAGCCAAAGGTCTTGATCTCTCAAATTTGGAATGCTATTGTCATTTCCATGTACAGAGAACACTTGTTAGCCATTGACCACGTTCAAAAGTTGTTGTACCACCAAGTTCCTTCTGAAATTGAAGGTAAGAGAACTTTGAGAGCTCCAACTTTCTTCGTTTCTCAAGATGACAACAACTTTGAGACTGAGTTCTTCCCAAGAAACTCTGAAGCCGAAAGAAGAATCTCTTTCTTTGCTCAATCCTTGGCTACTCCAATCTTAGAGCCTTTGCCAGTTGACAACATGCCAACCTTCACTGTTTTCACTCCTCACTACTCCGAAAAGATTTTGTTATCTTTGAGAGAAATTATTAGAGAAGACAACCAGTTTACCAGAGTTACTTTGTTGGAATACTTGAAGCAATTGCACCCAGTCGAATGGGAATGTTTCGTCAAGGACACCAAGATTTTGGCTGAGGAAACTGCTGCTTACGAAGAAGGTGAGGACCCTGAAAAGTTGTCTGAAGATGCCTTGAAGTCGAAGATCGATGACTTGCCATTCTACTGTATTGGTTTCAAGTCTGCTGCCCCTGAATACACCTTGAGAACTAGAATTTGGGCCTCCTTGAGAGCTCAAACTTTGTACAGAACTGTTTCTGGTTTCATGAACTATGCCAGAGCTATCAAGTTGTTGTACAGAGTCGAGAATCCTGAATTGGTTCAATACTTCGGTGGTGACCCTGAAGGTTTGGAAATGGCTTTGGAAAAGATGGCCAGAAGAAAGTTCAGATTCTTGGTTTCTATGCAGAGATTGTCAAAGTTCAGAGATGATGAAATGGAAAATGCTGAGTTCTTGTTGCGTGCTTACCCTGACTTACAAATTGCTTACTTAGACGAGGAACCAGCTTTAAGCGAGGAAGAAGAACCAAGAGTCTATTCGGCTTTGATTGATGGTCATTGTGAGGTTTTAGAGAATGGTAGACGTCGTCCTAAGTTTAGAGTTCAATTGTCTGGTAATCCAATTTTGGGTGATGGTAAGTCCGATAACCAGAATCATGCTATTATTTTCCACAGAGGTGAATACATTCAATTGATCGATGCTAATCAAGACAACTATTTGGAAGAATGTTTGAAGATTAGATCTGTTTTGGCTGAATTCGAAGAATTGAATGTTGAACACGTTAACCCATATGCTCCTAACTTGAAGTCCCACGAGTTCGCTGAAAAGAAGTACCCTGTTGCTATCTTGGGTGCCAGAGAATACATTTTCTCTGAGAACTCCGGTGTTTTAGGTGACGTTGCTGCTGGTAAGGAACAGACTTTCGGTACCTTGTTCGCAAGAACCTTGGCCCAAATTGGTGGTAAGTTGCATTATGGTCACCCTGATTTCTTGAACGCTACATTTATGTTAACTAGAGGTGGTGTTTCCAAGGCTCAAAAGGGTTTGCACTTGAACGAAGATATTTACGCTGGTATGACTGCGATGTTGAGAGGTGGTAAGATCAAGCACTGTGAATACTACCAGTGTGGTAAGGGTAGAGATTTAGGTTTCGGCTCCATTTTGAATTTCACCACCAAGATTGGTGCTGGTATGGGTGAACAAATGTTGTCCAGAGAATACTATTACTTGTCTACTCAATTGCCAATTGATCGTTTCTTGTCCTTCTACTATGGTCACCCCGGTTTCCACATTAATAATATCTTCATTCAATTGTCCTTGCAAGTTTTCATCTTGGTCTTGGCTAACTTGAACTCCTTGGCTCACGAATCTATCATGTGTTCTTACAACAAGAATATTCCAATCACTGATGTTTTGTATCCATTTGGCTGTTACAACTTCGCTCCAGCTGTTGATTGGGTTAGACGTTACACATTGTCCATCTTTATCGTTTTCTTCATTTCTTTCATCCCATTGATTGTTCAAGAATTGATCGAAAGAGGTATCTGGAAGGCCTTCCAAAGATTTGCTCGTCACTTCATGTCGTTGTCTCCTATGTTTGAAGTCTTCGTTGCTCAAATCTACTCTTCGTCTATCTTCACTGATTTGACTGTTGGTGGTGCCAGATATATTTCTACTGGTAGAAGTTTCGCTACTACTAGAAATCAATTCACTCTTTTGTACACTCGTTTTGCTGAATCCTCGATTTATATGGGTGCTAGATTGATGTTGATCTTGTTATTCGGAACTGTCTCTCATTGGCAACCTGCTTTGTTATGGTTCTGGGCTTCCTTGTCTTCGTTGATCATCTCTCCATTCCTTTTCAACCCACATCAGTTCGCTTGGGAAGACTTCTTCATTGACTACCGTGACTTCATCAGATGGTTATCTAGAGGTAACACCAAGTGGCACAGAAACTCTTGGATTGGTTACGTCAGACTTTCCAGATCTCGTATCACTGGTTTTAAGAGAAAGTTGATCGACGATGAATCCGAGAAGGCTTCGGGAGATGCTACCAGAGCTCACAGATCTAACGTTTTGTTCGCTGACTTCGTCCCTACCCTTATCTACACTGCCGGTCTTTACGTTGCATTCACTTTCATTAACTCTCAAACTGGTGTCACTGAATACTCGTACGAAGTTAACGGAAGCACTGAAGTTATCAAGATTAACTCCACTTTAAGAGTTGTTGTTTGTGCTTTGGGTCCTGTTGTCATTGATATTGGTGTTCTTGCTGGATGTCTTGGTATGGCTTGTTGTGCTGGTCCAATGTTGGGATTGTGTTGTAAGAAGACTGGTGCCGTTATTGCCGGTGTTGCTCATGGTATCGCAGTCATTGTCCACATCGCTTTCTTCATCATCATGTGGGTCATGGAAGGTTTCGTCTTTGCTAGAATGATCTTGGGTATTGCTACCATGATTTACATCCAAAGATTGTTGTTCAAGTTCTTGACCTTGGCCTTCTTGACCAGAGAATTCAAGCACGACAAGTCTAACACTGCCTTCTGGACTGGTAAGTGGTACGGAACTGGTATGGGATGGATGGCCTTCACTCAACCATCTCGTGAATTCTGTGCTAAGATCATTGAGATGTCCGAGTTTGCCGGTGACTTCATCTTGGCACACATCATCTTGTTCGTTCAATTGCCAATCTTGTTCATTCCTTTGATCGACAGATGGCACTCCACCATGTTGTTCTGGTTGAAGCCTTCCAGATTGATCAGACCTCCAATCTACTCCTTGAAGCAAGCCAGATTGAGAAAGAGAATGGTGAGAAAGTACGCCACTCTCTACTTCAGTATCTTGGTGTTGTTCGTGGTGCTCATTGCTGCCCCTGCTGTTGCTGGCTCGCATGTTCCAAAGACCATCTTTGCCAACTTGTCCGGCTTCATGCAAGGCTTGTTCCAGCCCAGACACGCCAACAACAACGACACTGGAGACCACAGGCCAAAGGGCTACACCTGGTCTTATGCCACCGACAAGACAATCCATACAAAAGCTTACACCACCAAGGCCTTCTAACGGCGCCCCACATTTTAAATTGTTCTATTTCATTGTTTTTGTACATTTAACATACTATTTTGATACTCAATGTAGCGCCAAGATTGAATTACAGATTAACTATTATTAAGAGCATTAATTGACTAGTATTGATACAGAATTCACAGACTGATCAGTATTACGAGCGTTGCCAGCATTATCAAGATTAATCTAACTAGATGAATAGAAACAGTATTAACAGTATTGACAGTATTGACAGTATAACAGTATTAACAGTATTACGAGCGTTGCCAGATTATCAAGATTAGGTACCTATCTAACTAGATGAACAGTGTTAACAGCATAACTGTATTAACTGTATAACAGTATTGACAGTATTAATTGTATTAACAGTATAACAGAATTCACAGATTGGCCAGTATTACGAGCGTTGCCAGCATTATCAAGATTAAGTAACTATCTAACTAGATTAACTAGATGAACAGTATAACCGTATTAACAGTATTAACAGAATTAACAGTATTAACAGAATTAACAGTATGGACAGTATGAACAGTATTAACAGTATAACAGTATTAACAGTATAACCGTATTAACAGAATTAACTGTATTAACTGTATAACAGTATCAACAGAATTAACTGTATAACAGTATCAACAGAATTAACTGTATAACAGTATCAACAGAATTAACTGTATAACAGTATTAACAGAATTAACAGTATGGACAGTATGAACAGTATTAACAGTATCAACTGTATTAACTGTATTAACTGTATTAACTGTATTAACTGTATTAACTGTATTAACTGTATTAACTGTATTAACAGTATTAACACACACTATTAACACACAGTATTACCATTAACTGCATTGACTATACTAACCAGATCCATTAGCATTAATAGTACTATCCGCACTACTAGATAACATCTTAACCAGAATTACGTATTAACTACATTAACTAATTTAACGCGTTCGAATTAACTAAACGAACCAGAATTACTAGAGAAACCAGAATTACTAGAGAAACCAGAATTACTAGATCATCCACATTGACACCATTACCAGCACTAACAGCCTATTATGCAGATCTTTCACCCATACTGCAGATCTACACTGCTACTTCCACCTCTTCCTTCACACCTGACGCGTGTCACCTGACTCTCCCTACCAATAAAACACCTTTACATTACACCCTCTTCACGCCATGATGCAGAAGTCCCTCCCCAAGTCCACCAAGGTCCTTCTTGGCGCCCTATTCACCTTCTCACTGCTCATCTTCTTGCTCAAGATGAACATGTACCGCCAGCTTGCCGAAAACAGCCCCCAATTCCACGACATCCTTGTGCCCTTCATTCAGTTGATACCAAGATACACGCTCTACCATCCCTGGGAGGTGGTGACGGCGATCTTTGCCGAAACCACCATCTACTCGTTCGTGTTGTCGGCCGTGGTGTTGTTCACCGCCACCAAGTACGTGGAGCGCTTCTGGGGCTACAAGGAGGTGATCAAGTTCGTGTTGATCATCGGGTCCGTCACCAACTTGTGGACGGTGTTGGTGACCATTGTGTCCAACATCTTCCTTGAGGACGTGGCGGGCATGGACAAGCCGTTGGGAGGCGGCCTCTCCTACTACTTCGGGTTCCTCGTGGTGTTGAAGCAGTTGATTCCCGAGCACAACATCTTGTTGTTCCAGGGCGTGATCAACTTCCGCGTCAAGCAGTTTCCCTTCATCTTGATGGTGGTGGTGGTGGCGGCCTCGGCGCTCATGGGCTCGCTCTACCCCGTGGTGCCCTCGGTGGGCAGCTTTGTCTCGTCGTTCGTGTACTTGCGCTTCTTCCAGACGTTTTCCACCGACCCGCTTTTGCCCATCACCACGGTCGATGGTCTGGACGACAGCGCCGGCGCCAGCGGCGCCGGCGGCATCATGGTGGGCGACGCGTCCGACGCCTTCCAGTTGGTGGAGTTCTTCCCCGGGTTTGCCAAGCCGTTCTTGGGGCCCGTGTTTGACCAGGTCTACGAGATGTGCGTGGCCTTGGGCCTCTTCACCGCGTTCAACGACGAGTCCATTGAACAAAGTAACTTGAGACTGCGCAAGAGACAGGAACAGACCAGCCAGGCCCTGCGGAGCGTGGCCAACTCGGTGGCCGAAAGAAGAAGACAGGTGGCATTGCAGGTGATCGAGGAGCGCATCAGCAAGGACAACAAAAGCTAGGCAATTGTTTGCGGTAGGTAGAACCGGCTCATGTGGAGTGGATGGGCTGCGGGCCCGAGGGCCGATCAGCTCATTAGTGGGATCACAGTAGCCCACACACTATGTAATAATGTACTGTACCGGAAGAGTGTAGAAGAGAAGAAATGAGATAAGGGAGAAGATTGTGGTAAAAAGGCTACGAATTGTGACGGTTAGAATTGCGACTGTTAGAATCCACTGTTAGAATCCACTGTTAGAATCCACTGTTAGAATTGTCCACTGTTGATAAGATCAATGGTTTCAATTAGGATAATTAATGTGTCCTGTAAATTGTGTCAATCATAGGAGACCACATGAAATAATGTGAGTAAATAATACCACATTCTTATTGCCACAAACAGCGAATACTAGCGTATATAGTGCTCTGATTATAGTGGCCAGTGCCGTTCATGCCAGTAATGTAAAGTTAGTCATGATATTAGGTGTCAATGCTATTAGTATGCTGTGTAAGAGTTCCATGCCATTAATGTCAGTCATGTATTAGGTGTCAATGCTTGTATGGCGTGTTAATTTGTCTCCATAACGCTCTCATGCTAATGCTGGAGATCTAATGCTATAGTATGGCACATGCTGCACTCAGAGGCTGAACATAATGACAGATCACTCAATATTGTAGCAGGAAGAAGTCTGAACGTGAAACAGGACCTTAAGAGAGATCTGACATTTCAGAACAAGTATGAATACTAGGATTGAATTAATTGAAACTGTAGATAGCGACAGCTGTACTAATGACTTCATGAATTTGCCATGAATGGAACTTCCACGAATTATAGTTGTATTTATGTAAAACTAGACACTTCAATAGATTTCTCTACATCTATTCAATCTCTCTACTATCTATTTTCTCTTCTATCTATTTTCTCTACTTCTCTCTAATCTATTTTCTCTTCTATCCATTTTCTCTACCCATTCTATCTCATATATCCATTTTCTCTACTTCTCTCTTTTATCTATTTTCTCACTTCTCTCTATCTATTCTCTTTCTCTACGTAATTTCATCACTCATTGGTCTGACGCGACAGTACCATACCACCAAAAGTCACCTTCCAGACCACTTTTCGTAGTTCTGAAAACGGCATTCGCTTCCCACCACGCATTAGACCCCAAATCCCAAGTTTCACGCGTTTAATCGATAGAACATGCCCCCAAATCTATTCTCTATTATTCTCACTGAAAATAGACACACTTCATGTTCTCACTGAAAAATAGACACACTTCATATTCTCACTAAAATCAATATTCATTCTCACTAAAATCAATAAATCATTCTCACTACACTTCATCTCCATGTTCTCGTCAGGCACAGGCAACACGCTCAAGCCGCGGTACGGCAAGCCCAAAGGCTTCCTCCCTCTACCCGCCACCTTCAACCGCATCCAGCACAAACAGAACCTCAGCTACTTGATCGTGGTGTCCATCTTGGTGTGGTACTTCCTCAACCCTGTCAGCATAGCATCGTCGTTGCTCAAGAACAAGACGGTGCCGCAGTATCCCGACGGCCATCCGTTGACCAGTCCCCATGTGATTGGAACCGACTCCCGCTACATCTACCCCCGTGTCGAGGACACCGAGCTCTTGCAAGAGTTGACGGTGCACAAGTTGGTCAAGGAGACCAAGGTGCGTGACGCCAACTTCCCCGAGATCGAGAAGAACTTGATCCGGTCGTTCAACTACTTCGACGACCCGGACCCCGTGCTCCAGAAGGAGAAGGAGGACGAGGAGAACCGGCGGTCCGAGTTGTCCAAGGCCAGGAACTACTTCAAGAACCAGGACAAGGTGGTGTACCGGCCCAAGAACAAAAACAGCTATCCCGACGTGATCATCGTGACGGCGGTGGACTTCACGCGCTACTCGCGCATTGCCTTGACCAACATCGTCCAGAACAGAGTGGACTACGCCCACAAGCACGACTACGGCGTGTACGTGCGCTGGCACCAGGAGTTCTTGCCGGCGTTGAACTCGCTCAGCTACTTGGAGTCCAAGGACAAGGCCAAGTGGGTGCGGTTGTTCTGCTTGCGGGCGGCCATGTTCGCCTTTCCCGGGGCCAAGTGGTTCTGGTACTTGGACCAGGACGGCATGGTGTTGAACCTCGACACCAACATCCAGGAGTACATGTTGACCGGCGAGGCGCTCGACCCCATCATGCAGCGCGAGCAGGCCATCATCCCGCCCGACGGGGCCATCCGGACCTACAAGAACACCAAGGCCGACAGCATCAAATTAATTCTCACGCAATCGGAGTCCAAGGTCGAGACCCACTCGTTTCTCGTCAGAAACGACCACGTCGGCAAGTCCATCATGGAGTTCTGGTGCGACAACCTCTACTTGACGTACCCCAACTTCCCCTACGGCCCCGACTCGGCCATTGCCCACATCTTGCAGTGGCATCCGTTCATCTTGAGCAAGACGGCCATCGTGCCTCCCAAGACCATTTCCAGCCAGCACGTGGGGCTTGCCAAGCTCGACAAGCCCGAGGTGTACAACTACAAGAAGGGCGACTTCGTGGTGCAATGGAGCGACTGTACCGTCAATGCCGAATGTGAGAAGATTGCCGAGACCTACGCCAAGCAGCTTGAAATGGACAAGAACAAGCAGTAGGATAGAGAATATAGTCATGAGTGAATAAATCAAGGATAGATAGATAATGGAGAGGTGAGTAGTGAGGATTAATTCTATGGGTGATGATCTAATAGATCCTATGGGAAGATGATCTAATAGATGAATAATTCTAATAAGATGATCTAATAGATGAATAATTCAATGGGGAAAGTGGTCGAATAGATGAATTAATCCTGTGGAAAGATGATCTAATAGATGAATTAATTCTATGAAGATGCTTCTAATAATTATGAACGATATACTTCGGGAGTTGAAGTGAAATCGAATAGTTGCATTAATTCTTCAAGATGCTTCCACTAGTATGGAGAATATATCGAGTAATTGAATTAATGAAGATGATTTCCAGTATTGAACTATTCTGTGTATTACTTAGAATAAGTGGATCAAATTTATTCGATTTGCTGAATAATTTCTATGGACTGTTATAGCATTATGTTATTTATTATTTATTATTATTATTTTAGCAGTCATTCCGTAGCATCATTATACATTGGCTCAATTTAAAAATCTTCTAGTGTGAGCTTCTCAAAGGCCATTTTGATCTCTTCGTCAACATCATCAAAAACTGGCTCTTTTTGCATTCGAATACCCTTGGCCCTTTCCCAGAGCCCAAACATCTCGTTCATCTTCTGAATACTCCATTCGTTGCTTATGTTCACGGTGGGAATTACCTGTCCGATGTTCAAAAACATCACGAAGTAAGCCAATTCTCTAAACGAAGAATGTTCACTGTATGGAACTGAATAAATTCGATATAGCACTTCATCTGGCTTTCCCTTCCGGTTTGTTCCTGGCTTGGACATTGGTGCCTGGGGAAGCACATCCTCTATAAAGGAATATTCGGGACTCTGTTTCAAGAGATCGTAAAGTTGGGCCAATTCCATCGCATCATGATTGGAGAGTGTTTCCAGCACGTCTCCTCTGCCTCTCCTCGGTCCAAAGGTCCAGCCAGTGGGCCGTAATCCAACGCAGCGTTCAAAATGTTCATAATACTTGTTGTGGTTGAAGTAATTTGCAAGTTCCCCAACTGCATTTACTATATTCATTGGAACTAGGTGTACAACGCATTCACATTCATCGGTTCCCAAAGCATTGTCAACTATCATTTCATTCAAGTATTCATCGTCATAGCTTCTGATAATGTCGAGTTTATCTGTCCGACTATTAATATTCAGGATGAAAATGGGGCATTGGAGTCTTTTCAGTATAGCAATGGCCAATCTTTCTTTGCCAATTAAATAGGTTCCGACTAGAATGAGGAACTTCTTCTTGGTCCGACTGGCTTTAGCTGTGAAGAAATCAGTGATTCTCGATTGTTTGAGAATACCAAACCATTTCGAAAACAAGGATTCCTCTGTCATGCTTCCGCTTATCAATTCAAAGAAAAGCTCGGACAATGCAGAACACACCAATTCCTGCTTGGGAAAATTATAGTTTGGTGACATATACGTAGTATCAAGGTATACCTTGTCTATCAATTTGGTACCAGAAGAAAGGGAATTCGTACTGAAGGGTAATAGGCTGGGATGCGTAAGGATCTCCTTATTAACTCTGAAATCACCACAATGGAGTGACGTTCTGGTGCTTCCGTCACGTCCAAAGGATTCAAGAAGAAAGATAGCTGATCCAGGACAATGATTAGCGGTAATTGGAGTGACGTACAAACCGGGAGTCGTTTCCTTTGATTCTGTGGCTCCAATTATATCCATGCCATCAGCTTCAACATCAAATCTTCTAATACAATATCTTGTGTCTAAATCCAACGCTTGAATAAATCTTGGGTCAACACTGAATCGCAAGGTGAGCAATCTAGCTGTGATGTGTGTGCAATAAATGATTTTTTTGTATTTGGAGTCATTTAAGAAGTCGTCATCCTCCTTGAAAACTCTTTCGTAACACCATTTTTTGGAAATTCCACCATAATGATCGGAGTGGAAATGTGTGAGTATATATTGGCTAATTGACTCATGTGGAGAATAGCAGAATGCGTCAACTGCAATACTGTAATTGGTTTTAGAATCAATGGGAAAATTCAAGACCTTGACAGTAGGAATTGGCTTTTTTGCTTTCGAAGCAGTCAATGCAGTTGGCGGCTTGATAATCTTCTCTTTGGGCTTCTCGGATTTCACAATTGACATATTCATGTACCTTGCCTTCTCCTTATCTATTGGCTGTGTTGTTTTCTTCTCCGGTTTCACTGGAGATTTGGGAAACTTTCGTTTCTTCTCATTCGGTTGTGGTGTAGTCAAACATATTTCCACGTGCTGGTTTCTTAATTCAATTGGTAGGGAGTTGATATTCCTGTTACAAATTGGACAGAAAACATCTTCAGAAATCTCAAATGCAACAGAATCTATTATACTGGGAGATGGGACTTCCATAATCAGCGATTCCTCGAGCATATTTCGCTTTTCTTGTTTGGTCGTAATCACGCATTCTATTTCGCTTTTTATAGATGTTTGCGTTAAAATCGTGGATTCTGGGTTGAAGAGGCATAATTCTTGTGTGTTAAATAGTATTTGTGACCTTTCAGGTGTCTCTTTTGCTGAAGAACTCTCGATTTTCACCACCTTTTCAGGATAGACTTTATCATCAAGTAAACTCGATTCAGTTGAAATTTCAGTAGTTTTTGTATCGAGTTCCATTGTTTTGGCTTTCTGCTCAGGAGCTTGCATCTGCAAGCACTCTGGAATGCTCCTTTCCATGGGCTCAGCCTTTAAATTCGCTGTAGCCCTGTCTACCTCAATTATATCGATTGCATCATCTGTTAGGTCGATAACTTCGCTGATTTGAATGGATCTGGAGAGTTTCTCGGGTGTTTTATCCAGACGAGAACGTGTGAAGTCCAAGATGGACCTCTGTCGCTTTCCAACCTGTGTTTGACGCGTCATCTTGCTCCTATCACACGTAGTGGCAATTGATCAAAGGGCACATATCTAGACCAATGTGGAGGCTATAATTGAGCTTTAAACTTTGTTGACACAGTAAAAGGCAATCGACTCTCTTGGGTATATCTTTAGTTGATTAGAAGTCGTTTGTGTGGACCAAATCGACTAGATGGATGCAAATGAGATGTAAGTGAAATTAAACTTAATTTTGGGGCAATGCGACTTACTATAATTTGACAATATATAAGAGATCTTGATATTTCATTTGAGTCGATAAACCCACCACAACCAAGGCATTATCTGCAATTGACGAACCTTACAGATACTTGTTGTACCAAGGAAACTGGACGACATAGAAAACTACGACATTCTCGAACAGAACCACAAGAAATTGCCTACTACGACTCATCTGAACTGCCATATCATCGCACTCCATCTCCATCATATCTCTACACTGGTTTCATGGGACTCCTTAGCATCATACGAAAGCAGAAGATCAAGGATGCAGAGATCCGGGTCCTCACTTTGGGCTTGGACAACTCCGGCAAGACCACAATTGTCACCAAGATGTTAGGAGAGGACACCAAACGGATCTCACCCACCATGGGGTTTCAGATCAACACTTTGAGCCACCATGGCTACACCCTCAATATCTGGGACATTGGGGGACAAACCACGCTCCGTGGGTTCTGGGGTAACTACTTTGACAAGACCAACGTAGTGGTATGGGTTGTGGATTGCATGAGTGTGGAACGTCTCCAAGAGTCGTATACGGAGCTACGGGAGAAGGTGATATTGGAAGACCGTCTCGTGGGAGTGTATTTGGTGGTCCTTATCAATAAGGTCGATTTGTGGAGAGGCGACATTGCCGACTTGAAGTCCGAGGTAGTAGAGGTGTTGGATCTTGAGAATATGTTGGAACCTGACAAATGGACGGTGGAGGCCGTCAGTGGCATAACGGGACAAGGATTGGATAGCATTCTTGAGTGGATAGTGGGCCGGGACTACTAGGGAGATTAGTTGCATCTCATTACTTTAAACTGCATGTGTAAGAGGTTAAGTAGATATTAAGTACACTCCTAATATTCAGACTATGCAAAATGTTCAAAGGACACATATGAAGAATACATTAGAGAACGCTATAGGACAGAAAGGACTCTTGTTAGTGAAGCTGAATTTTTTCAAAAAGACAATAAATGTTAAAATATCAAAAACTAGGTTTACCTCTAAATGGAGAATATATTAGAGAAACCCTAGGATGATAGTGGATGATTATTAGTTAAGCTATGGAATATATACATAGAATAAAAAATTAAAGGAACGTTATAGGAGAGATGAACAACTATTGGTGAAGCTAATGAATATATATATGGAATAATATATTAAAGGAACGTTATAGGAGAGAATGAACAATTATTAGTGAAGCTATTGAATATATATATGGAATAATATATTAAAGGAACGTTATAGGAGAGAATGAACAATTATTAGTGAAGCTATTGAATATATATATGGAATAATAAACTAAAGGAAGGTTAGAGGAGAGAATGAATTATTAGTGAATTAATTGAATATTCCAGAGACATATGTGGATTAAAGGAACGCTATAATATGAAATAGATTATTATTATTATTATTAATAAGGGGAATTTATGGAGATACTACCTGAGAGACTTACATACCGCCTACTGCTTATATAAATTATTGTAGGCTAGGTGGCAATTTATGACAATGCCAGAATCAATACGTATTGTTAATTTAGTGCTTTTGCAGGTCAATGGACCATTCACGGGAATATGCAATGAGGAAGAAGCCCGACGTGAGGTTGGTTAAAATGCCTACCAAGATTGCAGGCACAAGGAGAAGGTGGACAAACAGTAGAGTAAGAAATACCCCTATCACCACTCTCGAGGCAAAATGAATGGAGCCTAATTGACTATACATTCTACTAACTAATTTAGTAATTCAGCACAGTAGAATATTATTAGCACTAGTAACTCGATTAAATACACTAAAGAATTCGACTAACCTATTACCAGTTTACTACTAATTGCAATCATACATGTCAACACTAGCAATTCGACTAATTGCAATCATACATGTCAACACTAGTAATTCGACTAACAGCAGTCAAACTACTTCTCTATTCACGATTGACAAGTAGAACACACCACTTTTCCTTTATTCTTCCGTCTATCTCACTCACTTTCTCGTGTAGTATTTCTTCCACCTCGATATGTATAGCTGCAATTACTTGAAACGTGAGAACAGCCTCTTTCTTTGCTGAATTAACCAGGAAACAGTTCCACTTACAGGTTCGAATCAAGAGACTTGCAGGTTCGAACCAAGACACTGTTCCACTTACAGTATCGAACCAGGAGACAGCTCGTACTTACAGAATCGAACCAGGATTACTTGTTATGCAGCCACTTATCAATGGTGCAACATTGCAAACAGTGCAACTCTAACCCATATTTGCAGTTGAACTGGGGATATGGGGCAATGGGCAGTCTGGGCAGGCACCAGGAACAGCAATGCAGCACCTCAGCTCGTGCTAGTCGCTCTACAGGTGAAATGGTGGTGGAGCTGACGCCACTGGTGCTAAAGCTGCTCGTGACGCTGAACACGCTGAACACGCTGAACAGACCACCAGGGGACCTAATGGGGGTCTGGAATCCGTGCTGTACCGCTGGAGAATGACGACAACATCAACAGAGGACCAGGCGCAAGGTCGAGGCGTCTGTTTATCAGGGCCCCAGATCTCCTACCAGTCGACCTAAATTGAGAACGACCCCACAAACGGTTCAGAATCTGCTTGCAGTCGCCTTCAATTTGCAGATAACGACTCCTGCGAGCAGCAGGCACGGTGAGGGCCCACAGGAAGCCAGCAAGGGCCGCCGATCTGGAAGCCAGAAAGAAGGTCTGGAATCCACCCCGGCCAAGCAGCAGGCTTGACTGTGTTGATGCTCGTGCGCCACTGTGGCTGGCATTTCATCGCCAGCCAACATGGTCAGATTCAGCACGATGGGTCACGTCGTCCCACCTGCCCCGCCTACGGACGTGACCCCCACCATGGATCCACCCATGGATCCATCCACGGACCCTCCACACCGGAACATGCTTCCATTGCCAGTGCGTCTCCATCGTCTCCATCGTCTCCATCGTCCGCTTAGATCACGGTGTATCTTTGTCTATTGTTCTCGGGAGGGTCCCTCGCCTTGGCCCCCGGCTTACATTCCCCAGACGGGCAGGCGGCACATTCTCAGACACTACGTGGAGTCGGGGCTGGTTCCAAACCCAAGCCAGGCGACGCTCGCTAAATGCGCCACCTGGCCAAGCCAGAAGCCAGACCAGGTGCACAAAGCGGACTTCCATAATCTCCAAGAAGACTGTCATTGGTGGAAGACCTAGCTTCAGAGATAACCTCAGATCACCCATTCATTTCTACACAATCAATTCACACTGCATCACACAGTCAACATCCACAATCCGTGATCCGTACCGTCATCTCATCCCTGATCCCACACTAAAGCGGCATCTCCAATCGGCCTCCTTACAGAATAAGCGCACAGGCGCGCCACTATCGAAACAAATACGACACACAATACCCGTCATAATTCCTCCAGATGCAACACGCTTTTTGCAAATGACGCGCTGGATGATTTATTCCTCATTGGGATAAATCCCTTGCGCGGGCAGTTAGTGTTTTTATATGGAGAGATGGAGCTGGATTGTCGTGACGCTAGCAAACATCTACAGAAGTGCACAAGGTCACCGCCAACGGGTTCCACTCTTCATCTACAGACAACATCCAAGACGTCAAGAAACTAGGATCTCACAATTCCAGCAGTTGCAGTACCTCAATTTCCTATCTCATCCATCGTCCTATCTACAGGCATCGTCTTACCCCAACTTAGCCAGACTAGTGCATTGTCTTCTTGTGCGCTGTCTAAACTAAGTGCTCGTATTAATACCCAACAACCGACAGTCTCAACACAGACTATTTGACAGTCTCAACACAGACTCTTTGACAGTCTCAACACAGACTATTTGACAGTCTCAACCAGTATCTGGTCTATCGAACCAAACCCTCAATATGACTGCTGATTCCACCCTCCTGCCGGAGCTGGCATTGCAGCAGCTCCTCCTCAGCGAAAACGCCGAGAACAACAACTTGATCGACATCATGGGCAACGTCAAGCCCTCGCGGTCCGGCGGCAGCTCGTTGACCTCGCTCATCCGCGGACTCTTCACCAAAAACACCAAGCTTCTCGGGTTGTTGAACAACACCCTCACCGAGTTCGCCTCCTACGAGGACGCTAACGGCATGGACCTCCTCAAGGGCTTCGTCAACGAGTTCCTCATCTGGTTGAACCAGGACGGCATTGTGCTATTCGAAAAGTACTCCAAGCAGCTCTCCGACCTCTGCAAGTCGTCGCTCAATACTGAGGACGCTACCACCTCGCTCAAGTCCGACCAGTTCGCCAAACCCATCACAAACTTGAACAACTACGTCCAGTTCATCGACAATGCCTCCCACATCTTGCGCAACCCCTTCATCATCGAGCAGCTCAGCAACGCCAAGGAATCGTTACTGAACATCATCTCCACATACAACACCAACTCCAACATCAACCGCTTCAACAGCATCAGCTTCAACAATATCAAGGCTCTTGGAAACATTTCGCCAGTTTCCAAGATCAACCGCACCAATGAGCGGGTCTCAGGTTACTTCAAAATAAGCCAGATCGTCACCAGATCGGGCTACGAGCCGCTCTTCATGGTGGACTCCAAGTCAAACCCAGTCCAGATCGAGTTGATATTATTGAACTTGACCAACGACCAAATCGAAGGTACCTACAATTCCTTGGCAATCGTCGAGGTGTGTCCTGACACAGCTGAGGCCGCGAGATCCTTGATGTTTCCTCCATTCCGTGTCAATGAACTCTCTGTGAATTTCGAGAACTCCTCCATCATACTCAAGACAATCAGCTTTTCCCGTACCACTGCTCCAGAGGCTAAAATCACCGTGGAGGCTCCAAACCATGCATTCTTAGCACAATGGTACAAGAAGCTCTTGGTAATATTCCCACTGGAATTGAACAACACTCCAGTTTCCGAGACTTTCTTAATTAAACCAGTTGCTAGTCCCCCAGTGATGTCCGGATTGGGAATTAACGTACTTTCAGATGAGGAACATAGAAGAGCCCTTAATTACGACGACGGCAGCTTCGTGGAAACTCCATTGAACAGCGACAAATCGAATAATTTCAAAGAATTGATAAGGTCACCCTCGTTAAATTCCTCATCTCCATTATCTCAATTACAGCAACAATTCCAGCAACAACCAAATAAGAGAATTAACAATGATCCAATTGATGAAATTGCCCCACCACCTTCCTTCAAAGCTAACTCGAGAAAGAATTCGGGTACTTCCGAACTTTCCAATGAATCGGCTGAGTCCATCAAGTCTCAATACGATAGATCGTTACATATTATCAACAAGACGATGACCAATAATTCTGCTGGTTCTAATCGGAGTGTGGCTGAACTGCACATCAAACTTGTTGCAAGAGATGTTGTGATGCCACCGCCAAACATAGATTTAAGACCTCGCTCTTCCACAGGTGAAATAGGTTATGTTGATGAAATTCCATTGCCAACTAGCGATGAAGAAAAGCGTGCGGGCGCTTCTGATTCTGATCCTTGGACTTCCAAGCCTAAGAGTACACTTTATCAATTATCCAGTGGCTCGGCACTTGATTTATCAAACTTTGGTAAAAACCACAACCCATCTTTCAGTATACCAAAGGGATTGTCGGATTTAACTCAAAAGACAGAGGAACCAGTGAAGGCTGATAAACCTAAAAGAAAATCCTTCTTCAATATATTCAAGAAATCGACCAAGGCACCTCCAAAACTTGGAAATGGATCTCCTCGTTTACCACAATCACCAATGCTGGTTGAATTGAACGATGATGAGGGTGTTTTTCAAGAAGATAATACAAATACATCTTTCGGAAACCGCATTGCTTCGGGATTGTCAATTCGGGCTCCACCTCAACAAGCACAACCACCTAAGTTAGATAGTCCAGCTGACATCGAAAGAGAATCCAAATCGTTGAAACCGGGCAAACTTAACCTCAATTTGAATCAGAAGAAGTCGGTCCAGGAATCGAAGGCATCGGCTAGGTCAGCAGACATTCCTGAGAAGGGCTCAAATCTTCCCACTCCGTTTGCTTTACCTTCTTCTACTTCAACTTATTTCTTCAAGCAGCCAGGTCAACTGACTTCAGAGCATGACTTTTCGGCAGCTGGAAAAGAAGAACTGTTGATTATTCCGCAGAAATTGAAAAATGTGATTAATGATGTTCAAACTATTGACTTCTACATCAGTGAAACTTCACCAAAGGCTATGAAGATTTCAAAATGGAAGCAAAAGTATGGCAAGTGGGAGATGTTGACCGTGAATGAGAACTTATTTGTAAAGATAGTCGTGAATTATGAACTCGACAAGGCTTGGTTCATTGTTTTCAAGGAAGAATTTGATGAAGAATATCAAGAAGACGTTGATGTTCCTATCTTGTTACTTGACATTGATGAAGACAACACTTCAGTCAGACAATCATCTGCCCTCGATTTACAGTTGCAGTCCATCAATTCTATTACTGAAGAAAAGCTGCTGATTATAATAAGATGCAGAACTGGTACATTTGTTAATTCATTACTTTCCAACATTTCCAACATCAAAGGATTGATGACTTCACAATCCAAAAATAAGTACTCTTCCTTGGTGAGCTCCAAGTACAATCCTTCTGATGACACAATCTCCTCCTCCATCATGGATGCAAGCAAGGGAAAAAAGAGTGAATCTTCCACCTTATCGAGCCTCAGTTCAATCAATGACAGTAAAACTATTACCGAGCCTACTAAGATGAAGCAAGTGAATTCGTCCTTTTCTATTAGCACTCAAGACATCACAAATGCTCTGATCAAGAAGAATCCAAATAATAAGAGGAAAGTCCTTTTGGACTCGCACACCATCAGACTTCAAAAACAGATTGGTTCGTATCAAGATATCAATATCTTGTCCTCGTGGCATATTTTGGCGATGTACTCCCTTTCGGTGGTTCAAATCACAGACATTTTTACCGACAAGAACTACTTAAATTTGGTGCTCACCACTATGAATGAGGAGACTGAAGAAGAAGAGTTCGATTGGTTGATTTGTGAGGAAGAGAAGCTTGACAGAATCGAGAGAATTGGAAAGGCCGGCTTGTTGATCAGAGTGGATCAGAACGATTATTTTATGATTGAATGTAAAGGAAAGAAGGAATTCAAGGAATTATTTGAGGTCTTCTAATTGATAACTGTGTTGTCCTGTATTATTACCTAATATCTTATAATAAAGACTGTATTACGCCCCATCTCGTAGTGTCTGTAGCACAATTATTCGGTAGTATCGGGAATTGAAGTTATCTGTACATTATAAGCTCAAGAATAATTATTCAAAGGAGCAGCCAACTTTGTTTGGTCATCAATTTACTACTACCATCATCCAATGTATATATTTATATTGCTGAAATGATGCTCTCTGTCCGCAAACAGACACTAACGGATAAAATACAGACGACATTATTCATAATAAAATGGTTCGGTTCCGGACAACTATTCGTCCTTCTTGGGTCCCCATTTGAGTCCCAAAAAGCCGTCACCTCCGGTAAGCTTAGGTACATAGCCCTTGGATTGGAACTTGGGCTCAATAATGTAGGCTCTCTTGGCCCCTGGGATGTCCAAGGCAATGTATGCAAATTCAGAGCTCCAGAAGGAGGTGTCTATCTGTTCCAAAACCACCATACCGTGCTTTCCGCTGTCGGAAACAACGTGGAATTTCATCAGCAAATGGTCCTTGCCATCTTGGCCCTTGGAGCGAACACCGTGGACGGGTCTGTTCCGCACCCAGTTGCTGGTGACGGCAGAGTCTCCGTAGGCCTTGAGTCTTTCGCCTTTCTTGAAACCCAAGAGCTGCTGGGCCAATTCGCTCTTTTCCACCAACTTGATGGCTTTGTTGAAGGTCTTGGTGTCTCCGGAAGGAAGGAACAACTCCGACAAGATCAAGTACACCACGAGAACTGCCACTCCGGCTGCTCCAAGCACCAAGGCAGAAGACAACGAAAACGTGAAAGCTCTGGAAATCCGGTTAAGAAGCACCTTTCCCTTGGCATTCTTGTCCTTCGACGATGGTGGAGGAGGTGGAGGAGGAGGTGGTGCTGATGTGGTGGTGGAATATTTGGAATATTGAGCCATGGACTGAATCGAGGCCTTGACTGGAACAACAGGATATTTGAGAGCCAACACTTGGGCTGGTCTGATGAGAGTTCTTGTGTTCATTAACATGTGACTTGGGGACTTCGAGACGCCCCATCTGGAACCCTTGAGCATGTTGCCTCCTAGCAATTTCAACCCTTGCATCGTGGAAGAAGAGTGGAGGATAGTTGAAGAAAATGGAATGGGTGCACTACTTCAAAGGCAGGTGCAAAGAGTATATGGAGAACAAGAACAAGAATTAAGGCAATGTGCTTGTGAATCAGGCAGAAAAGTGTAGTTTGGGAGGCTTTTGGTGGTCTGCGTTTTGAGGGAAAGTTCAATGCTAGCAGATTTGTCCTTGTTTTTGGTTAATTACATCATTAGGTCTTGGGTGCAATTTTTTCTGAAATTTTGGGACAAGAATAAGAAGATGAAAGCGAGAAGAAGATGGAATTGAGGATTGATAGAATTGGGATAATTGGGAGGATACAATTGACACAATTGATCGAATTGAAAGTCTTTGACATACAGTAGGGTCCTGCAATAGTTTGCTTCTTGGTCGGACATTGCAATTTTGTTGAACAACATGGTATTTGAAAAGAGAAAGTAGACCCTACAGTATTGCAGCCCTAAACAATTCCAATTTCCCATATTCATGTCTACATTACTATTAGGAATGTTAATGTGCCTAGATAATTCCAAGGCAAGGGAGGGTAGGTTTGGGATCAGTAACCCAAATGTGAGTTTTGCTAATTAATTGAATTTGTCGTTTTTTGAAACTTTTGGAGTGATGACTATTCTGGTACTCAAGAATAATTAATGTAGAACTACTTCCAAAGTTAGATAAAGAAGAAAGCATAATTCACGATCTACATCTACAAAGGGAATTATATCCCCCATTTCCTCATACTCTCAATTTGTGGGCCAATCGTTACTTTACTTGTTCTTTGTCTTTTCCCCACAATCGAAAAGAAACCCCGAACCCAATAAACTGACGCCATATTTGCATAAATAGATAAGATGGACATTCACCTAGTACAGTCTCAACAGCATTGACGGTTTCACACAGCAACAAACCCCACTACTTACGTCGTTGTCCCTCCATATTCACCTTTAAATATCAATAACCATTTTTGGTTAGTTAACGAGATTACTTACCCGTTCAACAAATCAGCTCCCGTGGCCTAATTGGTTAAGGTGTTATTTTCCGGAGATAATGATTGCGGGTTCGAGTCCCGCCGGGGGCTATCTTTTTTGGCTCTGGCCACACCTTTTTGTCCCACCTCTCTGATCACGTGATAAACACTAATTGTGGGCGGCATTAGGGCTCTAGCCCTGGTGCCGTGCACGACTCGAAAATTTTTCCCGTGCACCTCTCCCTGTAGCGAAAACACTTTGAATATTTGAAAAGATTTCTACACTCTTGATAATATAGTATAGTTAAAGATGGCCAAAATCAGTCAAGGTAATTATTGGATGAACCAAACAGACACGGGAACAGGATATGAACACACGTTGAAGCCAAATTGTCACCCACAGTCACCGGGTTGGTGGTCTCTGGCGATGAGATGAAACCGTTATGAATGGATGAAGACCCAGTGAAAAATCTTATACCGACCACAGGACGATGCATCAAAAACACCGCCAGCGAAAGAGGATTGGATTTCAAGTCGTATGACGTTTTTATTCAGTACCCACGCAATGCCAGAACCTGGAAAGTCACCGCTGTGTCGACATTGTGGATATCCATAGACCCCAGCGACTTCGTCGACATGTCCCCAAACACCCGTGTCCAACACCCCAGCACCCTTACTAACATGCAGACGTTTCTTCTTCTAGATCTAAAGCTAGAAAGGCTTACTTCAACTCCTCTTCTGCTGAGAGAAGAACCTTGTTGTCCGCCCCATTGTCCAAGGAATTGAGACAACAATACGGTATCAAGTCTTTGCCAATCAGACAAAACGACGAAGCTTTAGTTGTCAGAGGTTCCAAGAAGGGTTCCGAAGGTAAGGTCAACTCCGTCTACAGACTCAAGTTCGCCGTCCAACTCGAGAAATTGCAAAAGGAGAAGTCCAACGGTGCTTCTATCCCCATCAACATTCACCCATCTAAGGTCGTCATCACCAAGTTGCACTTGGACAAGGACAGAAAGGCTTTGATTCAAAGAAAGGGTGGTAAGCTCGAATAAATTCATAGCAAGTAGATTGTTAATATGAATGTATTTTAATGGTAGGAGAGGTGTAGAAGAGTAGAGACATTAGGTGGAGAATATTAGGAAATAGAATCTAGATGAGCCAAAACCGTGTCCAGTTGAGAATGAGGGTCATCTTATGCTGTTAAGCGAGAATGTGACTATAGTTCGACGCAGGGAAGAAGTGTCTGACATTTCACTGAAGACATGTCCACTATTGTAGCTGAGCACTGCATACAGTCATATAGTTATTCCCAAGAAATCGGATTCATTAACAACGGACCTGGTATAGTTAATTTAATTCGAAACTCGTTCACAAAATGGTGAATGTCGGACTCTACGATAAAAGTATATTTTCTAAAGGTGTTATGAATTCAGTTGAGAGAATAAAAAATGTCGGCCCTGTTTCCCTTCAATACTATTAGCAGAAATATTCTTCTTTAACTGAGTGCAAATAAATACAATTTTGCATGTAATTAATGTCGGTGCTTCTTTGTGAAATTCATTTGAAAATACTAGAAATATCTCGAATTACGGATTAGATATCGAATTGATTTGTCGTTCATTTCGTTTTACCACTATTCTCAGGGAAATTATTGAAACTTGTACGACATTATTATGGATGATTCCGAAAATTTAAGCTTGTCAAAAAGCCAAAAAAAGGAGAACTTCTCGACTTCATAAAAATCAATTTTGGACATGATTTTTAAAGATACAAGCCTAACATTATCTGTAAGATTGTATTCAATACCTGGGTATTTCGCATTATATGCTCAGGTCCGTCGAATTACATAAATGGGTAATTGGTCAATAAGCTTTTGCAGACTACGACATTTATTATATTTGCGCATGCCAATAGTCTGTAAAACGCCTAATCCGGAAACTGCGTGAATAGGGCAGACACCTGGAATAAGCTCCAACCCAAAGAGCCCTGATCTTGCCCTCTAGGGTGATAGTATGGGGTAAACCAAGACCAGGTCACGTGACATAGACCTCTTGCAGTGTCTTGCTTCTTCCGTGGAAGTCGACGTTGTACGTAGACACATGCACCTGGAGAGATCAGTAGCGTCTATTCCATCAATCCAGACCGATCTATTAGCGCGAGTGCATTCAGAATAAGGAGACGTAGTGAGGCCACATTAATGGACTGGGAAGTCCCGGAAGTTAGACAAGAAGACAAGAACCAATACAAGGAATGTAACTATAATCATAACTCTATACTATGATTCTGTAGATGTAGGGACTGGACACTGTCTAGGCACTAGATACTTCCAGACTGTATCTCTATAGTCAATGCTGCCCTAGGCTACTGGCACCGCACTAAACACCGTCTCGCTAGCTCTCACTATTTCAATGCTACCGAGACTGAGACACTCACATGTCTCGCCCCACGCGTGCACTGCCCCAGACCACACCACCACCGCCACCACCACAAGTCCTACCTTCTAATGCCACATCCACTCTCCCTACTTCCACCTTACCCATTCCTCCTCCCTAAGACGTTACCCTACTCCTTACGTCACTTCACCAGATAGTCCATATCCACTTCCTCTTCTTCTTCTACTCCCTCTTCCTTTACTACTCCCTCTCTTTCCTCCCTCTCTTTCTCCCTCTTTTCCTCACTTTTCTCCTGCCCCACACACATTTACAACCATTTACAACCACCACTTCCTATGTCTGCTGTTGAGTCTGACGACGACACCGAGCTCTTCAACGGCTTTGGGTCTGCTCCCCTTGCAACCCCTGCATCCTCGTCCCTTCGGACAACCAAAAGATGGTCCTTTCACAACAACACCAAGCCCAATCTCGTGGACCTCCCCAACGAAGCGTCTACCGCCCTGCGCCGTCTCAGCGACGTCACAGGCCAGGACAACGTCCACCGTGAGTTCGACCCCTTGGGCACCGACGTGGTCGGCGGGGCCCAGTTGTATTCCACGGAATCGGGCCGCTTGTTCCACGCAGGCAAGATCTGTATTGCCCTTGCTGGCTTGCCAGGCCGCGGCAAGACCCACTTGTCAGTCTCCTTGACACGCTACTTGCGCTGGTTGGGCGTCAAGACCCACTCGTTCCACTTGGGCAACTACCGACGCGCCGAGGCCGAGTCGGACCTCGACCACGAGTTGTTCGTGCCGCTGTCCGACAGCCCCAAGGCGGCCGAGTTCCGGCGCAAGATCGTGGACGAGTGCGTCAACGACATCTTGAACTTCTTCAAGAACGACAAGGGCCAGGTGGCCATCTACGACGCGGTCAACGCCGCGCCCGAGCACCGCACCGACTTGCACCGCAAGCTCACCGGCCTCAACATCCAGGTGTTGTTCATCGAGAGCTTGGTCACCGACGACTCCATCATCATGAAGAACATGAAGCTGGCCGCGCGCTCCTCGCCCGACTACGCCAACTGGGACTACGACAAGGCCTACAAGGACTACAGCGAGCGCATCAAGGTGTTGACGCCCTACTACCAGGAGATGGGCCCCAGCGACGCCGCCTTGTCCTACATCAAGTTCATCAACTTCGGCGAGCGCATCGAGTTGCACAACTCCAACTACGGCTACTTGATCAACAAGGTGGTGTTCTTCCTCATGAACCTGCGCATCAAGTTGGGCTCGGTCTTCTTTGCCCGCTGCTACAAGAACTCCTTGGACTTGACCTCCGACCCGCCATTGGACGCCGAGGGCGTCCAGTACGCCGAGAACCTCACCAAGACGCTCTTTGCCCACCTCAAGAACCAGGGCAAGAACTACGCCCACGAGCTCGAGACCCAGCGGCCCCAGGCCCCCAAGCGCCAGTTGTCGGTGGATGAAAAGCACCCCACCGCTGGCGTGGACGGCATCTACGACGACTCGCTCGTGGTGTGGACTTCAACCAAGCGCCGGACCATGGAAACCACCCAGTTCTTTGCGGAGAAGGGCGTCAGCGTCCGCCACCGCATTCAATTATCACAAAAGAATCCCGGCATCGTGGGCACACAGACGGAGGACGAAATCAAGCAGAAGTACCCGGCCGAATTCGAACAGTATATCAAGGATCCCTACCACTATAGATTTTCTAGAGCCGAGTCGTACCACGACTTGGCAATAAAGATCGAGCCGTTGATCTTGGAGATGGAGAGAATGAGTGGAGACATTTTGATTATTGCGGACGAAACCATCTTGAAGGTGCTTTACGGCTACCTCTTGTCGTGCTCGTGCTACGACATTCCCTACTTGAACTTCCTGACCGACGACATCATCGAGATCAAATTCAATGCATACTCCAACAATGCGGAGCGGATCCCCATTCAAAACGTCCACGCCTGACCTTGACTATATACTATATATTATGTGTAACAAGAGACCATTGGTTTGTTCATGAACCTGGGGCGTAATTTGCATTTGAATCTCGTGGGAGTCGGTTCAACTTTATGTCTATATTTATGTTAATATTTATTCAACTAATAGTATCGAAGTGGTAAGTGTTGTATTGAAATAGCACTAGTCCTTTTGATCCGACGATAATACTAAACTAGTAGAAAATTATTACAAAGAGATAAAAATAGTATTTCTATGATTGTATTGACTAGACGTGGACATATTCGAAGTGTGTACTAACTCACAGTATTATGATTATAATAATCTAGTCACAGTATTATCATTATAATTTAGTATAACTTTTCTATGATTATAATAATTTAGTCTAACTTTTCTATGATAGTTTTATCTGGTTGCAAAATCAGAAACCTCCTTTCTTAAACCAACATTTACGGCAAGTGCAAAGGAAAATACTCATCCATATCTACAAGCTTCCGATGAGACACTCCATGCACTATTATCAATTATTGTGTCTATATTCTCTATGTCTTCTCGGTGTAGTGCGCACTCAAATGATAACCAATTTCCATCTCATTAATCACATCTACTCACCATGACAGTGCCTACTGCCACGTACACTGCTCCTGATGTGCAGGAGGAAGTGTTTGTGCCTGGAGACGGTCCTCACAGCACTAATGGCCGCACCACCCAGATCTCTGACATTGTTTTGAAGGCAGGAGGTGAAGACAGAGACAGACCTACTGAGGCCAAAGACACGCCATTGGGCCAGATACGGGCACAATTGACCAGCGTTCAGGACCAAGTCAACGAGTTTCTTACGGAACGTATGAAGAAGGACAAGGGAGACGTGACAGACATCGAGCGCCGCATCTTGGACGACGGTGTGGACGAAGACGACAGTGATTAGATAGAATACTATGAGATAGAATACTATGAGATAGAATACTGTGAGATAGAATGTACTGTGAAGTGATGATAGAATGTACTGTGAAGTGATAGATAGAATGTACAGTGACGTGATAGATAGAATGTACTGTGAAGTGATTAGTCTAGCTGTGCTGGTAGGTGATTAGTCTAGTATAAGTGTATATTAATAGAGGCCATATAAGCCACCGTAGCTATGGATACTAGCGGATAAGAGTACCGTGGAGTGGACGAGATCCTGAAAGGAACCATGAGGAGAGAAACTGGAGGCAGTATTGTCCAGAATGTCCCATGTGTTCAGTAGAACCAATATTATCCAATATGGTGACTATGCCTATGAAATGGATATTCTTTCTGATTCAGAGTCGATGTATGACCTTCAATGGACCAAACCACCTGATCTTCACACTCTCACTTGCCCTGCACGATCTTTTGCATGCTTCCAAGGGTGTTTTTCAAGGTGGTCTCGAGGTAGTCTTTCTTGACCAGCAAGTTCTTCTTGGTGTCCAAGAATTCCTTCTCATCCTTGGAAATTTCGCCAATGTACTGCTGGGAGCTCTTGGCCACGAACGCCCTTCCAACTCCCTGGTAAACCACCTCGTCCGATTTGCACAACTTGTTGAGAGAACCGGTGGTGGACTTGATCAAACTGAGGTTGGTTTCGACTCTGCTCAACTGCAAATTGCACAACGACAAGTCGCTCTTGGTCTTGTTGAGCTGGTTGTCCATCTCAATCAACAACTTCTGTAATGCTTCTGGGTTTAGCGACATGGTTAGGGCAGGGTATGGGGTTGGTAACTGCTTGAATCAACTATCTGGTATATGTGGTCGTGCGCGGGCCGTTTTCCATTTTTCAGAAGGCTTACTTATATCAATTCCATCTACAAACTCCGGGCTACTTCTCCTAAAATGCTTCGTTTCGGCTCCAGAATCGCCAGGGCTAGCCCTGGCCGCTCCCTTATCACAGCTAGATTTCAAGCTGTCAGAATTTCTTCGCGTTTTCTCGCCACAGACGGATCTGTAAAGTCCTTTATTCCCCAAGGCCATGCCTTTGGAGACAAGACCATCGAGAACAACCTCCAAACCGAAGCAAACAGGCTTTCCAAGACCTTATCTCGTTTCTGGGAAAAGGTGGAAACCGTCCATTCCAACGGAAAGTACGAGATCCGCTTGGATGGCAAGGCATTGAAGACTCCAGCTGGGTTTCCGTTGGCATTGCCCGAGTCCAAGAAGCACTTAGCATACTTGGTAGCTCACGAATGGGCTAACTTGCCCGATTTGAAGATCCAGACCAGCTCATTGCCTTTGACTTCCATTGTTTCCCGGGCTATCGACTTGCAGATGATCAGTGAGAAGAACGACAAAGTCACTGAAGAACTCGTAGTCAAGGTTGGAGACTTGGAGGACATCAAAGTCAACATTTTGAGATACTTGGATACCGACACCTGTCTCATATTCGCCGACCGGAGTGAATACGAAGGCAGATTCAGAGCTAGACAGAACGAATTGTATTTGCCTTTGATCAAGGAATTCGAAGACTACTTCACGGCATACGCAAGAAAGCACAATTTGCTTCCTGAAAGCGACTCTACCGTCAAGATTGAGTACTTGGATACCGAGGTCGATGGCTTGAGAGGAAACAAGCAGTCCCTCTTGACCCAGAACGTGGTTTTCCACTGGATGTCCCAGCTTCCTGTAGCTGACTTGATTTCCTTGGAAAAGGCCATTTTGACCTCCAAATCTTTCCTCTGTGGTGCTACGTTGATCAGATCGAATTCTGCAGATGCAAAATTGGCAGAAAGCCTCTATCAAATCAATAAGTCTACTCCAGAAGAATACTATTTTGCCTCAATTGAAGAGATTGTTGAGCTTGGAAACTTGGAGACCATTTTCCAGACTGCCAGATGGGGTGAAGTTGAAGACACCCATGACGTGGACAAGGAAGATTGGTTAAGAAACCTCACCAGCGCTGCTATCTTGTGTAGATAGAAATGTGGAATGATAATATTGGCTCTGTACATAGAAAAATAGATGAAAAACTGGATTACTAAACTTTAGTAAGTAAGGCATTTGCAAGACCGAATTGCTATAAATTTTACATACCTGGTAATTATTGCAATATTTTAGAAAAGTAGTAAAAGTACTTGAAAATTCACCATAATCACGTGACGAATTAGGGTAAAGGAGAGTATATGTAGGAGACACATTAGCAGAATTTCAATATCGTATTGTGCTTGTACAAGGTATGCAAAAGTGGGCAAACCAACTTGCAAATTAGCCTTTGTCAATTTACCTTATTTCTTTTATCCATTCAGCCCAGTTATTAATTTAATTAATATATTAGGTTAGAAATAGTAGTTGTAAAAGTAGAAAAAGAATAAAAATGTGCTTAGAAATTTATGTCAATTCTTACCGAGTATTTACGCGTAAGGGGAGTGAAATGAAGTGAGTTAGTCTAGGTCACGATGCAATTTCAGTCATCATGACTACGTGTACTTTAGACGTCTAAAATTACCAACGCAGATCATTTTCACCGAAGTGGTGATATATGATGGCATGTTCTTTCCGCCTATTCTTGTTTTGGTGGCGCTCGCCTTACTCGAAAGTAGCATCCCGTTTATTTTTCTTCCAGTCTTACTAATTTACATTCTGTTCCAATCGGATACAAATATTTGTAATTGACAACGAGCCTCAGCAGAGAGGCGAGGTGGTACCTCCTAAATGAAATTGGCAACTTTACAATCAAAGCCAACTCTAGCTTCTAAATGCTTCAAATCAAAAATAAGATGAGGTTTTTGAAGGCACCAAGGGAAACTATCCCAAAAAAATAAAGGACACGAAGTTGCTTTTCCCTTCTCCTTTTCTGTTTAAGTAAGTAATGGGTAAAATTTTGTCTTCACAAACCAGCAAGTTGTCTAAACCGAGGTTTTTGGTGGTCTTAGGAATATTCTAATGCACTCACTCTGTCTTAGGAAGAATTTGCTGAGAATTTCCAACCAATCTTGAAATGGCGAGTTATAATTGTAATAGAGTCGTAATATTGACAGATTTCAGCAATAAAAACGAAAAAGTGAAAGCAGAATTCCTATAATTGTGGCACTCGAGTTTAATAACTATGTGGATTGAAGTGCTGGGCTGCATGTTTTATTTCATTTCAGTTATCCCAGGACCACCAATTTAGAATTTTCTGTGAAGGTAAGTATGATCCACAATAGGAATATTACTGCAAGATGATGTCAATGGCTTCTCTTATTTTAAATCAAGACTCGATAATTTTCGGATTGAATTGATGTGCAAGCTTTTGAATGTCTCGCTTTTAATTTAATTCGTCATTCGTAAGTCTTTTCGAGACTTCAAGATTAGTGTTTCTGACATATCTTCAGCATGAGACGTATCCGCTAATGCTGTCAGAGGTATTGTCAGAAATCCTTTAATATTGTAAGCCGAAACATCAAGTTCAAGCTCAATGTAATTTTGATAATTGTTCGCGATCTCTGACAACTGTGTAACCAGGATATTTAATCTCCGTAAATTCCCCTCCAGTGTTGAGGATGTCGTAACAACGGAATATGCCATCGCGAATGAGAAGCCTCCAGTGAGGGCGTTGATCTTCAAACAAAACCCAAAATAAGTACCTAGCGGTGCTATTTGAATCATAGTCGTATAATGTGATGGAAGCGTATTCTTTACGGTCAAGTCTAAGGGCGAATTTGTAATCTCTTAGTTCCCCAATCCAAATTTCAGAATTCGGTTCAGGTAAGTTATTCATTGTTAAGTTAAATATGTAAGATCAATCGGTAGTGATTTCCTTGAACTTTTTGGTATTAAGGGAACCAAGTTAGCTTGGTATTAGATATTTTAATGTAAGAGAAAATTTAAGATATTAGCAAATGTAATAGAGACGATTAATTCTGAATATCAAATCAGATGTCTAATGAGTCACAAGCTAAGAGAGCCAGTATAGAAATAATACTGGGGTTCGGAAATTTAAATATTGGAGCTACAGATTAGTTTTAGGGGTAGAAATCAAGTGATTGAACTAGGACAGACAGTAAAGTGCTGATATCAGCTCTTGCATTCTTTTCGTCAATTAATATGAACCCTTCAAATCAGAATCCGTGAAAACTATTTTCGCTGGTGCCTGCCACATTTCGACCTTTTAGAAATAACTTCCTTCATTTCCATCTCTGTATAAAATATCCACAATGTTAGATTGATCTATTATTTGCAGACGCAAGGAGGTGTGCCAAAAAATGTGTCAAAAATAATCTCGGAGTTGACGAGGTGAGGAGAAGTCCTCGTTTGGTTCGTATATTGTGGCCTGGTGGGAAAATGTGGTGGTCAGTGTATGGCGAATTCTTGGTTCCTGACCACATTTCCAAGATGCGCTTCACATTACTTCCATGCATAGATCGATCTCATAACCTCGATAGCTCGTAACATTCTCCCTTGGCAACAGGTATCGCCTCGAGGGTGCCGTCTACAGGTCCACAATGCAGAAACGCACAGAACGTTAGTAAGGCACGGAATTAGCTTACTGCATGGAATCTATAGATATGGATGTCGCAGCTATGTATGAAGATGTCAATGTCGCAGCTATCTCTGAACAGTATCTACGGCGCATATTTCTAGTGATCATTAGTCTGTGGCAATGGAATTCTAGATGGAATTAGACGGAAATATACTTCCATGAGATAGCCTTGGCCACATCAGGCCCAGATCCGGCAAACATGGATAGCTAGCATGGAGATTGCGATAAGATCCAATGAGTACGCCAAATCGCACTCTATGCTCCATTCCATCTCATTACACCATCGACACCTCCCTTCTGATCGTAGCAGTCCTCATTCCAGGGTCTCCATTCCTGCCTGTATGGCATTCCTGCCTCTGTACTTCTGCCTGTATATCATTCCTGCCTCTCTTCTGTGACGTGTCTGGGCCAGAGCAAGAACTGGAGAAGGGGTGAAAAGTCCGGCCAAAGTCGCCCAAAAACGGCGGTTTCGACGCCAGACCCAAGCGAGGGGCTCGGCAACGCCATTGAAGGACGCACCGGACCATACACAGCACCAAGGCACCACAAACGGCGCCCTCCGTCTTCTGGCACCCAGACCCACCCTCCGGTCACGTGACCTAGGACGCGCCTGGCACCTCAAACCCAAGTCAAACACACCTCCCATTCGCCGCCCCAAAACACCCCCATTCCCCCCCCTCCCCCCCCCACCCCCCCCCCAACCCCCCCCCCCCCCCCCCCCCCCCCCCCCCCCCCCCCCCCCCCCCCCCCCCCCCCCCCCCCCCCCCC